>CM077820.1:19796391-20396391 GCA_039720395.1 Liquidambar formosana
TTGCCATTCCCGTACAGAGGCATGTAGGGCACATGACCTGCCAAATAAATAGAAGGCATCAAAACAAAACATTAGAGAAATTAGGGATTGAAACTAGCATCTATTGTGTCACTAGAGAAAGAAGTTTATAACAGAATGTAGTACTGTAATTTGTATACGACTTCAAAATATTTGAATTAACTACCCAGGATATCTTGATGCCCTTCTTTAGTAGGGCAACTAACAAACTGCCAACCAGTTTAGCTAATCAAATAAGATGTAAATGATCCCGTCCAGAGAGAAGTCAATGATCCTAACCACCATATCTCAATAGTTCTTTTTCCTAAAAAATACATCATGTCTTCCCTCTAAGTATGTGACCTTTTAACCAAGACATCCATCAATCCCATGAAGCAATTGTTCCTACCACCTACGTATGAGCCATTCACAGAAAACAAACAGCAGGAAAAAAAGACATTCTCCCATCGATATACAATAGAGTCATCATTTAATATAGGCATGAAATGTACTTTGAAACAGTTTCAGATTCCAACCTTGCCAGATCCTGAACAGTTTGAACATCTTTCAGTTTTAGGAGGCGAAAGAGGCTGATCACCACCATTAACTGTTGAGACTGGTTCAATGAGAACAAGCGCCCCTGTGCTTGAACAACGAGCACAAGCAAGATAGCCTGCATAAATTGGTCAACAAGTCAAGTGTGGAATTACATAGTCATACACCAAGTATCTTCAACTCTTCATTATTAAATTCATCAAATATGAACTCGCCAATTGTTCTAATCTCAACCGTGATTGTCAAATGACAAAATAAACATGGTGATCAAGAAGTAATAACATACAAGGTGATTAATAAAACCATAGTTTGAATTGAATTAGAGGTGGATGATAAATAAAATTTCAATTTACAGTTGGATTTTAATTAAAATTTCAAAAAAGGGTTAGAGTCATTTGATGGCTAATCCTATGCAATTAAAAGAAAAAAAAAATGGCAGCATAAAAAGTCCCCCAGTTTGGCTGGGTATGTAATGCAGTGAACATAAAATGTAGGGCGCGTCATGCTTTAGTAGGTGTAGGATAGATTTCCATTTGGTTGCCAGGGAAATGAGGAAAAAGAAAAGAAATTTTGGAATCTTACAGCAATCATTCTGACCACAAATATCTATAACGTTATAAATCTAATCAATCTTCACAGCAATAAAATGAAGCAGAAATGTGTATTGAATAGGGGGGGCTGGAAAAGTTTCTACAGTAGTGTTAATGAGTTGATAACTTCCTACAAGCGCTTTGGACCCTGCCCAGCCAATTTAGTGAGGTTGGATAAAAATTTAGCATATATAACCACCAATATATGAACAGATCGCGGATTGAAGGGGTAAGAAAAGAATAGATGGCCCATCATTTAATGAAGTCATAGCCTTAGAGATGAAAGGCAAAACAAGATCCGTTTAGACAAACCCAGGCAGTCAGGATATAAAACTCTGTGTTTGTCATTGTTGCTGCAGTAGTTGTTGAACCACTAATGGAGAAGAGTTGAAAGATACTTAGTAGTTGGGATATAAGGCACTGATGGTGATGGAGGTTATGGTGTTGAATCACATTCCAAAACTTATACCAGTTCCAAGACAGTATTTGCATCTTTTATGCTCCTGCTGTTTCACGTTGTTTATTTCAACTACCATCAAGGATGAGATCACCCCAACTGCTCCTCCAGAGAATGATGCTACTATAGGATCAACGTCACTGCAGTTTGCAACAGAAAAACTGTTTAGTACATGAAACAAAGGCGTACTTGAAATCCATTACAAATTTTATATTCCAAACATTTACATACAGCTTGTTTGTCTAAAAAGGCTGGAACTTCCAGGTCTCCGAAAAATCAAAATGATTTCCATCATCAGATCTCGGTCCACTCTTGCAAAATGACTCAAATTCCATTTTATATATACAAAGTCTTTTCTCTTGGAAAACAAAGTTTACAACCACAGTGTAAGATTATAAAATATCACTGGGTATAACATCTACACTGCCAAGATTTCATCTAAGTTCGTCAAATTAAAACAACAGTCATTATGTCCGTCCCCCCCCCCTCTCTCTCTCTCTCTCTTCAAACATTTAGAATATGTTAAGGTTTCTTAAAGAAAAAATAATAATAATAATAGTGATTCTTAGGCAGTTTTTTTTTTATTTTTTTTTATTTTTATTTTATAAAGATTCTTAGGCAGTTTTTGAAAGATGACAGGATTAAATTCCTAGGCAGTATTTCGAGGATGATGTGTTCCAATCCATTTAAGGAACAATAAGACAGTAAATAATACCACTTGGCATCGGATTTCTCAAAAAGCATTTTGCAACAAAGCGATTTACAAATACTAAACCACAGAAACCTCTTTATTTTCATAAATTAAAAGTCATGAATACCATAGCTTATTTTCCCAAAGCCAAACAGGGTATTGAGAACTAGTTCAACATGCTTGTCCTAAGTTTTTATTGCCTCCAACAAACAGCACCCAGGAAGAAAACAAATGTAAAATTAAATAAATCATAAATAACACATTTTATTACAGTAACATATTTAAATAATGTTCCTCCAAATAACCCTTCAGCAAGGATCAAGTTTCAGTCATTCTGCATTGTAGATGGACATACAGGAAGTCATCGCAAAACTTAAAGGAACAGAATTTCCTTTAAGCAAGCAAGGTAACTGCTTATAACTTCCAATTCATTGTCAAAATATTATTACTAGTTAAATGCGAGAGAACAAACTGAAAAGAGGGAAAACAAAAATATTATAAAATGAACAGCTCAGTTTCTGAATTTCTTTATGTATATGTTGGCACTAAATCATCTCAAAAGTTATGTGGCCATACATAATTTTAAGGTCACATTTTATATTATCTCAATAAGCAGAGCAGCAACAAAATGCACCCAAAATTTATGGTGAAGAGATGGTTCTTAAAATAGTATCTTTCATGTAGTTCCCCGATAAAATTGTTCCCTAAACTAACCAGGTGAAAGGAACCAAAAGAGTGATCAGGAAGCCATTTAAAATACATCATTTGGGACTATAAACACAACTGAAACTCAGAATGTTCAGAACTAGAGGAACTGGGTGAAAATAGTGATTACAAACCAAGATATGACCATTACCTCAACTGCATTGGCAGGTGCATGCTACGGATAAAATCTTCGTATGATGTGCCCCCTAGTCCCAACTTAAGCTCCAACTGAGATATGAGAGAAAAAAGATTAAGGTTAGGAAACTGGATTTGATTCGTTACTTTACTAGAACCAAGACTAATTCGATATATGTCCCCATTTTCTCATAATTTGTACACCAACACCAATACTGAGAAAAAAATAATAATAATAAATAAATAAAATTATTAAAAAGAGAGAAAACAGGCTGTCTTCAGCATGACGATTAAGTTCCACTCCTAACATGGTTTTAATTTTTATAAACATGAGTGACCTAAGATGAGAAGTCTTAAAGATACCCGAAATATAATAAAGGAAGAGTGTTCCCCAGAGTGGAAATCATTTAATCCAGAGTTATATTTCAGAGGTGTATAATCAGATGAAGCCACCAAGCATGAAGGCGCAGGTTTAAATGTTGAGAGCAGCCACTTTGTCTTAAAGAAACAAAGGTTAGGACCATATCCAGTTCAACCCTCCCAGAACCCGCTTTGGCAGGACTGACACAGGGTAATGACCTTTTTTATAATCCGATGATTAAAGTTTCTTCGCTATGAAATGGAAAATAATTATAATAATAAATTTCTTTACTAAAATGATTACAACCAATGAAGCATTTGAGGCTATATGGGAGTTATATGTAGTTTTCCAAAATTTAAGTAGATGCTAAACCATCAACATGGAAAACCAAAACCATTGGAAGAAGATATAACAGGCTGACAACAATCCACACTTCAAAATGAAAATTCCGCATTTGTAACATATCATTTCTCTCATTGGTTGAAAGTGTTATCCTTTCTTCAAAATTCATAAACAAAGTTTTTTTGATGAAGAAAATTCATAAACAAAGTTATGGCCCAAAGGCTCCAAAACTATCAGGCCTTCAATCTTTGTAATCCTTCTTGCAAGGGGTATTATTTTTTCAACATTAGAGGCATAGTATGAATGCAATGTGCTGCATAGTGCATAGGCCATCCAATGTACCACCTTATGAGAGAAATCTTTTTTAACTTTACAGCTCTTCAATTGTGGCCCAAAAGTACAGCAGTTAAGTGCTACTCAAATTCACTCTCGCTTTTTTCTTTTCGGAAACCCTTTTGTAGAGTGGATCTTAGATGGACCCACAATGTTCTGATTCTTTAATTCTCATGTAGAACTCTTTGATTGAATTTGTACCATTATCCAATGCAATTTCCCACCACAAAGGGGAAAAAAAAGAGAGAACCATACATCTAGGGCAACCACTTGCATTTGTATCTTTGAAGTCCAAATTTTCCAAGTTAGATAAATCTTACATGCTTTATCAGCAATTGCTCCTTTTTTTTTTTTTTTTTTGATGTTTTTAATTTTATCTTCATGTTGCTTCACTTTTACCTGTAGTTCCATAAGATCAGATTATGCCTTTTACGTTGTCCTAAAACTTTTCCTTAATTCAACAAAGCTTTCTAGGGTCAACTTCTTAGTTAAGTTCCACTCAGCACCTTCAACTTGAGCCATATCAATTATTGGTAGTCATTTTTCTTCCTTTGACATAACAAATCTACCAAACAACTCTTCCATCCAACACCCAATTGGTGCCACCTAACTTTTCAAGGACGCATTCAATTCATATTCTATCCTTTCTTGCCTAGCCATTTATCCATCAGTGTATATTCATTTCAGTTTATACTCACTTGGTGAACATCCATATCCCATTGTCTATACTTTGTACCATAAAGAACAGATGTCTAAAAACCATTTTGAAAATGTCCCCTCAAGTTGATAAGTGCACACCAATCACACACTACGGGTGCAGCTCTCAACTAAATTCATCCCACTCTAATTTTATTTTATTTATTTATTTATTATTATTTTTTTCGATGAAGTAAATTGTATTAGATTCAAAAAAGGGCATAGCCCATGTACATAAGATATATACAAGCACTAGCCTCATCCCACTCTAATTTTAAATTTACATAGCACGCAAGATGATTCTTTAAACCAATGTGGAGAGAGAAAGAGAGAGAGAGAGATTGAAATATGATCCCATTGAAAAATTAATGTTCTTCACTCACTGATCGACCTGATCTTCACAAGTACGTTCAGAAATAACTTACAGTGGGTGCTAGAAGGCCGCCAAAAATGATAATCCCAGCAATGAGAGAAAAACAAGTAGCATAATACTGCTTAAGATTTGCTGAGGTCTGCAAGAAATATATTGATTCATACCACGTGATCAATCTTTCGAAAGAAAACAAAAGAATTTACTTATTAGTGTATGAATCAATAATAAAGAAAAAAAATGGATAAAATTGGTTAGAATTGACAAAAGAATAATTATGTATTTTAAATATGTAGTCACAATGAGAAGAAAAGAGAGCTAACCAAAGGGGGCAAGAATGGAATGAATGAAGGAAAATTAGGAAGCTCATTTTCTTGCTCTTCCTTTGATATTCCAAGTTCAGCATTTTTAATTCTCTGCTGTATTCTCAGCCTGCGAACCTAAGGAATTTGGGGATAAAAACTATCAAATATATGAAAGCATAAAATAAAATCCAAAATTATTAGAAATATAAGCAATTTATACTCCTTTGTATATTTGACGTTTCACTGTACAAAACCATAAAGATTGTTAGAACACCACAGTTAACCCTAAAAGCTTAAGCTGTTAGGGAATGGGCCATTAATGTCTATCAAGCTAACAAAGATAATTGTACTATATGCTAATCATAATGAAAAATTGGAGCTTACAATAGTTAAATTGACTTCCTTGTTTCGGGAAGAAAGTAGAGAGCAGGCAACTAGTAGTAAGGAACGTAAGTTACACCAAGATAGAGCCGGACTACACAACTTAGGTGATTGCTATCAAGTGTTTTTATTAAATGCACACACGTGTGTGTGTGTGTGTGTGAGAGAGAGACAGAGAAAGAGAGAGATGAGCAAATAGGTGTAAAGAACTAGGTAAGAACTTTATTTGGAGGAGGAGGAGGAGGAGGCAACAGATGCAAAGGAACAGGTAAGAACTTTATTTTGTATAGAATTAGCAAGGTTCATAGACAGAAAGTAATGGAAGGCCACAATTATGCCAAGATGGCCAATGGTAAGTTTTCTAAAATCATATGGGCCTCTAGGACCTTTTGGCACTAATGTTTGTAATGATTTTCTTACTCGTCAACCAATAAATAAATAAAAAGGAGGGAAAGATTTTATTAGCACATAGATATAAAGAGGCAGTGCCCCATCAAAATTGATGGGCTACATCATCTTATATACAAATGATGGGAACATGTATCTATCAGACCATTAAAATAAATCTAACCACATTAGAATAGATATATTTCTGATTCCGCAAGGATCAACGATGCAAAATGTTATATATCTTTACTTTTATTTGAATGGACAATATAGCAATGAATGCAAGAATTTTTTAGATAAAGAGCATTCATTGGCAGGAATGCAGGATTGTGGGATCAAGTGCATTTTTTTGTCTCTTTTTGGGTGTCCATCTCTAAGGCTTTTCATGGGATTCCGCTATTTGTTATTAAATCTGATTGTAAATCAGTTTGTGTTTAGCTTGTGCTATTTTATTTTATTGTGTTAGTTATCTAGGTGGACGTCTGTAATCTTTCAGATCTATTTTCTTTACTAAAAATTGTTTTTTTTTTTTTTTTGTTTTGCTAATGAAATAGCTATGTTTTTTTATCCAATTTTGACGGGACAGTGCTCCATCAAAGACTCTCAAATATATATTTACAAAAAAGACAAGACATAAGATCAAGATGACATACTAATCAATACAATGAAGGTCCAAGCTCTATGAAAGTTAGTTTCCTATTAATTTGTGAACTGTGAACTTATAGACCCTACATACATTCATGTGGGGGGAACAAGAGTCAAATTATGACCATCAGCTGCAGCTTTGTCACTTAAAGTGAGCTGCTGAATAGGACAGACTGAGTCGGCTGTGATAAAAATGAAGACTACAAGAAGTTTCGTGATGTTTAGCTACATTTCAACAAGCCATGTAAGTAAATAACGATATTTTGCATTTCTATTAGAGTCAGCCCCTTGTTTTGAAGTATTGGATCTGCTTTTAGTTATGAGATAACCTTTTTCAGTGAATTCATCATGGTTTGCTCCTACATCTGTGTAGAAGTTCCCCATGAGTTGTGGTACAGTAATTATTGAGCACCTTGACAACAAACATTTAGGACCAGCAAGACAAAGCCTAATGGAGAAACCAAAAAACTAAAAATTTAATTCTGTATTTCTTTTATAAGACAAAGCAATATTGCTTAACGCCAACCTCCTCCATATGCAAGAAAATTTTGTTTCGGCGGCTTCGGATATTATCTTGAATTTCTTGCAGTTCCATTTTGGCAAAGTCCTGTACTGTTTCGGGCCCTTCTATGATACAAAAGCTGCATTCATAAGCAAAGAACATGAACATATCATCCAAGTGTTGAATGCTTTTATTTAACACAACTTAATTATATTTGAATCCATAACATCAACAAGAAAATTAAACACACCATGCCCAGGATGATGCTGAACAGCGAAGAAATACAATGTCAAATTATTCATGATCAAGTGCAGTTGAGATTATGATAATAAGTGCAAAGACATTGTGAAAAAAAGATTTGAAAATAGACCTTTTTCTTAGAAGGCCACCTTCTCCTTGTCTTGATATTATTTTCCCTTCCTCTTCTTTCATTTATATACTCATTTTTCACAAATAATATATAAAACCACATACAAATAACCTCACCATGTAATATGGTAATATGATAGGAAGAGCCAATAAAAAGAATTATAGAATTATTTCATGTGCAGTGTAAACTTATGTCAGCACTAATTAAAAGGAGTACTTGGTAACAAAATAAGGGTTACATAGAACAAGGGACATATGATTTCCACCACTGACACAAGAAGTGTCAAATTTTGCAAGTCTAATCCTAAGAAGTATCAACACGACACAATTACAACACAACATAGACACGCCGACACGAAAAATTCTAAAAAAAAAAAACTTAGGATACACAGTGGGGATACAACAATGAATAAATATATAATTGTATATATGCAGTACTATCATATACATATTATTAAAAAATCATGCAAAAATTGATGGGGATAAATATATGTAAATAATTAAGTAAATAAAAGGGACATGAGTATACCCATGATATACATATATACAATAATATGCACTATTACAATAGTACACCCACTATTACAGCAATACACCCAAACCCATCTTCAATAAGCGCTATCACAAAAATATATATATACAGAAAATCTACCCACTTGTGAATCCCTCTTCAGCCATCTTGTTTATTTATTTTGCAAAAAGGCCCCTATAATGATTTAAAATAACAAAATAATGCACATTTTTTACATTAAAAAATATTACAATCTAGCCCTCGCCGTGTTGCAACTTGCAAAAGTGTCCCATTCAAGTCAGAGAAGGATCCTCACCATGCCCCTAGTGTGTCTGACAAAAAAAATTTAGTTTTAATTTCCTGACACATCCCATGTCTGACTCATGTCAGCGACATATTAGTGCCCGACACTGCCATGGCACCTTTGGAGGAGTGTTGATGCTTCCTAGGTCTAATCAAATGTGAAGATTTTTAGAAAAATAATAAAAATAAGCAGTTTGAGAGTTCTGGAAATTATTAGCATAATCCTTCTGGATTTCATAATCTGGCAAGGACCTCAAAATTCAAACAGGCTCGAATTTATCTCTCTCAACCACAACTAAAGGATCCACATAAAGAATAGGTTTTACAATAATAATAATAATAATAATAATAATAATATAGAGGAAGAAGAGGAAATATATAATTTCAGGAGGAAAAAATTCACCGATACGTTTCCAATTTTCGACAGCACAATCGCAATTCATGCCGAAAATTTTTATGCACCCATAAGGCTGTAACATTAATGCATATTTCCTCAACCAAACCACTCCCCCCCCCCCCCCCCCCCCAAATCTTTTTTTCCTTAAAAAAAGGGTATTGCGTATTGCAATTCTTAATAATAATCTTGATGGATTTATATTAATGGAATCTAACTGGCAGGTCAAAAAATTCACGTCTCTTCATTTTGGTGCAGCAATATTTGTGAATAGTTCTATAATTATGATAAAATATCCAACATAGAGTACAAGGGAAGAAAGAATAGCACCAATTATTATTGTTGTTGTTGTGGCTGTGGTGGTTGTTATATAAAAAATTAATAAATTAATAAATTTAGAACTCCAATGATTATTTCTCAACAATTTTTTACTTAGTATTTTGATTTTTAAATGATTTATCTTTGACCACTCGCGGATTTAAGGTTGGCAGGTAGGGACCATGGCTCCCCACTGCCCTAGCATGCCTTGCAATGTGAGCAACATGTGTCCAAAAACATATCATCTCCACTTGCTCTCAAATAGGCTACAGAAGGAAGTGCTCTCCCAGTGACCTCCACCTCGGCTAGCCTCCACTCTAGCCACCAACCAAAATCCCAAAGACATCTCAAAAGGAAAAGGTCATAGTCACCATACTATAAGCACCAAGCTCAAGGTCAAGCTTCTTGGGCCTTGTCTTCAACCCAACCTGAAAAATATTTTTGTGCAAAAATCTACACACTTAATCAATTAGGATTTCAATGTAACCAAGCCCTAAAAGGTGATGTTGGTAAGGAAAAAAAAAAGAGCCCTAGGTAAATCTAAACCAAAATTTAAATCCAGTTTTAATCTTGATTAATTAGGTGCACCTGCAAGAAAAGCACTCCTAATTTTTTGATCAAGAAAATCACTCCCAATAAATAAATCGCCTCCATAAACTTAAATTCAACACACAAGCACTTCTATAATCATCCACATCCATTTAACATATAATCCCAAGATATATGGAAGGCTATAAAGGATGAACAAAAGATTTACGCAGAAAACCCCAACACGGGGAAAAACCATGACCAACCGAAACCAAAAATCCACTAAATCAAGAAAGACTTACAAGACAAGGTAAGAAACACATTACAATCCCTATCCCCCGTGATTGTCTCCATTTCTTCTTCCTCGCTCTTGTAAACTAACCTCTATCCCCAAACTTAGCCCACAAATCCCATGCAGCTTCCAAGATATCCCACTTGGACAACAACCTTAAGTAGTGTGTGTGGATGGAAGGTAAATTAACCTATACCTTAACCTAGGTGAGGGAGTTATATGGGAACAATCTAGAGAGATCAAGGGTTTTTAATGGTGTTCTCTTTAGAAGAGCAAGCACACAACCATTGAGGTCTCTCACTAGCCTCGAATCTTTCTATCAAAGCTTGCTTACCCTCTTAGAATTGAAAGAGAGTATTTATATCTAGGGTTAGAGTGTGTGTAGGGTTTCAAAAAGAAGGCAAGATAATCATTCTCAAAATTGCTTTAGGTCTTGTGTCATTCGAATGGCTAGCATGGTGCATTTGAACGGTGACATAGCTGCGAGTAGAGAGACATTACAACTACTGCAATGTTTGAACAATTGAACACAACGTCTCCCGAGGACAGAGTTATATCTCAGGTTACATTGAGTTCGAATGACTAAAACCATGTGCTCAAATAGAACTTGTAAAATTCCAAAGATGATCTCTAAACCAAACAAGTTTAACCCAAATAATTTCCAACACACATAAGGCTAACAACAAATAGAAACTAACCACTTAAGGTAGTTTTAAGGCTTCAAAGTCACTTATCACGTCTCAAGTATGAGCCTTGGTCTATTCAATCCACACACAAGGTCTTCAATACATCAAATCTTCATCTTCAATATCATTATAGCTCAGGATAGGGACAAACCCTAGACTCAAATTACAACTCAAGGCTTTTGGCAATGAAATTAAGCCAACACTAGTTCCTAGGACTTTACAAAACCAGTAAGTGTTAAGGTACGGTGCTATGCAACACTCCAAAATAATCTCACTGGTTTGCTCACCTCAGCTCCCACAACTGCAGTACAATGCGTGTTAGGTTCCATGTCCTTATATGTCGACTAATTTTGTTGCTCAAAACCTTGAGTTGTATTTTGAGTCTAGGGCTTTCCATGTCTTGTGCTACATTGAGGATGAAGACTTGATGTATTGAAGACCTTGTGTGTGGATTGAATTAACCAAGTCTCACTCTAACTATTGAAAACCTTGTGTGAATTGAATCAACCAAGTCTCACCTCAAGCATGGTAAGTGACTTAGAGGCCTTAGAACTATTTAGGCGGTTAGTTTCTATTTCTTGTTGGCCTTATGTATGTAAGAGATGTTTTTGGTTGATATGTCTAGTTTAAAAATCATTATTTAGGATTTCACAGGTCCGTTTGAACGTAGGGCTTTTACCATTTGAACGTAATGTATCCCGAGATATAACTCTGTCCTCAAGAGACCTTATCTTTGAATGTGCAACATAGATCGTTCAAAAATTACAATGGCTATGTGAATGGAGTGTTTGCAACCATCACACTGTTCGAACACATTATGATAGCCGTTTGAACGACACAAGACTCTCCAAGAGTAATTTAGAGAATGATAGCCTTACCCATTTTGGAAACCTTACAAACACTTAAACCCTTGGTATAAATAATCCTCATGTCATCTTT
Source organism: Liquidambar formosana (assembly GCA_039720395.1). Taxonomy (NCBI): domain Eukaryota; kingdom Viridiplantae; phylum Streptophyta; class Magnoliopsida; order Saxifragales; family Altingiaceae; genus Liquidambar; species Liquidambar formosana. The sequence goes on from CM077820.1 coordinate 19,808,184, forward strand.
TTGCACAAGGGAAGAGTGTAGCAAGCCTTGAGAGTGTTTTTGTACCATTGAGGAGCGTTATTTAGTGTGAGACCTCCATGGTTGTGTGCTTGCTCTTCGAGAGTGAACTCCATTGGTAAACTTTAATATCCTTACTATAGATTGTTCCCCTATACTTTTCTCAACTAGCTGTTGAGCTTGGTTTTTCTGCCATCCACTCACATCTCAAGGAAGTTGTCTAAGAAGGTGCTCTTGGGATTCACATGGCATTTGTGGGCTAGGCTTGGTGATAAAGCTTATTCTACAAGCTCGAAGTAGAAGATACGAAATCAATTGCTGATGATAGGGGGTTGTAATGCATTTCTAATTTTATCTTGTAATTCTTTCTTGACATAGTGGATTTTTGGTTTGGTATAGGCCTTGGTTTTTCACCATATTGGACTTTTCCACATATCTTGGAGTTCGTCTCTTTATTGCTTTCTGCTTATATTTGTGTTATATGTTGAATTGATGTGGATGAATATTGAAGTGCTTGTGTTGTTGCCTTGTAGTTTGTGAAGTAGGAGATACAGATATTGGGAGTGCATTTCTTGCAGGTGCACCAAATCAATTAGTTGAGATTTGGTTAGTCATGGTGACCTAGGGCTCCACTAAAATCCTAATCCTAAGCACTACGTTTTCTAAACCGTTTGCTCTAAAGGGCCTTGTTCAGCGTGTATTTGGGATTTCACACTATAAAGAAAGGTATCTGTGCCAAAGGCTTTGTAGCCTCTTGGAATTTCTCTTCCTTTTGTGTGGGGAGGTTTCGAGTTTGAGTGTCGGGCCCTGAAGTAGGTTTATATTGGGGGTGGTGACTGGTGAGGGGGACCCTGTCCTTTGGGGTAGGATGTTGGGGCTTATGATGGATGTATTGTTCACCCAGCACTGCCAAAAAAAAAAGGGTATCTGTTTTCCTTTCCGAGAGAAAAATATGAATTTCATTCCAAAAGCTGAAAAAGCAAGTGCTCCCAAACCATGGCTGACATAATTATTTAACAAACAGCAAATAACTTCACAAGGTCTAATTGAATTAATTATATCAAGTGTTATATATGTAAGATTCAATCTCATTTATTTTCTTTTCCTTCATTTTCTCAGCAACCAAACAGAGTATAAGGGGGAACCCATATCATTCAAAAACTAAACAACACTTAACAGGAACATAAATAACAACCATATACATACATATATACATACGGAGAGAGAGAGAGAGAGAGAGAGAGAGAGAGAGTACCCAGTAGCGTTTTTATCAGTTGATTCAGAGTCAATGGAAGGCGCAAACGAAGAAGCCTCGGGCTCCGATGCCATCGATCGCCATTTCAAGTTCGATGATCTGAGCTTTCCCTGAAAAAATCTCGAATTCGAGTAAGGAGAACTGTGCGAAAACACGGGCGAAATAGAGTATGAAACTGCTAACACTCGACCCGAACAAAGCATCCTTCAAATCTCTCTTACTCTCTCTCTCTCTCTCTCTCTCTCTCTCTCTCTCCTTTCTCTGTGTACAACTGCTGAGCTCTATTTCTGTCTCTGTTAATGGAGAGGGTAAAGACAACTCCTCCATGGTATTTTGGTGCGTTTTGCGGTCACGCATCTTTTACTAAATTGGGTCCTTCTACCATGAGAGCACCCTCATCCCTCTTCCCATGAACCCTCTCATTTTTGTGGATAAACGAGAGGATAGACTGACTGCTAAGGGACGCCCATGCCAAAAACACATATTAAAATGAGCCAACATGTATAGTTAAAGTAAAAAAAATTATGATCAAACATTTTTTAAAGAAACAAAGTTTTTTTCAGTGCAAAATGATGTGTAGTAGGCCCTTTTACATAATCAAACGACAAGTGTTTTCCTCTTCTAGATAGATTGATTATTTTTTAGTGGGATTGATAGGCATTTTGTAAGGATTGGGATTTGGTGAATTATGAGACTTTAACTGCATAGTGAAGTTATCGTTGGATTGACGCCACGTGATAAAGGAGAAGAAAGAACGGTTCGGATTCGCTAGTAGCAAAACAGTTGAAACCATAAAATTTGAAAACTGCTTTGCTACCAACGAATCCAAGATGCCCCTTCTTTTCTCTTGCCATGTGGCGTCAATCCAACAGTAACTTCACCATACAGTTAAAGTCCCAAACTTCACCAAATCTGAATCCATTTTGTAACCTATCAAGATCGACTGTTATTTTTTTTCTTTTGTCCATTAATAATATTTTGAGTTATGAGCACATGATAGAAGATCTCTTAGGGTGTTAACCTAATTGGGATGTTAGATGATTCCTTAATGCTACTATTCTTTTTTAAGAAGGAAAGAAGGAAAAAAAAAATGAAATACAACATAAAAAACATTGAACTTTAAATTCAGGATTGTAATCAAACTATATGGCATCTGGTGATGGAATTTGTTTTGTGAGATAGTGAGAGTGCGAAACCTTTGAAGAAGTCTTCTTTCCAACAATATACCATGTACTATTTTGAGATTCTTACAATAATCCCTAAAATAGAGGGAGAGCTCACGGAGGCACCCATGAGCGCTCCCTTATAATAACATTTCTCTACTAAATGGGAAATGAGGTGGTTGCCACGGAAAAGGAAATTTCAGAAACGGAATTTTGAGTGGAGGGTAGTCAACGTTGGACTTCAACGAAAAATCCAATGGCGTTTCCTACTAGTGGCAAAAACATTAATGGTCCATTGATGAGGAAATATCCTGACCATCTAATTTTGATTTCCGATAGTGTCAAGAAGATGAGAGGAGTAGGGGACATTCAATCCCATAAAGGCATTAATTCACTCAGCATTGGAGGGGCGATGCTCTTAGTCCTTACCTCCTCCAAATAATGTAAAAATTACACTTTTGACCCCTGAGTTTTCATTCGAAAAACACTTCTTTCACCCCCTCTAACCTTTTTTCCCAATCAAACTCCCACCCTAATACTGTTTAAAGTGGAACCAAAAATCCCTCCATCAATCGGCCATCACAAAATTCTGACATATTTTTAAATTGAAAGTGCCATCTTATATACGAACTTATATAAGATGGCACAATTCCTCCTTCCCCACCTAAAGAGAAAATCATTGAACTTTTGCAGAATTATGTGAGAGAGAGAGAGAGAGAGAGAGAGAGAGAGAGTATGCCTATGATTATGTTAAAAATATTAATGAGCTGCTTCCTAGAAAAACTACACTTTGTTTATATGATGTAAATCACCACAGAAAAGGTGCATTATTATAATAAATAAGGGGATGCAGGCTATTCTGATAGAACCACCACCAACAATAATTGATACCCCCACTTAATGGATAATTTAGTCTTAGTCTTTCAAAAAGAGGAATTTTCTGAACTAAATGTACCTTTAATACCAGATACGCAGCACAACCAGTTTGTTTTTGCCTAAAGGCACTATAGTTGCATTGCGTGCAGTTGTACAGTGGCAGAGTAGCTTTCAAGAACTTCAAGCAATGCCATGTTCCTCTCAGTTAAGCCAAACACAAAAGGTCCAAAACATGTGGGAACTAAAAAGCACCATGAAAGAATCTCTTTATTGATTTTCAGCTGTAGGTTAGAGTCCAATAACAAACTAATACATGATTTAATGCTTTATAATGAAATTACTCAACGATAATTCTGTCATCTTGAAACTAGATGATCCACTGCCAAGAAATAACTCCCTACAATCATGAATGATGCAAGCCCACTGCGAGCCATCCGCAACCATATACCACGGAATAGGAGATTCCTATCTGAAGGGTGGATCCCTGTGATTCTCTCAAACCTATTCCCTGGTCGATTCCATCTGAGAAGCCGCCTCTCCATCGAAATATACTGCAGTAGAAAAAATTCAATAACATCATAATCATAACAATCTACATATGAAAACAATAATAACAATAATAATAAATTCAGAAACATCACAGAGGCATAAAAAGGTACAATATTATTCATTACTATAATATTCCACTTCCATGGGCAACAGAGACCAATGAAAGCACAAGGAGCAATTTGACTGCTAAGCATTTGTTTGACAGAGGATATGACTCCAAATAGAGCTGAATGCCAAAAAAGGATTCATCTGACTTTACTGACCCCAAGTGATTGGGATTCAAGCTTTGTTGAGTTGAGATAAGTTGAATTCAATTAATCTACGTTTGGAATGGAACTTTAAGCTGAAGTTTAAAACATTTATTTAACTTCAACGTCATAATTATATACTTAATGAATTAATTTCACCAATAGAGTGAATAAATTTCATTCTAAAGTTGAAGTTTTAAACCATCCCCAGCCCCTAAACCCAAACCTGCACTGACAATAACAACACAAAATATGCAAGCACCATCTGATCAAATATATGTATTACACACACACACACACACACAAGCACCGACACATAAAATTTCACCGTTAGAAATCCTTCCAACTGTACCATTTCCAAAGTCACCAAAGTTTGATTCAAATAAGTTAAAAACATGCCCAAAGCCAAAACCATATGGAGTACAAGAAACAGTAACAAGCATACCAGCACTACTACTGTACTACATATAGAAATTAAGAATTAGGGATCTTCTGACATTACCAATAAAAGGTACGCATTCTACATTACAACCTTAATGTTCAGGGAGAAAAGCAATAGTTTTTGATAAACAGAAAAGCAATAGTTAACCAAGAACATATTGCACAAAGGTTACACAACAGGAATCATAAAGCAAATGTACCCAACTGGCCAACTTATTCTTCTGCACAGAAGGAACATTTGTTTTTCAATAAGCATTTATTCAACATATATATTCACAAAAGGAATACCACTATCATAATAAAAAAGATAAAAGATGTAGTTTAATTGAAGAAGGGGAACTTGAGAGTCAATTGTTATTATAATGAAGTGAGAGAATTAGTCAGACATCATTTTGTCAAACGATAACATAAGGGTGACATACACTGTAGCCTGTAGGGTACAAATAATCAAGATTAAATACTATAATCAAGGATGAATACAAATTGTATTTTTTTGTGACAAGTAGCATACCTTGGGCAGCACAGTACACTGTGATCGACTTTTGGCAGTGTCAAAACCATGAGAAGCAGCAGCAGCAATTGTTCCAGAAAATCCAGCTGCAAGACTAACAGCTAAAGGAGACAAAGGACCAATTTCTTCATCAAACCTGAACAAAAGGAAGCAGACATTAAGAGAAAGGGAAAAATGAGCGTAACAGTGCTGAACGATATTTAGACTTATTGTCCAAAGCAGCAAACATTAGGTGAGATATAAATGAGTGCAACAGTGCAAAATGGGGTACACAATAATACTGTTATCTCAATGGTGCAATTCATCTCTAGTCTTGCAAAAATAGCAAGTGGAATTGTCAAAACTGTCCAACAACTAGCAAGTCCCCTTCATGCTAATTGGAAACGAAGAGCCCTGAGATCTAAAAACATTCCAGAAGAAAATGGAGCATAGATCAGTTGACGTTCCTAGTCATCAAACCAGATTGGTCAATTGCTGGTGAAAGCTAGCATAGGCTACAACCCAAAAGTCATGGAAGAAGACGTTCCTAAATATAAAAATCAGTCTTCATTTATTCAAAAATCTTAGAGAAACAATTTTATAAGAGTAACTTGTAGCAGAGATACGATATTTCTAACAAAATAAATGATGGGTTCTGGTCAACTACAAGGGGTTGCGTAAAATTTTGATTGTGAAAATCATAATTCATGCCACAACTTTCAGCTATGGTACCCAAATGAGATCAAGAGAGCAGTCAAACACAACAAAATAGATGTATCCCCACAAAAACCATTCACACAAGAACGCACAACATATGCATCACCTTAGGTCAACTCACAACCCCTAAAGCAGTGATGGAATTGTAAATTTTCATGGTCATAATAGATGCGCCCTTAAGTGAAGGCACACCAATATACAACCAACTGCAAATATAGATGATCCAAGAACATATATATCTATATATAGACGCATATAGTTTTTTTTTCTTTTTTTTTTTTTCAAAAAAAGGTGAAGGGGGGGTGGGAAGTAGAGACTATTTTTTATTTATTTTTATAAGGTAGATATATATTAAAAAAATCAAAAGGAAAAGAAAAGGGAAACACCCCTGTACACGTGAGGTATACAAAACTCAAAACCAAAAGAAATCTATAACTGTAATCTATCCAGAAACTTAGGGAAAGAATCCATGCCAAGAGATGAATCTTTCCACTCAAAAAGAGCCTATAAATTGCTTCTGTTAATCTTATCGACTGTCCACTCAAGTACTCAACCCCCTAAAAAATTCATCAATTTCTCTCCCTCCAAATGCCCTGAAGAACAGCCTGAGGTGGCATCTTCCACACCGAGAGGGCAAATTTGTTCCTACTAGGAAACCACTAGGCCTCCATCAAAGAAAAAGGAGGCCAAACCCAATAGAAACCAAATTTTTTTTGGCAAAAGGCCCAAATAACCCCTGCCACTGTACAATGAAGGAATGAGTGATCAACTGACTCCACGTCACTTCTGCACAACACACACCAATTAGGAAACTCAGGGCCCCTCCTCTGCAAATTATCAAGCGTTAGGCACTCAAAGCCCCTCCTCTATGGGCAGCTAGTGATGAATATGCAGTCTAAGTCAAACCAAAACTTAATGTGCTTTGATGATACTGTTTAAGCCTTTAAGGGTAAAATTAAGACATACTCACAAAGAAGGCATGGTTATCCAGCTGCCAACATGGCAAAATTTAGCTGCACCTTGACTTCAGTGAGAGAACAGAAGAACATTGCCTGCTTAACCTAGTGCTCCCACAATGCTAATATCATCCATTTACAAAACATCCTAAAGACCCAAAGAAGGCATTTAAAACTCCAAAACATGACACTCTCGCATATAATATAATATTCAGACAGTTGAATGCTAGAACTAGAAGATAATTCTTAATATTTTCAACAGTTTCAAATCCTTGAGGGAAAAAAATGAATATAAATAAAGAATAGTCATATGGACAAAGTCAAGTAAAAATTTTCTCCTGTTCCTGCGTTAGCTAGTAAGGCAACTTTATACAATGGCACAGTAATGACGATGTAACTTCCTGTTGCTCCTCTAGAGCACTCCCCACCATGTGACATTTTTTTTCTTTTCATTTTCTTTTCCTTGAAACAGGTAAAGGCAATACAAAATCCCTTATTACAACTTCATGCTTGGATAGCACGTGTGGCAAGGTCACATATATTGGCACTCAAGCCCTGCCCTTTGCCTACTATAAGTGGGGGACAGAAAGGATGCCATCAAGCTTCAGTGATCCTCAGTGATACATGTAGAAGGAAAGTAATAGAAGATCAAGGAGATCCTTCCTAAGTCTATTTTTTTGGCTTGGGGTGTCCAATGTTGCAAATAGAATGCCTTTTCTAGATTTTTTGCATTGTGGTAGTTGGTTTTGATTTTGTGTTCTCTTCTCGTCCATTCCCCATACTGACATAGGCCTTCACTTTTTACTTTTTACTTTTTAATCAAACTTTTACTTATCCAAAAAAAAAAAAAAAAAAGGAGATTCAGTGTTGGTCCAATGTTAGGCATCATCAGTTCTTTTTCCTTTGTTTCTCTCTAACAAAACTTTCTTTAACAACCAAAAATGGAAAACATTGAGAGAATATAAAATAAGAATAAGTTCCATTAATGAAACAAAAATTAAAACACATAACAGGGTTCCTTTAATGGAATTTCATGTGCAAATCAAGGAATGAATATCAAACCTGGGTGGAGGATCCATCCCAACTGCCTTCCAGTCAAGCAGTGCTCGGTGTAGGAATTGCCAGCTTGAAAAGAATACGCCACCAAAAATGGAATCCCGAACTAGTCCTGATCGAAGACCTCTCCATAAGGCACCCCATCCTTCCAAAGAGATGATGTCTGATGCCCTCCTAACGTCGTAGACAGAGGGTGGTCTCCCAGACCCAGTCATCATCCATGGGTACTCCTTCAAGGCACCAATCAAGTTGGAATGTTTAGTGGTCAGGGTGGACAAAAGGCCAACAGAATGGTTCAATGCCTTCTTGTCCGGAATATACCCATGAAGTAGTCTTGCAATCACAGGTGCAACGGCTTTCTCTTCTGTAACTGAAGTAGAGGTTCGAATGCGAGAAGCAGAGCTCACTTGTGCACGAAGTTTAATAATTTCAAACGGGGAACTTATGAGTGATTCCATGGCACCAGCCGTAATTCCTGCCATGAAAGCCTCAGAAACAGAGATAAAACTATCTTCTCGACCATCTGCCAAATAAGGAATTCATAGCAATCACATAATGTGTTGAAAGCAATGAAAGGGACGTTCATCAAGAATATGACCAATCATTCATATCACTATACTAAGCCATTCAGGTACATATCTCATATTCACAGAGAGAGAGAGAGAGAGAGAGAGAGAATTGCTTGGCCCGTGCATTAATTATGAAAATATCTCATTTTCAGTCCTCATAAAATGCGGCAACCACTAATAGGTGAAAATTTAGGTGATATACAAGATTTAAACTTTGGTATACAGGAAAGACAAGCACAAGAATGGAGTAAGGATGATTGTATGCAGAGATTTATACACCAACTTGCATAAAATCTTTTCCTGAGAGCCTATCATCCTAAAATCCATATTATTTCCTATCAAATCATTTATACACCAACTTGCATCCACAAGCCCCATAAGCTCTAAACTTCATTCCAAATTTTAATTGTGCTGTTGAGTTTTGACAACATAAAGAACTTTATGAGGTTGAAGCCATTCTAGTGAGAGAAACTACCATCACCCCCCCCCCCCCAAAAAAAAAAAAAAAAAAAAAAAAGGAAAAGGAAAAAACACCTAAACTCCTAAAGAAAGGACTAATGATAAAGCCATAACTTTCTTACACACTCAAATTTTTATTCATTCATGTGCTCTGTATGGGTCAACTCTTTAGTATAAACTACAAATAATATCATTTATAAGGTAGCTTTGCTCAATGTCATTTTCCATTAGGAACATAGACACATCACATGAACAAATATACAAAGCAGAGTTGCGCTAGTTCATATGGTACTTAATAAATAAATAACAAGGGAAAAAATTCCACAAAAAATTTTTAAAAATAAAATAAATAAAATAAAATTTAAGATGTAAAAGATACCTTTATAAAAAGCAGTCAAAATTTCATAGATTCCAAAGCGAGCTCCCACGCCTGAGATTCTCCCCAATGTTGACCACCCAAAACCATTGTACAAACCTACAACATTCTTTAAAGAGTAGTGATTGATAAGCTTTAAGGCTAAGAATTAAAATCAGTGCAACCTTACACATATGATTTTATATAGTGATTAAAATATATATATATATATATAAGCATTAAATGTGAAAATCATCAGTGTGCTACTTTTTTTTATTTTTTTTGGGAGGGGGGGGGGGGGGGGGGGATCATTTGCATAATTAAAAAGGAAATAACAGGAATGCAGTGTTCCTCACTATTCATTTATATATATATATATATATATGAAAGAAACATGTTTAAAACACCAAGGGCCTGTTTGGGTGTTCGATTCGAAATTAAACAATTCAAAAAATGTTACATAGTATTGAAGGCACAACTCATCACCTTGAATTAGAATATTTAAAAAAGTTGGAGTCATAGCCATAGTTAGGATCAATTCCTTTTTTGCATTTGTCTATTCAAGGTGAAGATTTGTGCCTTCAATACTATGTAAAATTTGTTAAATTGTTTAATCTCGAATTGGACAGCCAAACAGGCCCTAATTCTCATTTTGGATCTCGCAGAGTTGGAGGTAAAATTGCTTATGAAAGGTTTCCTTTCTTAGCACAATATCGAAGGAAAAATCAGGGGACTCACCTGAATATCCCGATAAAGATCGAACTCTATCTAAAGCCTGAGCTGCAGTCAATTGTTTAGTGGAACCCGAACCGACCTGTTTCATAAAGAAGCAGAAATGATAAACAGGAAATTGAGCTTAAACCCAAAAACTTCTGATACAAGCACTTCCACAAATTACACACACACAAACACACACACACACACACACACACACACACACACATATATATATATATATATATATATCTGCTTGTATCGAACCTGAATGAGGACTTTGAGAGTATCGAGAGGACAAGTGAGAGCAGTGCTGAGCGACACTGACCCTGCGGCAGCGATGGCATGGGTTGCAAAAATTTTGTTCTTTAATAATTCATCCATCTGAAAGATTACTGCACATCCATCAAAAGAAAGAGAATTGTCAAAGAAACAAGTTTTTCATTCGCCTTCAAAGTTGATAGTACTGCGACCCAATCATAGAGAACCGTTTTTTGTTTAAGGCTGAGGAAGAGGATGCAGGGAGGGATTGAGCCAGCAGAGGTGGTGATTTTGGTCAGGAGAAAAACATATCAAGGCGGCGGCGGCGGCAGCAATAAGGAGTCGTGATTGGTAGAACTGTGGTGCTGGTAGAGTTACTTAGTAGCTGTGATATGGGCAGTGGCCATTGATTTTAGCCCCCATGTTTACTCCAACTCCCTCCCCCATCCTTTGGAGTTCAGAACAAAAACCCTAAGCAAAACCCCAAGGAAAAAAGGGAAAGAAAAGAGGGGGAACTACGGCTGATCCCAATTACAGCTCAACAACTCTTAGACCAAATAATTTCAGTTAACTACATACCGCTGTTCAATTTAATAAACTGACAAAATTGTCCCTCTCATACTCTGCATATCCCCCTCACTTCCTAGTCTAGTAGTTTCACCATCCCTTTGTCCATAAACTCCCCCTCCGGCAACTCCATTTTTTCCGGCGAGATTCATTTTTTTCCATCAAATTTATTTCATTTTTTGTTTATTTTATCCAATGCCACCGTGCTCTTACTTTTGGAAAAAAGTAAAAATAAAAATAAAAATAATTCCTATAGCCATAGTTCTAATACTAAAGCTCTATTTGGTTTCTATTTGGTTTGCAGATTTTATCCAAAAAACAAAATATAATAAAAATAAAAAATTATATTTTTCTTTATTTGGTTGTAATAGAAAATTAAAAAAAAGGGTTAATAACGGTTTAATACCTTCAACTTTGGGGGTAGTTTCAATTTGGTCCATAAACTTAGAATTGTCTCAATTTAGTGACGACTTATGAACTTTTGTTGCAATGTGGGACAGACCCTGACGTCCGTTAGGTTTTTGGACGGAAAACGCACGTGACGGGCACGTGCAGCTGACATGGAGCCTATGTGGCTTATGTGTGCTTATGTGGAGCCTATGTGGCAGCCACATAAGCATTCTCGGCCAATTATAGTTGACTATATCATTTTATAGTCGACTATAATAAACAGAAAGTTGAAGTAGTTGAAATTGATGTTTGAACATTCAATATAGTTGACTAGCAAACATTATAGTCGACTATAAAATGTTAGAGTCGACTATAACAGACAGAAAGCTTATTTTAGTTTCGGAATCCATTTATAGTTGACTATAATTTGTTTATGGTCGACTATAACGGTCAGAAAATGTAATTACGTATGTTTTGATGTAAAATTATCGTTTACGTCCGTGATGTTAACTTAGGCCATTTCAAATAAGATGTTACCATACTCATGTGCTTAATGGAGCAATCATTTACAATACTAAAGACCTAAAAAGTGGGGCAAAACTCACATTCGCAATGTTATAGTCGATTCCTCCTGAACCAAAAGGCATCAACTTGATTATGGTCGACTATAACAGTCAAAAAATATAGTTACGTATGTTTTGATGTGAAATTATCATTTACGTCTGTGATGTTAACTTAGGTCATTTCAAATAAGATGTTATCATACTCATATACTTAATGGAGCAATCATTTACAATACTAAAGCCCTAAAAAGTGGGGCAAAGCTTACACTCGCATTGTATATGAAGGCTATAGTCAAATTCCTATATAGCATCAAAATTTTGGGTTTATAACAAAAACCTCACCCTTACAAAGATAAGATTAATACAACTATTTGGCTTAGTTGAAATGGGTTTTACATGTCTCCAAAAATGGTAAATTATAGTATGAAGCCACCTTTAAACTAAGTACTATAATTTTTGCAGCAAGAAAGACAAACAAAATAGCTTCTTATTCCCCCCCTCTGATGCCAACACCCTTTATGCAGTTAAATCTAAAGCCACCAAAGCACATTTCAGCCATGATGAGAATCTACCAAAAAACAAAGAAGCATAGCAACATCCTTCCCATTCATCTTAGCAGCCTAATAGCATGAGATGCAGCCAAAACTTGCTTCCAACCCCAAACAACTTTTCCAATAAATTCTTATCAAGAAATCTAGCCATGTTGAAAATCAACTCATGACCGGTGAAGCACAACAACCATTCTACCCAAACATTTTATAATTTTTTCTAACAAAACAAAATTTTAATCCTATCCTGCCAAATACAGCAAAATACAAAGCCTTCTAATCCGCACCTTCAAAAACACCTCATAGCATTCGTGTTTTTCTGATATGGCTTTGTGATTGGGATGTTATAGCATTCGTGTTTTTCTCTAATATTTATATGGGAGGTTTTGGTAGATTCTGATCATGGCTAGAATGTGCTTTGGTAGCTTTAGATTTAGCTGCATAAAGGGTGCTAGCATCAGAGAGGGGAATAAGAAACTATTTTATTCGTGTATTTCTTGCTGCAAAAATTCCAGGACTTAGTTTAAAGGTGGCTTCATACTACAATTTACCATTTTTGGAGACATGTAAAACCCATTTCAACTAAGCCAAATAGTTGTATTAATCTTATCTTTGTAAGGGTGAGGTTTTTGTTATAAACCCAAAATTTTGATGCTAAATAGGAATTTGGTTTTAGCCTTCCCATACAATGCGAGTGTAAGCTTTGCCCCACTTTTTAAGGCTTTAATATTGTAAATGATTGCTCCATTAAGTATATGAGTATGATAACATCTTATTTGAAATGCCCTAAGTTAATATCACAGACGTAAATGATAATTTCACATCAAACATATGTAACTATATTTTCTGACTGTTATAGTTGACCATAATCAAGTTGATGCCTTTTGGTTCAGGAGGAATTACTATAATATTGCGAGTGTGAGTTTTGCCCCACTTTTTAGGTCTTTAGTATTGTAAATGATTGCTCCATAAAGCACATGAGTATAGTAACATCTTATTTGAAATGACCTAAGTTAACATCACAGACGTAAACGATAATTTCACATCAAAACATACGTAACTACATTTTCTGATCGTTATAGTCGATCATAAACAAATTATAGTTGACTATAAATGGATTCCAAAACTAAAATAAACTTTTTATCTGTTATAGTCGACTATAACATTTTATAGTCGACTATAACGTTTGCCAGTCAACTATATTGAATGTTCAAACATCAATTTCAACTACTTCAACTTTCTGTTTATTATAGTCGACTATAAAATGATATAGTCGACTATAATTGGCCGAGAATGCTTATGTGGCTGCCACATAGGCTCCACATAAGCGCACATAAGCCACATAGGCTCCATTTTAGCCGCACGTGCCTCTCACGTGCGTTTTCCGTCCAAAAACCTAACGGACGTCAGGGTCTGTCCCACATTGCAACAAAAGTTAATAAGTCGTCACTAAATTGAGACAATTCTAAGTTTATGGACCAAATTGAAACTACCCCCAAAGTTGAAGGTATTAAACCGTTATTAACTCTAAAAAAAATTAAATTAAATAATTTTGGGTTAATATGACTTGATGCTAACTGCCCCAACTTTGGGTGGATTGTAATAAGGTCCTTTGATTGGGTTGATTTAAAAAAATTCTCCCACCGGACCTAGCCCGTAATTACCCCTTTTAAGAATTTAATTTTTAAAATTTTGTTTTATTATTTTTTGGACCTCATGTTTAACATCAAACGAATTGTTCATTATAGCTTCAAAAATTTTCACTTTACTCTCCTCCGTCAAATAGGCATTAAGTTTTTAACGAAAATTTGTCACATTCATTGCAAGCCAAAATTGCTTACCAAGTGATTATAAAAAAAAATTAAAAAAATAAAAAAGATCAAAATTATTGACGAATAATACGAAAATGGCCTCATTCTCTAGTTGACTTTCTCTGTAACTCAAAAAAGAGAACCCTTTTGGTGTAACTAGATATAGCACACGTGCGTTGCACATGAATATTTTTAAATAATATTAGTTATACAAAATAATAAATACATAAACATTTTATATTTTTTTCATAAATTTTTTAAAGATAAACATTTTATATTTTTTTTATATTTTATATTTTATATTTTTATATTTTATATTTTAAGGTATGTGTTTTAGAATTATAGTTTCCATATTTCTGTATATTTCTATTTATCATATAGGAATTATAGTTTCCGTTTTCTTTAAATTCCTATTTGTGTTTTATATATTAAGGTATGTGTTTTAGAATTATAGTTTCCATATTGCTATATTTCCAATATATGCAGAAGGGTGGGTAATTGTGTATTTAAAAATTAAAATAAGGGTATATTAGTCAATCAAAAGTTTTTCTTACATTCATCTTTTTATAAGTAGTATAGATATAGATATAGATGAAGCAAGGATACCTATGGCTCGGCTACGTTCAGGGTTGGGTCAGGCACCGGGACACGAGGTGCTAACTCCAGCTGCACCCGTCAAATCAATTCCATTTAAATTATCAACCACGGCATTTGGCAAGAAGAGAAAAATAGTGAATCCTAGAACTTGGAATGGTTGCTTGCTAATTTGCTCATGGGCCTTGTTTTTAATTTAAATTTCTAAATTTTGTTTTGTTTTTTATTTTTGGGATAAACAAAAATAATGAAACCTCAAGCCTACACACAATGGGAAAGGGAAGAGAGCAGTAATACCACGAAGCGTAGACTTACCATCTAATAAATTTTGTTTTATTAGTTATGGGAGGGTGAGGCCCTAACTTATACACTCTCAAGATACATTACACTTAAACGATGTGAGACATAAACATTGATGGCCAGTTTGGTTATCCAATTCGAAATTAAACAATTCAAGAAATTTTACGTAACATGAAATGCACAATCCATCATCTTGAGTTAACAAATTCAAGAAAATAATGATCATCATCACAAATAAGAGTAGAAATTCAAAATAGTGAGATTTCGTGAATTTCTTAAAATTGATTCTACAACATCAACTATAGTGATAACTCAACATTTTAAAATATTCTAATTCAAAATGATGGATTTATGCATTCAACCCTATGTAAAATTTTTCGAATTGTTTAACTTCGAATTGGACAACCAAACAAGCCTTGATTCTTTTACTTTTTGAACAAAATGGAAGAAAGACAAAGAGGAGTCTAGAGTGCTATATACCATTTGAATGCCCTTTGAGTCTAATTGCCAATTCATTAAGCAATTCGATCACCAATCAGTCTTCGAGAAAGAAAGGTCACCATATCACCAAAAACCTTTCTTTGTGCACCTCAAATACGTTCTACACCAAATCTGATTCCACTCTTTAAGGTTTAAAACGGACTACCGCACATTGTTTGATGGCTCTCCAAGTCTAGTTTCCAAACCGTAAAATCAAGTTCTTTTTTGATGAAGATATCTCCATTTCACTAAAGGCCTGTTTTTGTGTACCTTAGGTACTTCCTTGACCAAGTCTGGTTCTGCTCGTAAGTCATAAGGTTTGGCAAAGAATGCCATATATTGCTCCCATCTCAGTACATCCCAGTTTCCAACACAATATGCAATTCATCAACTAGAGTCTTCTAAAGGGAGGTTTCTTTCTTTATGCACCTCAGATAGTTTATTGATGAAATTTGATTATGCTCAGAAGGTTAAGTATAAAGTCCACATCTCCAAGGGCACATTGGTATACAACACCTACAGCACATCACCAGTTTTTTCTTCTTGCTTCCTTCTCTTTTATTTAACATTTTTTCTCCATCGATGGCCAAATCGTAATGGTGGGTCCCCAAGCCATTTTTACATCACATCCCATTTTTCTACTCACATGTCACTTTTTTTTCACTGACAATTTTCTGTCAATCGTCAAGGTCATTTTGAGCCCAATCAACAAAGTGCCAACCACCTGAAACTTCACTAGCCAATTCAAACATGTTTCATGCTTGTTCACAAGCTTGACCGAGCTTGTTCATTGTCGTTATCATACATTCATTTGTGTCAGAATCAAGCACTGCTACTTTACAAATTCAATCAGTGATCACAGCATAACCCAAAAGCTGTTTTCTTTAATAGTTTATTAATAATGTTTTTACCGTTGCACAGCGGATAACTTAATTGTTTATGAGCCTAATCCACTTTCAGCTCGAGCTTGATCTTCGCTTGTTTATTAGGTGAACGAACATGAATGAGCTTCTTGACAAATAAATACAAAGCTGTTCGCAAGTCGCTCAGTTCGTACAATGCCCTTAGCAAGCTTCGACTGCCACCACATAACTCTTGCTCAGACCTCCCTTTTGTAACTAGAGAACACATTGAATTATAAGACCAGGTAATAAGCAAAAAAAACTCAAGTACCATAAAGTAATAATATTAGAACAATAACTATACCATTAACATCTTGCTGAGACATTTACAATTTGAATATAAATATCCTTTACATCACACCGGTTTAAGAATGGCCATCTCTTGTTACAATGATTTGTACTGCTCAATCAAACTTGAAGCATGGAGACGCGATGTTGGAGCAATGGTACATCCCAAATTTTGCAGAAATGCAATCTGCCATCACACGAGGAACAGATTGAACAATGAGTTATCTATAGATATTTGAACCTGATGGAATAGAGCATAACACATTAAGGTATGGCCTCAGCATTTTAAGTTGGGATACAGGTGTGCACATAGGTGTCGTAACTATTTAATCCTCAAATCTACGGATATGGGGATTACACTACATAATGTAATACTCCCTCCATCCCATTTTGATGTAGCCATTTTGACCCTACACACATATTAAGGTAGTGTATTTAATGTAATAGCATGTCATTCAAAAAGTTGAACTTTCCAGTTTTACCCTCCTACAAAAGAATGCTACTTAATGTGATACTTATAATTTTGAATATCATAAAGGGTAGTTTGGGAAAGAAGGATAATTATTTGCTTTTACTTTTGTAAATGAACAAATATTTTGGGATATTCCAAAATGGAAAACGTTATCAAACAAATTGGGACGGGGGGAGAAACATTTTTTTCTCCTTCCATATTTAGGTCAAAATGAAATAATATGACATAACATGTCTAACATGGGTACTCCACTTATATTGAAATATTCATGCAATTAAGAAACAGGTTTGAACTTTAGGAAAGATTGAAGATGATAGAAATTTAAAACTGAAATTAGCAATTGTATATTTGATATATAGGCTTCAAAGGACAGTCTAATTTTGTCCTTTTATTCATTCTTGTCTGTCCAAAGTTCTAAGCATCACTAATAGTTAACCTCACTGCTCAAAGGGACATAGAATACATATGTGTTCTGCTTGCCTAACTTTTCATGTGGGTCATAAAATCTAAATAATAGGTGTAATGTGGACAGAAAAACTGTTGCCTTTCTAAATGTAGTGCATTCATATGGTAAATAAAGAAAATTTTGCAAAATCCAAAACAGCCTGAAGTGAAAGCAAGGGCGGGGAAGCGGGGGAACATAAAAAGGTCAAACATTTGGGGCGTGTAAGAAACGTTTGTGGAATATATATGTCCGTTGAGTTACCTCAATATGATATTTTTTGGGATGAAATTGTAGAGAAAATTCAAGCTAAATTTTCTAGTTAGATAAAATTATAGAAATTAATTAATTTAAAAAAAAAAAAAAAAAGAAAGTGCAAAGAGTGTTCTATTGAGGCCACACTAATGAAGAGAAAAAGAGCATGCTTTTACCTTTTTAAGGGAAGATACTGAGTACTTAACTAAGCATTAATCTAAGATGAATTAATGGAATCCTATTTAATTTTTAGAAACATTTTATTTATTTATTTAGATTTTAGTTCAATTTTAACTTCATTAGCATCTCAAGAAGCGTAGGTTACTAGGTTAAGTGTTCGAAACCTCACAAATCGTTGATCCCCTTTAGGGCTACCCCAAGGCCTGAAGGGCATGGTAATTACACGGTGTGGGGGGGACGGGGGGACTACATACGCCTAAGGGATTAGTCAAGGCCAAAGCCTTGAATACCTTTGTTAAAATAAAAATTAAAAATGAATAAAAAAAGAAGAAGAGGTTTGTTTGGGGGGTGGTCATGACCTTGCTTTCCTTCCTCCATCACAAGGTTCCATCTTACTTAGGACCAAGATTCTTGGAAGAGAGAATCGTGGTTCTTCCTAGGTTCTAAGTCGGGAGCGCAAAATCATGATCCGAAGCGAGAATGGCACCCTTCGTTGAAGAGTCCTGCTTCGAAGGCATAACCTACAATGCATATATATATGACAAAACTTATAACAGCTATATCGTGTAAGTAAATTGATAATGGTCAAGATGAAAACAATTTGTTGATTTACTTACTGATAATTTTATATCTTGATTTTTTTCTAGTTTAATATCATTATATTATTGGAAAATCAATTGACAAGAGTTCTTAGACTTAAACATATCTAAGTTCATGATTGCCATTATTGGAAGTCCAAAAAGGAGGAATAAAGTTCACAATAAAGCCATAGGCAATGAAAGTGAAGGGTCCAAAGCTACAGAGGTTTTTCAACACTTGAAAAACGAATATGCTTAATTTCAGAAATCATGTATTTAAATGCCAAGTTCATATAGAATTCATTTCATGTAGCCATGATAACCAAATCATGATACACCATTTTCACTAAGAGGAATGAATCCTAAAGATGGAATTAAATAATCATCAACTGTGAGTGACCTGTTTAGATGTTGGTGCTGATGAACCCATTGCGTTCTCAATCCTTAGTTTCTGGAAATGTTCCTGGAGAACGAAAATTACATTAGAGATTCCTTGGAGGGTTTGATGTGTAGATATAAAATTGCAAGGCGCCCACAATCCTAACAAGCATTTCTTTTGAAGTAATTAATCATTAACAATGTGCATATCACAAAACAAAAAAAAAAAAAAAAGAAAAAAAAAAAAAGAGAGAGAACAAGGTAAGTCAGAATATAAAATATCTAATACACAGTGTTCTAAACCAAATTAGACCAGCCATTGAAATTATGCAACTTAAACGTTGTATTAAATCAAACAATGTGTAGACACAAATATGCACACGAGCACATCTTTCAAGAACGTACCAAACTTATTGAAGTTGATTGCCATTTTATTCGGGATTTATTGTGGCGAAAGGAGCTTGTTACTACTTATGTTTGTTATTAACTTGGAAATATTATCATGAAACCCTTGGCTCATGCTCCTTTTCAACAGCTGTCTTCCAAGCTGGGTGTTTTTTATTTGTATGCTCAAGCTTGAGGAGTGTTAGAGTTGTTAGCATTGTTCTTTAAGTTATTACCCTTGGCTCATACTCGTTTGAAACAGCTATCTTCCAAGCTGGGCATTTTTTATTTTATGCTCAAGCTTGAGGAGTGTGAGTTGTTAGCATTGTTCTTTAAGTTATTAGTCCTTATTTATTTTCTATTAGCATAAGAATAGTGTCATTATTTTCATTTCTCTCATATATAAATAATAATAAACTGGTAAGAGGCCAAACAATCTATCTATCTTAACCTATTTCTCTAATATCTTTCTCTCTAATCTACCATCAAACCCCAAGTCCCTAACCCTAGTCTCTTATATCTAGCAATCTAACTCATGATTTAAAGGAGCTGAAAGGGAAATCACCAACAAAATGACATATCATGGATATCTTGTTTACCTATAGAAGGTTTAAACAAATAAATAAATAAATAAAAACCAAAAACAAAAAATAAATAAATATTGCAAGATATCGTCCCTATTATATTGACATTTCTTTTTTGGGAGGAAAAAAAGAGGAAAAAAAATGAAATGTAAGTGATTTTTCATATCGGTGTTGGGTGATATCAAACAATATTTCATTGATATAATTTTTTTTTTTTTGGGGGGGGGGAGGGGTGGGGGGAACAAATCAACAAAATAACTTTTGTTAATAATAAAATGTAAAAGGATACAAGGAGGACAAGACATCCTACTAGAAAGATTCTATGATTTCAATTCTAATCATATAATTTCAATTATTATTATTATTATTATTATTATTATTATTTTTAAAAATCATTTAATGATAATGCCGAAATAAAGAAATCTTGATACGCAACATGTAAAGGGATGTAAGTAAGTATATATTGAAAATATAGGTCGATAAGCAATTTATTGAGCAAGATATTACCAATCATAGTGATTTTGACCCCAGTGCACACATTTTAGAATTTGACCATACTAAAACCATAAAAGTTCTAGAGTTTTAAGCAACCTTCTTAAACAGGTAAAAAAAATATCAAAACATTACTCTAATTTCAGCCAAGAAGAGAAAGTAAGAATAAGTATAATGGTCTATAAACTAAAAAACTGTACCTGTTTTTCCCTCATCAAATGAGCACGTTTATCGGCAGGAATTTTCTCCCATCTTAAAACCTATTAAAAAGAAATTTCATTATTAAATAAAAGGCAATATACATATGTTTGCAAATAATCAATGAGTCATATTATCTATTGCAAAAACTAAATAATAGATTTGAATTTTTTGATGCATCAAATAAGTAGCATAAACCCAACATCTATACCATGGTTGGTCATTTAAAAGTTAATGTAAAAGAGGAAATCAAGTCCAATAAATTTGATTGAAGTGTTGTCACGATCTATGCAAGTGCTTCAGCAAAAAATAATGCAAGGGGGGTTGTATAGAGATTTGGGAAAGCAAACATATTAGAAGGTAGTCTTGAAAATGAAGAATTTGAAGGAAAAGGAGGAAAATCCATTTAACTATACTAGACATCGAGAATCATGCATAGGGAATATTTCAAGATGAATTTATTCTCGAGTTATCAAAAGAAAATTCTATAGTTGGGATTCTTCACACATCTATGATGACTTACCTCATGATAGTGATAGAGATGAGATAAGTTATTAAATTATTACTCATAAACTTGTTAATGAACCAAATGCAAATTTAATATTTGATGAACACCTTAAGAGTAGGGGTGTAAATTAACGAGCTCAAAAGTAAAGCTTGAGCTTGGCTCGTTTAATTTACATGCAAGCTTTTTATCGAGCCAATCTCGAGCAGAGCTTGAGTAGTTTGGTTATTTAAAGTATTAATAAGCTCATCGAGCCGAATGGTACTCTACTCGAGCTGGGCTCAATAAATTAATGATCCTAAAAGATGTTTGAGCTTGACTCATTTATCTCACAAACGAGCCCAAATAAGCTTTTTATTGAACCGATCTCAAGTCAAGCTCACATAGCTTGGCTCACTGCCTAAGAGTGACTGTTTAGCGATGTTCAAAGTATCAAACAATACCCTTACACGTCGCATGTCAATGCTTTTAATTACATGAATGTAGATCTTGGCTTATACTGCACATCAAAAGTTATGATCTGGTTCAGAGGAAAAGACCAAGACATTGTCTTTCTCCTTATTTGTGTGTGCTTTGTGATTAGGATGGAGAGTTAGTGGATCAAATATTTTTGCATTGTGAGGTTTCGAGGCTGCTTTGGCATCGCATTTTTGCCACTGCTAGCTTATGTTCGGTTATTCCGAAGCTGATCCCCTGCAATTTAAAAAATAGTCACTTTTCATCCTTCCATCAATTAGACGTTAGGATTTTGGACGGAAAGTGGTCACATGCATTGCAAGTGATCCACAAATAATATTTTTATGACAAAAATACCTCTATTTGAATAAAATGCCCCTTTTAGCTTTATATCAAACTGCCAAATGATGAATTTTTCCCCATGGATTATGAGGTAATATTAAGCCAAAATGGGTATTTTCGTCAAAATGGGTATTTTACTCATAAAAATGCTACACTTTTTATCCAAATGCCTAAGGTTTGACTGACAAAATGGTGAAAAGATATTATTTCCCAAAGGAGAGGGGTTCAAAGTGATGAAAAAAAAAAACTAGGGGGGTGGAAGCAAAAACGGGTTAAAGTTGAAGTGGTCACTGTAAAATTTCCCCCCTTTTTTTGGTTCAACAAATCTATGTTGTACCTTTATAGATCTATCTTAGCAAGAAATAATAAAATTCCTTCATAGATCTATTGTAGATGTCGCACTTTTTTTTCTTTTTTTTGGAATTTTAAATCCATAAGAAAAATCCCCCCCCCCCCCCCCCCCCCCCTTTTTTTTTTTTTTAGAATTTTAAATCAAACAAACAAACATATGAAATGGACATGGTTTGGTATGGATTTCCCGTATGTGAAAGAAGAATGAATTTGGAATCCAATGCCATGCTTGGATTTGTGTGTGTGTGTATAGGGCGGCGATATTGCCACAACAAAATTCTCTTCTTCCAAATCAGCTAGACATAAAGTTTACTGAATGAACCATTCTGCCCATGGAAAAAAAATGTCAAAATTAAGTGACATAGGCGAGCCTCTGTGTAGCCTATGATAAACTCCAATTTCCGATGAGCTCCAATTGTTCCGAAGAAAAACCAATCAGTTCTATATTGTTACACAAAATGAAGGTGGTTGTGGTTTCACGAAGTGGTAGAGAAGTCGTTAAGGGTGGGTTCGATTCCATATGTTCTTCCTCTTTCCATTGCCTGGGTTTGTTTTTGTTTGCGGTTGCTTGTTCATTTCAAACTAGGAATTGGGTTTCCTAATAATACACCACAACAATATATAGTCAACCCTACGCACACTCATGAAAGCATAAATGCAAAAGACTACCCACATTCCACCAAGAAACCCACAAAAAACCAGAAACACACAAGATACCTTCATGGTTTCTTCCAAACAATGAAGATTTCATACGTCTATAGAGTTAAAGAACAAGAAAAACATCAGCTTTTTTGGCCAAACATCAAATATACGCCCCACTTTGAAGGAAACCACTCAAGGAGAAAAAGAAAATTATCACTAGAAAACTCCATATTTTCCGGTAAATTGAGGTGAGACTTTGAAATACCCACCAATCTGGTTCAACATGCCATCGTCACCTTAATTCCCACCTACCCACAAACCTCACTTAAAACATTACCCAAAACACGATCACTCCAATTCGTGTTGTTTGTTTCTTGGGAAAATCGATTGGAAAGACAAGGAATTGGGAGAAAACTGGTAGGTGGCTACTACTCCTTCGTCAATCTCCAATCAGTATGAATCTAGGTCGAAAGGGAAAGAGGGAGAGAGGAGATCAAAAGATAGGGCAAATGGAGGTGAGAGAGTGGGCTAAGGCTCGCTTATGTCACTTGATTTTGACTTTTTACAAGGGTAAAATGGCCATTTAATGACATATATGCTCAACTGTTGTGGAAGAAGATAATTTTGTTGTGGCAATATCACCACCCAATATATCTTTATAATTATATGATTTCATTTTAGTATTCAAATTTTTATTTTATTTTTTCCCTCCAAGAAAACGTAGGAAATGGAGATGACTTGAGATGGATCTACAATAAATGCTAGAAAAAATGAGTTTCGAATCAGATGCCATGCTTGGATTGCCTTCCCTTACAAAACCCAACTCAATTGTATTCTCTTTTTTGAAATAAAAACTTAAAATATATGAAATGGACACTATTTAACTTGGATCTACAATATTTGTAAAAAGAATGAAATAGCATTACTTGTAAAATCACAATTCTTGAATGAGTAGCCCATAGTGAATGTCCAAAGAAAGTTTTCTTCTATTTAGTGAAACAGCTTCAAGAAATCGAGTGTATTTATTTTCATCACAACAAAAAGGTGAAATTTGATGAAATTTCAAAAGCTTTATGGAAATTGAATCAAATCAATGAGATTGATTATAACGGTACAAGGATTGAACTCAGACAACTCATAGAAGAAAGCAATATGAAATCAATACATGATGATATACTAATTTGTCAATCAAAACTACCAGTTGAAGAGAAACAAATCAGATTCAATATCAAGGATTTATCTTAAGTGAATTAAGAAAATGCCTTGTTTGATAATTCATGTAGGATGACGACAAAATAAAGGAGGAAGCATTGTTTGGGCACCTAACAGACTTGGGAAACCCAAATTTGAACTAGAGAACAAGTTTCTCAGAACTTGAGTTGAATGCCGAAGCATCCAAAGCACATGCAAAGGCAGAGTGGGAACACTAGTTGGCTTGGCTTAGACCATTATTTAGCTTGAAATTCAACTTCAAATTATCTTAATGTCTGTATATTCTTTTCTCTTGTTTATGACAATCATAGAACATTTCAAATAGTGTGGAGTGGTGACAATATAAGTTTTAGGAGTAATCAAGGGCTGAGATCATACAACTCTTGCAGCTTTAGTCAAGGGTCCATCAAATTTAAAATTTAAAAAAAAAAAAAAAAGAAATAGAAATTACAGTCATTCTTGGGTATTTGAACCCTAGTTTCTCACTTTAAAACTTTAATTACATTGCAACAATTTTCTGTTTTCTGTTATTTTATGGCTGAAAATTTGCTCAAGGTTTAGATTTGCAACTATTAGCAACCAAATAGCAAACCTGCATCTTTTGCTTTAGGATTGAGGGTTGTGCCAAAAATTTCATCCATTATATTTCTTAGTTATAGTTATAAATTACATATATGGTAAGAAAACAACAATAAACTTACATATTCCGCATAGTGAGATGCTTCCTCGCACCTCAAGCAAGTCTTCAGCGCACGCAGAACATCCTGAAAAATTATTTAAGAGTCACATAGGTAATGTTGAGAACTTGAGATAGTAAATACACAAAAAACACATCCATATGGTTTTTAAAGCTGAACAAGATTGGAGAATCCATAGTTAAGCCTAAATTAATTGCTAACTCCAGGACAACTCAGTTCTTCAATGAGTTTTACATATATATGTTAATGAAGATGAGTTCTACAAAAAATATACAAATGCAGTAAACTTTTACTTGTACATTCAACGTTTTAAGGGAGTAGTCCACCCAAAAGGAATCAACCCAAAAACAAACTGCTAAGGGGGCCATAGAACTCCAGGGGACTTTCATCAACACCTCCTTAAAATTATAATGAAACAGACACTTCTAATAATGAAATACTAAGGAGAGCATAAAGGGCTTGTTGTAACAGTGTAAATCACACTAATAGAATTCATAATCGTAATCTAAGCTAACATCTGCTGATTGTCAGTGGCATTAGTTTGAATGTATCCTTGAGACCTTGCATTATATCTATTAGCGAACCCATCCAAGGTATCACATATTCATATCTTACACCCACATCCAATATATTTACTCCCACTAGGGAGATCCACAAACACACAGATACATGTTTCTTCTAGTGTTTTCTTATCCCCCTCCCCCCAAAGAAAAAATTAGCATCCATCCACATCAGTTGGAAAGTTCAAGAAAAGAAAAGAAAAGAAACATAGTTAAGATATGACCACTTCTGAATGTTGTTCACAGCCCTTGTACATAGGTGTCTTACCGGCCCACCTTTCATAAATTTGCTCCTAAGAAAATTCAGTGAAGTATGAGTAGGACATGGTGTGTGACGCATGTCTATGCTACTTTCTTTGTTGCATGATTCTTAAGGTGAGTAGATCCATAGTCTTAAGGATTTTTAACCTTTCAATTTGGTCATAAGCCTTCACAAAAATAATTCTTAAAGTTCCCTTTATGCCTAATATTAGTTGGTAACATATCATACCGTCACTAATTAGTCTTTTTTTTTTCTTTAGAGAGAAACTTATGTTGTTATTTCCAGCAAACAAAAATGCCGCAGGGACACGATCAAGGCATCTCAGACACAAACATAGCTATACCCTAGTAGTGACTGCTTCTCAACTTATAAGAGAGTGAACTCTCAACGCTCAAGGACATGTGCATGTATCTTTATGGATGGAAGTGCAAAGGATTAAATCGTCAAAAACTTTAATATGAGAGTTAGTAAATAGATGAAAAAGATTGAATAAGTTGAAGGGATGACTTATTGGAAGTGTAGTGCTTTTGGTGTATATCTTCCATCTATGTAAAACTCCCAGCACACTTCCAGCATCTAAATCCTATCTTGTAATACAGTATAACTAAAACCAAGGAAGGAATATTATTAAAGTGGAACATTAGATCTACAGGAGATAAATTTCTTCTCGAGTCTATCTAATCATTCAAGAAATATTGGGTTGCACAAAAGATTCCAGTCTAAAATCCAATTCATCCTTGGACACAAGAAGTCAACATAATTTTTTGATCTACAAGTAATTTACTCACCATTCTAGATATATTAGCAGTTACTGTAGTGCAGTACCGTATTAGTATCATCCAAGCTAATCTAGCTTGAGTTTTTAAGGGTATGAATCTTCATTTGTTTATATTTATGCTATGAATCTTATAAATAGAAGGTGCGGACGTACTGTAAGTGACTTTTAATGGTTAATAAAGCATGCCTTTGGCTATTCTATTCTCTTCAGAGTTTTTGTTTTTGCATGGATTAGCACTACACAGCAGGTCTTTTCTATAGTTCCCTTCAAAAACTTGGGCTCCAATGGAGATTGAAACAGATTTTTCTCATCTCACACTCCCAACTGCATCATTCAGCAGTTAGTCGGGCCAAAACTAAGTTTATTTATTGATTCCTTATCCAACGAGATTGAATTGCAACTTCACTTCCTACAAAGTTGCATAAGGCATATCCACACATTGAAAGAGAGTTTCTGATCCATGCAGGTAGTCATTTTCAAGGCATATCTAAACATGACCCATGGCCACAAGCTTTTCCTCCTTCTTCCTCTTCTTTTTATTTTTATTTTTTATTTTCAGCCATAAAGAGCAATTGTCAAAAGTTTGTCCTAAAAACCAAAGAGAAACCCTCACCATATATCCCCATCATGTACGAGCACTACTACACAATATCTTAGGTAATTGTCTATTGTGTTCAACTAAAACTCCAGCTTTACTTTGCTCCCAACATGCTCACTAGAAAACAACTTGATAATCAACATCTTATAATCCTACTATCTCATCTATGAAAAATAAAGAAGTTCTGCATCCCTCGAAGCTCACTTCATTCCAAGGACACTGCTGTACTATCAATCTCACCTTCAAGAACCAAAAGTGGAATATTTTGAATTCACATTGTCTTATTAAAACTTGTCAAACATTCATACCACATCCATCTTATATTTAAACAAGTTAATTGAATATATATATGAGCATATCATGAGTCCATGGTGCATAGGCATGTAGCATGAGTTTTCAAAAATAGATAATGTAAGCTAAAAGGATGTAACACAATTACAGGATGTTTAGAGCAGAAGGAATTTTTTTTTTTTTATAATATTTTAAGTGTTCTTAAAGTCAATGGAAAAGGTGTACAAACCTTGTGTTTGTTTTTCTTGACTGTCAAGCGTTCATCAATAACAAAGCCAACCTGTAATACATTATAATGGAACATTAAAAAACAATGATTAAAACACCCATACCTCACATTATCTACAATTTAGAGGAGCCTATATGAAAGAAAGAATTCCAAAGGATTTATTATTATTATTATTATTATTATTATTTATTTTGTATTTAAAGCAACCATTTTTGGTCCTGTGAAAGCAAGGTCCTGAAACATGTGAGCTAGTCCTAACCTTCAATACTTTTTGCATGAAGTGGCCACTCTCAAAACTCAAACCAGCAGTTTCGCACTTGGCAGCCCGAGACTTTTACCATTGCATCAGACAATGGGCCCTATGATAATTGTTAAGTTTCCAACGTAAAAGCCTAGACTATGAAGTGGAGGTCTCAAATAGGTATATGAAGTTATAACAAACCCAACACTAGGGCAATGTGGGATGTGGGATTTTCCAACAATAACTATGATAACAACTACATAAATAATATGCGAATATGTGATTCACATAAAAATTAGGGTGGGCCTATTTCCACATCCTTTTTTGCTAACCCACAACCTTCCATGGATTAATAACCGGTTTTTTTTTTTAATCCACACCCTTCCATTAAGTCAATGAAAGGGTGTGGATTAGCAAAAGGCCATGGAAGGGAGTGTATTAGCAAAATAGGGTGTGGAAATAGGCCCACCCAAAAATTAAGCAGAAGGTGACAACTACGTGAAATATATTTTTATTTATCAATTTTAAAAATGGGACAAACATTAAATCTATATATATATATATATAGGTTTGATCTCATCAGGGATATCCCATTAGCCTTTTTTCTAGGATAGTTGATTCTCATCTGGTCCCAAGTAATGGCAGGCAAAAAATAAATAAATAAATAGAAAAAAGGGTCCTCTGACATTCACCTAGTTTTTAGCAAACCTTATTGAATACGTTTAAAACCATTCTCTCTCCCAATCTTCTTCTTTCTCTCTTCAAGCCTCATCTCTGGTGATGGTGACGGCAACGGCGACCGCTAACACTGGTCAGATTGTGAGGTTTTTTTCTTTTTTTTGGCAGAAGGTTCTAGCGATCCCTTTACTGCCGGAGACGGCGACGGTCGACACCCATAAAGAGAGAGGAATTGAGATCATTCATCATGAATTGTAATCTACTCTTTTCTAGTTGAAGTTCATAAGGGAGATCAAAATCAAGATGGCTTGTTCTACTTGGATTGAGATTACACAATTAGTTTGTATCAGGAGAGACTCTCCCACCCTAAATAATAGAATAATAATGGCTTAGATAGTAGTTTTTGTGGGGTCAGAAGAGTTTGCTGGACAAATGATAGGATTTGGTCCATGATATGATGATCTTTGGATTTTTCCCTTTTTTTTTTAATTGGTTGAAGACATGGTGGAGAGGACAATTCACATTCCAAAATTCCATCATTCAAAGCTTGATTTTGACCCTCTCAAGCTAAATTTTGGAATAATCAGTATTGCCATGATTCTTTTGATGTGCCGATAGGGTGCAGTTTTACATTTTCTACACAAAATGGAATTTTTTATTTTGTTTTATTCATTTATTTATTCTTTTTTTTTATTTTTAGGAGAACATCATTAACATAGAAAGAAACCAGTTCTTATAACCAGAGAAGTTTTTTACCTCCCAATCGATTGAAGTTCATGAGATCACAACTATTAAAGAGACATGATCAAAATTGTGATTGTGTGGTTAGGCACACGGTCACGATTTCGATTCTCCGCTAGGACAACCCAAGATCTAAGTGGGGGACCGTGGTGATGGGCAACTGCGCTAGGCTCCCCAGGGGTTTAGATTCCATAGGTGGGTCCAAAGGACTCTACTGTGGGATGGTTCCCCCATTTTGAAAAAAAAAAAAAAAAAAAAAAAAAAAAGAGAGAGAGAGAGAGAGACATGATCAAACAGTTTAACTACCTATTTCAGTTTTTTTTTTTTTTTTTTTTTTTTTTGGCAATTGTCCTATTTTTCAAAACAATTGACACAAGCAAACATTATTAATTCCTGTTGCAAAACTTGGCGGCCCCATTTCCAAATTTAAAAATGTTACCAGTGTTGATATCATATTTGGTGTGCTCACTGGCAACATAAAGAGAAAAGGAGAGACAGCGCCACAAGAGAGAGACTCAGAACCTTCTAGCGAAAAAAAAAAAAAAAAAGAGCCCCTCTCTTATTGGCGTCGACTGTCACTGTCTCCAGTGGTATCACTAGCAACAAAGGGATCCCCCATAACCTTTTGCCAAAGAAAATAAAAATAAAAAGAAGAAAACCATAAATAAATAAATAACTCAAAATCTGATCGACTTTGGCCGTTGCCGTTGCCAGAGATGAGGCATGAAGGGAGAGATAGGGGAATGGGGATAGCAAAGAGAGAAAGAAAGAAGCTAGGGAGAGAGAATCATTTTAAATCTATTCAATAAACTTGCTTAAAACGATGTGAACAGGTATGTCAGATAACCCTTTCCCTCCCTTTTTTTATTATTTTATTTTGCCTACCACTACTTGGGACCAACAGATGAAATCTAATGGTTGAGAATCAACTATCCCAGAAAGAAAGGCTAATGGGATTTCCCTGATAAGATCAAATACATATATCTATATCTATATATATATATATATATACACATACATATATATATGTAATAAAATTAACACTAACTAAATGTAGTTTTGATGAATAGGATAGGGTGATGAGGGATACAACCTAATTTCAAAATTTAAACTCTTAACCAAAACCAGAAAGTAATGAGTGAGATGCATCAAATTTAGTGAGGTTTGGTCCAGACTCCAAAAATAAAAAGCAACTTAATACACTATCCTAGACTTGGAAAACAAAAATTATGTAATAGCAAAACAATCACCTTGTCAAGCAACCTCTTAGGGTCTTGAAATGCTTGCTTCCTGGCCCATTGATGAAATAAGTGGGAAACAATTCCTCTGTCCTCCGCACTGAATCTGTAAAACTTTGATAGATAAATCAAGCCAAAGTTGATTCCCAGTAAATTATTACATAAATGTTGAACCAATACAATTTGGAGAAGGACCTTCGTAAAAAACTATTCCCATTGCAGTCCTCCATTAGTTCTGTTGGCTCTTTTGAAGCCTCATTAATCTGAACATTGAGAAAATTATTTGGCACCATGTCTGTTTCAGAAGATTTCTCTCCAATTGGTAAACCAATAGTAAACTGGGGACCTTTTTTTGAACTGTCCGGATGCTTTGTTTGTAAGTATTTTATACTCAGTTCAGCCTACATAAACGACACCAATCGTCAACAAGAGAAGTAACTAATTTATGCAAATATAAACACGAGCAATTTATCATCATGGGAAACAAAAGCCAAGCGTGCACAGTATGACTATATTGAGTTCCAAACGAAAAAAACAAAAACAAAAATTCAACCCTTTCTTTGTTTTCATTTTTCTAGAAATTCCAGACTCTGAAAGTTCTAACAAATCTGAAAGTTCCTTGTGTAATTGTTGATAGATAGGTTCTTTAAGCTGATGAGATGTACCCTCCGGATGGTGACATGGTATGAGAGTGCCAGCTCGAAGCAAAGCAGGGGAACCGCATTGAGCACAGGAACTAGGAGGGTGGGGGCTGAAAATGTTGAAAAGAGCCTTGAAAGTTTTTATACAAGGATAGAAGGACTTAAATATCGATATCGATGGATATATCAAGGGACCAAAAATACGGATATATCAATGGATATATCGAAAATATTGATATCGATTTAGAGATATGGTGGATATTATTAATTAAAGGGTAAATATCCAAAATATCCCTCATAAAAAGAATTATATCTAAAAAGCCCATAAAATAATTTTCCTATCGGAAAAACCCAAATAGGGTTAAACTATATCCAAAAAACCCAAGAACTTAATTTCCATCCAACTCCGTTTAGGTAATGAATTTTCTTGAGTAAAATACACTTATTACATTTTTTATTAAAATATAAAAATAATTATTCAAAATTTGTATTACCATCTTGTTTATCTAATAAATGGATTATTTGTTAGTTATCATAGAAAAGGGGGGAGGGGGGGAAAAAAAAAAAACACTAAAGAAAATGAATAACAAACAATTATAAAAAGGGTATGTCGGTCCAAAAGCTATATAATTTAAACGGAGTTGAATGGAAGTTAGGATATTGGGATTTTTGGATTTACTATAACTTTATTTGGGTTTTAAGATAGAAAAATTACTTTATGGGTTTTTTGGATAGAATTCTTTTTTTGAGGGATATTTTAGATATTTACCCTTAATTAAACACATACTTTTATTGAAACTCTAGGAAACAATGATTGAGACTCTAATACACAATTTAGGATCAAAAGATTACAATTTAAATGTGTATAATATAAGTATGTGTTGTGTAAGGTCTAAAAAGTGTGACGTATTGAGAAAATAAATAATAGAAATTTATGCAAATTCAACATCTAAATGTCACATGAAATTAAAATTTATAAATATCTATTATTTATATAATAATAAATCAATAAATCAATAAATTGATATATTGATTCAATATATATCATTTTCATGTGTAGATTGTGTAGCAAATCATAATGCATAAAAAGGGACAAGGCTACATGTGAAAAGTAAAACATAATGTAGGAAAAAAGGCCAAAGATATAGGCATGGTGAGTAGCATTCACATGTACCTATTAGTTATTACTCTATTACTTTATTAGTAGTTTAGTACTATACGTTTAATATACTTTATTCTACCTATTAGTTATTACTCTATTACTTTATTAGTGGTTTAGTGTTATATGCCTATATATATAATATACTTTATTACTCGACACTTGAAAAAGAAAACAAAGTGCCAAGTAAAAAGTCAAAGATGTAGGCATGGTAAGTAGCATTCACATGTACCTATTACTCTACCAATCTATTACTTTATTAGTAGTTTAGTACTACATATACTTATTCTTTTGAGTTCTAACCATGTATGACCAATTCACCATTAAATGGCCATACTCATGAATACAATAATTGTAAAGCAGCAAAGTAAGAATAACAGAGAGGGTTGGGAGGAGCAGGGGAGTGGTTCACGTGAAGGGTGGGAAAAGCTGCCAAAGCAAATCTACAACTACAAAGTGATGTGATCGATATTTGTCAATATATTGACAAATATTGACGATATCTCGACCATATCATTACAAAAACGAGCCAAAAAATTGCATTAATATGGATTTATCGCAATATTATCGTTAAATGTCAATATATCGACAATATGATGAACTTTTGAATGATAAAATGCCAAATAAATACCGAAATAAGATATCATATCATCGAGGGTCGATACGGTGATATATCATTGATATATCGCCAATATCGTCGAATTTTAAGACTATGGCCTGTGGCCATAATTATGGTTGCATTAATAGCTACAGGGCAATGCAGATCATTAAACATTGCTTGGCGAGTAGCCGGATGACACATGATTAAATAGTATCCTCGTTCTCCCCACAATAGACACAAGCATAAGGCCTACCACCCTAGAATAGAGTGGAGTGCAAAACTAACTTAGTTAACCCTTATTCTAGTGACTAAACCAAAACCTTCAAGCCATCGCAAGGATAGGTCATGGAGGCACCAATTCTTGGACACCCTAAAACCTACCACAAGCCTAAGAAGATATCAAGAATGGAGGACCCTAGGGGAGATATGTTCCCCAGGGAGGTTATTGTCTCTAAGTACATTTGAAGTAGCCTAGCATATTAGGCCTCTCCAGGGTGAAATTGATGATAGGTTTTCCATTCATTTCTGGATTCAAGGGCTTGGTGTAACTATTTAAATGTATCACATTGAGTTTTATCCAATTGTTCAATCAATGAATTGTTGGCATCATTACTTGATTCAAAGGGAATTCATCTTACATTCAAACCATGAAGCCTTGTGATTTCTTAATACTCAAAGAAAGCTAACCAGTAACCGAAGACATGCAAAATGGGTAGCATTCTTGCAAGAGTATATTATTATATACAACATGAGGTTGGTTTTCAAAACAAAGTGACTGGTGCTTTAAGCAGGAGGGTCGAATGATGTTTTAACACCAACAAATCAATAAATCTAGCATGAAATTGATAGAAAGAAAGAAATGAACAGAAAGTGAGAAAATTAAGAAAACTTTGACTACTAGAGAAAGAAAGAGCTGAAAGCTCTCTAATTACAAATCTAATCTGTTACAAATCTTGTCATCATCAAAAACTGCCCCTAAATTAACTCTAACAACCTATTTATAGAAGATTACATGCTGAAATGACTAAAGCAACCCTAGAAAATTAGCTAACTAGCTATAGAATCTACCATTTCTTAAGCTACTAATAAGCTATTATAAGCTACTAATAGGCTCTCTCTCTTTTTCTTTTTTCTTTTTTTTGAGTAAGTTACTAATAGGCTATTAAGCCTATTATAAGCTGTTGAGCAACATAGATCTCGCCACATCATTAATTTCTTTAAAAACCATGTCTGCTTAGGGATGTAATCGGTTTGGTTTCGGTCAGTGTGGAGGGATTTTCTGGACCAAACCAAACTTACCGGTTTTCCCATAGTTGCAACCAACACCGACCTTTATTGGCAAAAACCAGACATTTTGGTTTTGTTGAAAGGCGGTTCGATTCAGTCGGATTTTGGGTTTTTACACCAAAAAAAAAAAAAAAAAAAAAAAAAAAAAAAAAAAAAAGGAAGAAAGAAAACATCTCTAGTGGTGGGCGATGTCTCTCGCGTTGTCACCGGTGAGATGAAGGGAGAGAGGAGAGAGATTACAATGAGAGTTCCAATCAGAAAACCAAAAACAACAAAAAATAAAAATAAAAAACAAAAACACTCTGCAAAATTTTACCAGTGATGTTCTGCACATCCCGAACGTTGTCACGGGCAAGACGACTGAAGAGAGGAAGGAAGAGATCCCAACAAGAGAGAACCCAAACAGAATTGAAAGGCAACTCAAAAAATAAATGCAAGAAATCCCAAAACTAGAAGGAAAAAAAAAAAGCTCCAAAATCTTACCAATGTAGTGAGCATCTCTGATGTCTCACCGACGAGATAGGGGAATGGGAACAATCAAGAGAGAGAAAAAGGAGTGGGTGTGTACTGTGTGTCTTGGGAAGGTGAGAAGTGAGAAAGTCAAAAAGCATACTAGGCTTCCTATAGAAGCCTCACTTGTATTGAGGAGATAAAATCCTGGTGATAATGTAACGTTCCCTTTTTTTAATATAATTTTTCCTTCTCCTCACCTTTAACTCGATCAGTTTGGGAATAATTGTATGGTGAACCAACGACCGACTGAAAACCGATTTTTAGAAGAAATACAAACCGCAACCGACCGAAGTAAAAAAGAAAACTAGCCAAAACTGATCAGTACGCCTCAGCTCGGGCTGGTTTCTCAGTTTGGCCTGTTTTTCTTTTATCCCTACGTCTGCTAATGTTGTGTTGGAGGTGACTAAGGAGCAATACAAGATAACCCTTATTTTCAAGAGATAGTTGATAAACATCAAGCCAAAGACATCAGGCTATGTAGTGAATTTCTTGTTAATGATCACCATAACGATATAAAGGTGGTCAAGGAGGTCCTTTGGGCAGGAATAAAATGAGAAGAAGGTGATAGCCATGTTGATAGTGGTCATACAATGACACAAGCCAAGTTTCTAAGGGCCAATAGCAAAATATTGGTATGTAGACTCCTTTAGCATGGATTGTGTTGGGTTTCCCAGTGACAACTAGAGGTATGGATTCAATGTTTGATATTGTTTATCGGTTCTCTAAGGTGGTGCATTTCCTTGCATGTAAGAAGGCATTAGATGCAACATGTGTGTCAAATTTATTCTTCCAAGATGAGGTTATGTTGCATGGAGTTTCAGAAACTATCACATTTGACCAACATGTAAAGTTACTTAGCCATTTTTGGAGGATTTTGTGGAAGATTTATTGACAACTAAGGCCCTGTTTGGGAAAACAGTAGCTTTTGCTTTTAGGCAAAAGCAGAAGAGAACCAGAAGTTACGAGTAGCAGAAGAAAATCAGTCACTATTTGGAAACTGTATTTCAAAAGTGCTGTTAGAGTTAGAAGTGATTTTTTTGTCTATTTGGGAAGAACAATTACTGAAGTTGCTATAACTCTGAATTGACTGAACTGCCCTTATAATAAGTGTTTTTTTTTTCTCCTCTCTGTTGGTATTACCAGCGATGTTCTTGAATTGTTTTCTTTTTTATTTATTTACTTATTTTTGCTTAAAACAAAGAGGGAAAAAAAAGAAGAAGCATGAGTTGATATTTCAAATAAATAAAAAAAGAAAAACAAAATTAAAAAGAATCATATATTTGAGTTGATAAAAACAAAAACAAAATAAAATTGGTCATATTACTATCAATTGGGAAAATAGAATCCAAATCCATCAATTTTATTAAACTGCTCATCAAACATAAAATTTAATTATGTACTAGCAAGCTCTGTAGCAATCCTATCACGGATATCACCCATCTCACTATCATCCATGCCAGTATGATTATCTAAATCACCAATATTCATATCATCAAGCGAGTAATCATCATTTGTATTGAACCGTTGAAATTCCATATCACGAATGTCTTCTGTCCTTATAAAATTGTGAAGTGCCATTGTAGCACTAACAATTACTATTTGCTTGTCCATACTTTTAAATTTAATGTGCTCTAAAATTCTCCATCGTGCCTTCCACACACCAAATGTTCATTCTATAACCCGTTTGCAGAAACCTTCATGGAAGCAGAACAATCCTCCTCTTGCCACCTCCTTTGATACCCAAGTCCCAGTTCTCAC
This sequence comes from Liquidambar formosana, assembly GCA_039720395.1. Classification (NCBI taxonomy): domain Eukaryota; kingdom Viridiplantae; phylum Streptophyta; class Magnoliopsida; order Saxifragales; family Altingiaceae; genus Liquidambar; species Liquidambar formosana. The sequence continues at coordinate 19,844,477 of CM077820.1, forward strand.
AGTTTCACTAGGTAAACACTATACCGAAACCCTCTTCTTTTATCTGTGTGAGTGTGTGTGTATTTTTATATGTATTTTATTATATTTGTAACTGTATATATGGGTTTGATTCAGGAATTCTGGAGAGGGTTTGTGGATTGGTACAGGGAACCTATGAACTTTGTTCAAGCAAAAATAGAGATGTAAGCCTGTGTAGGATACCCCAACAAGAGAACAGGTTGAAAAGACATAAGTGTGCTTTTTAATCCTTTTTATTTTCTTTCATTGTCTCACTTTGTTCCTCCTTTTTTTTCTTTTTCTTTTTTTTCCCCTACTATGTTTTTCTGATGTATTATATGCTGTAGCCAATCTGAAATAAAGAGAATCTTATTGCCAAAAATGGAATTTCTTGCTAATTCTAGTTAATTAATCTCAAGTTTGCTATGTTCTTTGCTTCTGTAGAAGCCTTAGGCATTGTATTATTTTAGTTAAGTTAGATTAGATTCCTCAGTTTCTAAGTGGTTATGGAATTGGATCACTTTGACTTAACCAGTTCTTTCCCTTACCTTAACAGCTCCAGAGAGTCTCCAAATAAGAAGCAGTTTACCCTAAAAGGACATGGAAGGAGGGTCATGGGTAGTACACCTAACTAGAGCTTTGTATCAAACTAAATGATGACTCCCTCAACAAAAAAAAACAAAAAATAAATGAAAATAAAAAAAATTCAGCAACCCACCACGCAAAAGGAGGAGACCATCATTGAACCCCAATCCGTAAAGACACCAAAAATCCCAACATAGCACTAGATCTCTTACACTCATTTAAAGCCATAAGAAGCAAATATAAATTCTTTTTTTTAAAGTATTGCTATGCTCTGTCCTACCCATTAAACCCCAAATCTACTGTATGTATCTCGGATCCATTTTTTCAAACACTTGGCATGCATCATTGAAGCAAAAAATAGAGAAAAAAAAATCAAAGAGATATAAATTGATTCTTGAAAAAATATCAACAAATATAAATCAATTAATGAACAAGGGGAAAAAAAAAAAAACTCTTTGGAGCATCTCTTGGGTTCACAGGAGACAGAGAGAGAGGGGGGAGGGGGAAGAAGATGGAGAAAAGGCTTACCTATTCGATTCACACCGGCAGGAGAAGAAGTATAGCAGTAGGAGGAGCCGTGAGAACTTGTCTCTAGGTTTGGCGCCATCGCCTCAGAGATAAAGGAAGATGAGGAGCTGGAAAAGGAAGTTTGGGCACCATTGTTTCAGCCAAAGGAAAACATTTGGCGCCATCGTGATATTAAAGGGATGTGGATGGAATAAACTTTCTACATGTTTAAGATTTAAGGGCACTTTTGGAAATAAAATAAGTTATTAAAAACCTCCGCATAAGCTGGCGTGTTGCTTTTGAATAAAAGCTAGGGGGAGCTAGCTTTTGATAAAATCACTTATTGAGCCCACAATTGATTATGAGTTGGGCTGCCAAACACACCCAAAAGTGATTTTGGACTGTTCAAAAGCTTACCCAAACAGGGCCTAAATTACAGTAAAGCAATACATTCCACCCCAAACATGCCAAACGGAAGTAGTCAATTTTATTTTAGGAAATTTGTTGCAATGTCTTGCATAGGACAACATTACGCAGTGGAATCTAATATTGGCACAAACCAAGTCCGTTTATACCAACTTCATAAATAGGTCTACCAGAGATATTTCTTTTAAAATTATGCATGGGCGAGCTCCAAATCAGGTGATTGATCTTGTAGATGTGTCAAATCCATCGAATTAGCAATGATGTCGCTTTTAAAAAATATAAAAGAGATTCAAGAAGTGGGCCATCAGAAATTAATGGAAATGAATCAACACTACAAAGAAGTCAATGATTGACACCAGCAGTTTGAATAACATTAAGTTGGGGGTTGGGTCATGGGATTCCTTCTAAAAAAGAGGTTTCCCATTGGCAGTTACCACAAGTTAAAGAGCAATAAAATAGGCCCGTGCAAAGTCTTGTGCAAGTTTGGAGAAGATGTTTATTTACAAGCCTGTCTTCCACTCTGCCTAACTAATGCTGCAAACTTCATGGAGATGACTGAAACAAACCATGCTACTTGAATTTCTGGTTGGACTTAAGCCAGAAACCAAACATGCATGGATTCAATTACTTAGGCAAAGACATACTTTCATTTCTAAATCCAGTATTAGCATATATGTGAAGTGAGGAAAGTTGACAGAAATCTCTGGCCCACTCTTAGCGCCTTGTCCCCATTCCTAGAACGATGCTCTTGTTTCAAATCTCAACATGGTATAAAGGGGGTGGCTGCAGCCCTGCATTGATGATCAGAGGGCTTTGCATAACAACCATAGATGATAAAGTTCTGATTATTTGATCATAATCAACATATTCGTGAAACTTGATCGTTTCTACATGGTTTCAACATGGAGGTTGACCACTTGCTTGCCCTGATGCGACTATCTTCAGAAATACTCCATAGTTCCAAATATTCATGTCTACTTCTGGAAATAGCTTAAACTGATATACCTAGTGTCTGTTTTAGAAGTTCTAATCGAGCAAAAATCTGTTGGTATCAACTTACCAATCTATACAATCCAATTCGTTCATATAACTCAAAGCCTTAAAATGCACAGATACATGTACCATAACGTCACGTTTGGTAGGCTGGATTAAAAGGTTGGATAGGATTGAATTGTTGGATAGGCCTCTGGTTTCTTTGTTTGAAATGGGAAAGATGGTCTCTTGGAGATTTTTTATCCCATGTTTCTTTTAAATGGGATAGTATCCCAAGATAAAAAATAAAAAAATACCACCTCGCTTGTGAGTCTATTATCTCCCGCATATGGGGGATTACAATAGCACATCTATACTACCTATAAAAAGATGAATGTGAGAAAAACTTTTGATTGACTAATATAACCTTATTTTAATTTTTAAATACACAACTACCCTTCTACATATATAGGAAATATAACAATATAAAACATATACCTGAATAAGAATTTTAAGGAAACTATAAAACACATACCTTAATAATAATTCTAAGGAAACTATAAAACACATACCTTAATTCGTATATAATAAATAAACAGTCAGGTTAAATAAAACCAAACCCAAATACACATACCTTAATAAGAATTCTAAGAAACTATAAAACACATACCTTAATTCGTATATATATATGATATCAAATTCTTATTCTCTTATTATTTTTTCTGAGTTTGATTTTATTAAATCACTTACTCATTGTTCTGCAGGTTACCGACAAACTAAGGGCAAGGAAAGTTAGAAAGCACGTGCTACCATGAGTTCTCACAATGCTAGGAATCACACATAAACACCATTCGGCCCAACTTAAATCATATATACAACAGGTAACTTCAATCGGACAGAAGGTTGATCTAATTAGTGCAACGTTTGCCTTTGCTTTGTCTTTAGTGCTTTTTGCTCTTTCAATTTCAAGCTTTGTTTTCTTTTGCAAGGTCATTTTTACCATGTATGTAGAACCATCGTTTAGGATTTTTTTTTTCTACAAGGTCTATTGTACCTATGTTATGTTTGTTTAATTGCTTAACAAACTTTATCAGAGAGGTGAGTATTAGTGACACTAAACAAATTTATGATTTTTTATTGATTATTCTTCTTTAAAATAAAATACAATAAAATAAAAAAAATTCAATTGTTAAATATATATATATATATCTATCAAATGATGATGAGGTAAGCACGTTAGTTTATTGTATCAAAATCAAACTCTTCCAGCATCCATATACAATTCAATATCAAATCAATTCTCATAACCAATAAATTTATAAAAAAACATATTCTGAAAGTGTATTTAGGCCTTCCAATTTTAAAGGTACTCTTTCATTTTCCTCAATTTCGATCAACTTTCTATATATTGTTATTAATTTTTTTGAAAATATCGTTCTTATATTGGTTAAAAGTGTTCATGTGCAACGCACGTGTGCTATAACTAGTATTCTAAAGAACTAGTTGTCGGATACTCAAATAGTATACAATCCAACATAAGTTCCATATTTTGAAAATTTGCTTGATTGCTCCCAGCATAACAAATCTGTAAATAAGGCATGACATAGAGGTGTCTCCAATTCAATATTCATTTTAATTTATGTATCATGATCTCAATGTTGAATGGCTGATCTGGAGTGCATTAAGTTTGAATTGTGTATAATCATATTAATTTATGTATCATGATCTCAATGTTGAATGGCTGATCTGCAGTGCGTTAAGTTTGAATTGTGTGTAAATTTTAATTCAGAGCTAAGGTCCACATTCCTCTGGGTTAACATTCGGTTATGAAAATCACTCAGTCCATTTGACTATTGTGCATAATTTCTTTGTTTGATCATACAGATAATAATCATATTCACTTCCTTAATTATGTATCTTGAAACCCCTAATATTTATAAGAAAAAGCAGTTTAAAAGTTTAACAGAGTTATGACTTACAGATTTGTTTCAAATATAAACAGCAAGCATGCATAAATGCATAAGAATACCAGCAAACCATTGAGCCAAAAGATCAAGAACCCATCATGACATTTACATTGACAGCAAAACAATGTGATAGTAGGACTGGAGAAAACGTACTTGAATCTCTCGAAGATGATCCGGAATTTCTTTCAGAAAGCACGAAGGTTGAAGCATCTGGACAAATTGCATTATTATTCCCCCCCCCCCCCCCCCAAAAAAAAAAAAAAAAGTACTAGAAAAAATTTATTTATATCAAACCTGCCAATTTGAATCCATAATAACATACAAAATGAAAAGCTTTTTCCGAGCACGAGTCATCGCCACATATAACAGACGTCGCTCCTCCTACAATTTTTCAAATAAAATGAGTAATTGAACCATAGAAAAACCAGTTAATTTTAAAGAAAGAAATGGACAAATGATTTTCCATCGAAGAATATGCTCACCTCAACTGATGTCCCATTTACCCTCGCAACACCATTAAATTCATGCAACAGAGGGATCTCAGATTCATTTGCCTGTACCATTGATCCTAGTATTAGTGCAATGCATGATAACTCCCAATCAAATAAAATAATTTCATGTATAAGGGAAAAATTCATCATAAAAATTTGACTAATATTTGAATTTCTTTCATTCCATCATTACCAATGCTATATCACCCACTATTCATCATCAACATTTCAAATCAAACATATCTGGTGCCACAACTAGTTAAATGAATGTTCTCAATAAATCAATCCATGTCAAGAAACCAATTCTTTAACAAAGCTTTCAACTTGCATATTTCAGGCAATGTTGTACAGTTATAGTTTTAACTTTTGAGTGTTGGCAAATTCCGATTCCAAAAGCCATGGAGGATCATCCATGTCTAGTGTTACTCATTGAAGAAGATTCATGCAAGCATTTTGAAGATCTTGTGGCAATGAATCTCACATTAAGGCATAGTAATGTGGACTTACTGGGCCCTAATTGTACCATAGGTGATCACATACTGGCCTTGTCTTTTGTCCCTTGGGTTGCATGTTGAATATCATGTTGTAGCCCTTACTGGGAGCCAATCTGGATACCCAACGTTCGAAAGTGGTGGTACAATGTTCGAATGCTAGGTAGGCAGAGAGTTTTGTAAACTCACTAGCTACTCAGCACTCAAACGGTGGCTCAGTGTTTGAAAGTGGAGTTAACTGAGATGTCGGCAAAATCACAGGTCACTCCACGTTTGAACATTAGGACTATACATTCGAACACTAGTTAGGCGGGAACATACCCTAATGGACACCGAAGACCCCTCTTTGACCCTTTTTCACACTTTTTCCTATCCTATGTATAAAAAGATCTTTTTTCCCATCTTATGAGAGAGAGAGAGAGAGAGAGAGAGAGTTAGTTAGTTAGTTAGTTTTAGAGGCACTCCACCATTTATTTATCTTGTGAGATTCATCCATTAATGCTTCTTGAAGCTCCTCTCCTAATTAATGAAGATTCATTTATGAAAGTTTTCATCTACCAAATTCCTTTAACCCACTAGAAGTGAAACTTGTGAGATTTTTGGTGCCTTCCATCTCAACCACAAAAGGAGTAGTCCAAGTTTATTGCTTGGAAGCCGCATGTTAATTGGTTGGCCACAGCTTAGGGATAAAGCCACGATTAACTTGAGAAGATCTACCACTACATCAGTCGGTGAGGTTTGCATCCTAAGTCTGTATGTGAGTCATAGGATTGAGTCTTGTAAGTATCTTTTCACAGTGGATTGGGTCAGGTGGCTGTGGTTTTTACCTGTCTTAGGGTTTCACGTGTCTCTCTCATTGCCGCTAGTTTCATTTATGATTTTGTGTGTAGAATGAGAATGAATTTTAGATGTAGTTCATGGCTTGACTTGTGTTGGGAAAGATTGTGATAAAAACCTATTCACCCCCAGGTAGCCTGTAGCCAGTAGGTAACTTTGTGATCCATAAACTTGATTTTTCAAATGTAGTGATAAATGATTCTTAATGCCAAGCCCAACAAACATGTATTCCCACCAATGTTTAGAGAGTCTTGTACAACAATTAATAGACCAAGAAACATGGATATGGACACCGACACACGAACATGCTAACACAGAAAATGCTCAAAATCTAGGATACCACACATCAAGGACACAACATTAATAAAATGTACTCCCTTTGTCCCACAAAGATAGGTCATGTTTGACAAAACACGCAGGTTAAGAAAAATCATCATTAAATTGAATTTTCCTTTATTAAACTCTATTTTTCCAAAAATACCTTCTCCTACTTTTTATTGGGTTTTGTATTGAAAGTAATTATTGAAATAACAAGGGGTATTATAGGAAGTTCAAAAAAATGATCTTCAAAATGGACAAACATTTTGGGACAAAAAAAGTTGCAAAAATGGCCCATCTTTGTGGGACGGAAGGAGTATATTTTTACAGAAAAAATTATATCACATCACATACATGATACATCATTCAAAATGCATCCCTTTGAATTGTTTTTGGAAACCCTAGTTGAGTTGTTCACACACATGCACACACACAAGGAATATAAGGAGGTAAAGAGAGAGTTGTATCGAAGGTGTGTCGAAAGAGTGTCTTGACGTGTCATACTTCTTAGTCAATGAGGCTCTAAACACCAAGAGATTTAAAAATGCGTGCAATATATTCGACATTATGTACCTATGTAATATCAACCATAATAAAAGGACAACCAATACTTCATAGTGTAATTAACAACATCACATGAAAATATCTTCAACAGGATCTGAAGAGATAAAAATATAATATAAGAAATTTTAGGTGTTAAAAAAAATACAAAAGTAAATATAAATAAATAACAATAAAATAAAGTTTAAAAAAAAAAAAATCCTCTAAGGAATTGAAAGGAAGAAAGATCAGCTATGCAGACAACCTCAATAAAGAGGTAAGCCAAAATAATGTGTTATTCTAAAGTACAAATCAAGGTTGAAAGAGACAAAAGTCCTGCCCTTCAATGCTGAACATAAGGATTGCTCCCTATAACTAAATAGGGCTATTCAACTCATAAAAATAAAAATAAAAAATTAATCATAATATGAACAAAACAAAAAAGCAAAAACGAAGGGGATTTGTGATGTGCTTGAATTATCATACTAATGCATACTATAGTATACTGTCCAGTATTAGTATGTTATAGAAGCTTCTCTAGTTAGTTACTTGTTAGTTTGAGTTAGTTACTAGTTAGTTAGAAGTTGTTAGAAGTGGTTACAAGTTGTTAGTTGGTTAGATTCCTATAAATAGGACTTGTTTTAGCTGTTAGAAGCAGTTTTCTGATATTTCTCTTTGTAAACAGAATTGTTTCTCTGTAAAGAGCATTATCCTGCTCTTTCTAGGCTCCCAAACAGCCTACTTTTCTGTATTTCTTCAGATTTCTCTTTGTAATCATGTTTGCTGGATGAATAGAAGCATTATTTTGTTGTTTGTCAGTTTCATCTCCATCATTTGGTATCAGAGCTTCAGTTTTGAGCCTTCCTGTGGTGAGAATTTGCTGGATTTCTTCCTTTGAAGCTTCTTTCGTGGTTGTCAATGGAGTATGTTGCGTCAGCCATGCTCGAAACTCAAATACAGTCCAGATCGAGATGTCTAGGGTTTGGTTTTGTCAATTGCAAGTGATTGATGGTTGCTGATTCATTGTTAGAGTAGATTATTTTCAGTTGAAGACAGAGCAGTAAAGTTCGCAGAGGTCTTAGTCATGGAATGAATCCTGTTAAGGCTTGATTTCTTCCACCAGTAGGGTCGAAAGCAAAGTTTAGCAGAAGATTTGCTAGCTTTTGACAGCAGCAGATTGAGTCAAATGTGATTTAAAGGATAGAGGAAGCCCTTGCGATCAGTTCTGGTGTAATCACAGCTTGCATAGGCTTTGATTTTCATCTTTGTTTGGGTTCAAAGCTTGATCAAACTGTAACAGCACCATTTGAATGCCTGGAGTTATTCAATTTGGTGGTATAGGGTCAGTTGAAGCTTCTATGGCCTGAGGAGTTTCCGTGAAACATTAGAGGAGTCAATCGAAGGTTTGGATCTCCATTTACAGTTATCACAATCTTGGTTATCTTCGTCCCTAGCACTCGAAGGCTGAATTCTCTTCTTCCTTGACATTTGAAAGCTTGATTCTTTTGCTATAGCGAGCAAAAGCTCTCTGCTACATAGGAACTAATCTGGTTGGAGTTTGTGAGTATTTACTGCTGTTTAGTTGCCAAACTTTCTTAATTTCTGGTTTGGTTGGGAGTTTTTTGTGAGTAATTACGGCTATTATGGCTCAACGAGGGCAATGTAAGAGAAGTAGAGGAAGGGGACATGCAATGAAGCTTGATGAAGGAGTTGATTTTCATCCACCTATGGGTAGGAGTGATGCACAACAACAAAACCAGCAACATAGAGATGAGATTGGAGAATTACAAAGACAAGTAGTGGTTCTAAAGGAGATGGTACAGCACCTCGACTCTCCTAATGAGAGTGAAGACTCTAAATTGGAGTATAAAATTGAAGATGAACTTTCAAACTTTCATGGAAGTTTTGATTTAGATGAGTTCGAAGAGTGGTTGAATGCTCTTGAGGGGGTATTTGATTACTACAATGTTCCGAATAGCAAGAAGGTGAAGTTGGCTTCTACTCACCTAAAAGGAAAAGCCTCCGAATGGTGGAAACAATTACAAGTGTTTCGCCAAAGGAGTGGACAAGGAAAGGTTAGAGAGTGGAATAAAATGAAGAAGAAGCTCGAGGGGCAATTTCTTCCATTCCATTACTCACAAACCCATTCTAAGAGTGGATACTCTTCAAATGCTTGGAAGAAAAGTGGTGGACAGCAAGTTCCTCTCAAAGAGGTGGCTGAATGTTTACCCACTTGGTCTAATTTTCCAAGTGTTGAAGTAGAAAGACAATTCCAAGGAAGTGACCTTACATGCTTCAAGTGTGGTGACACGAAAACTCACAAAAAAGTGCTTTTGATGGAGGAAATAGAGGAGATTGGTCTGTGTGAAGTGCAACCCATCTATGACCAACCCTTAAATGAAGAAGTTGGTGATGATCTTGGAGAAGTAGATTGGTTGAGAGCATACATGTTGCTGCCCATGAAGGAAAAGGTGGTCTCTAAGCCCCAAGCAACTTTTCTAAGCCTTATGGAAGAAAATGTTGATAGTGGTAGCAATAGTGCTTCAATTCCACTAGAGTATGAGGTTGATTTTGAAGTTACTAGTGCTGTTGGTGAGTTGTTGCAGCCATCTTATGCTGATTGTGTTCATGATTTGCCTCCCGACTCAACTTCTATGTATGATATGGCACCTTGCTTTGACGAGGAACTCAAGGAAGCATCTCTTATCAAGGTTACTCAACACATGACTCCTTCGAAGAAGGTTGAACTACAATGGCAGCATCAAGAAGAGAAATTCAGTAGCTCATTTCTTTGGGAATTAGAGTATGTGTGTGGTGATCTTGGTTCTAAGCTTCCGAGTAGCTTAAATCAAGTTTCTTTCCCTCTTCCAACGAAGAGATATGAAAAGGGTAGACACTTGGTTGAATTTATGAAGGATGTTCATGCTCCCAAGAGGTTCATGATTGAGAAACTCAATATCAAGCACAAGTTTCAAGCTGATGATCGAAGAGAGAAGCTTCTTTTCAAAGCAAGAGATCTTGCTTGAGTGGTGTTAAGGGAGAGCTTCAATAAGCTACGTTAAGACCTACTTCTACTTCTACTTCAAACTTGAGGACAAGTTTCTTTTAGAGGGGGAGTCCTGATGTGCTTGAATTATCATACTGATGCATACTATAGTATACTGTCCAGTATTAGTATGTTATAGAAGCTTTTCTAGTTAGTTACTTGTTAGTTTGAGTTAGTTACTAGTTAGTTAGAAGTTGTTAGAAGTGGTTACAAGTTGTTAGTTGGTTAGATTCCTATAAATAGGACTTGTTTTAGCTGTTAGAAGCAGTTTTCTGATATTTCTCTTTGTAAACAGAATTGTTTCTCTGTAAAGAGCATTATCCTGCTCTTTCTAGGCTCCCAAACAGCCTACTTTTCTGTATTTCTTCAGATTTCTCTTTGTAATCATGTTTGCTGGATGAATAGAAGCATTATTTTGTTGTTTGTCAGTTTCATCTCCATCAATTTGTCAACACGAAATACACAATACAGATCATCAATAGCAATTGTCTAAATGACTTCATAGTCCAAACCAGACTTTTAATTCTATGAAGTGGAACAACTAGTAAGAACTAACATTTGTTTAAGAAAATAACAAGATGTTACAGTTTAAAAACAAATAATGAAATGATAGTTGTATAAATGAGAAAGTTAGCAGTGGTAGCAACTAGTAAGTAGTTGTAGTCAAGTACCTTCACTATGAAAACAGTATCCCATTCTAATCCCTTTGACTGCACATGGTAGGAAAAGAGATGGAGATGAAAAGATATGAAACCAGGAGTATTCCAACAATCCACATAGAAATTGAAAAGTCTTTGAAAAAGAAAGAATGTATCACTATTTGTGAGAGAGGAAGAACCTGATGGATGGTAGTCAACGTGACAGAGTCTTCATTGTCATGTCTTCGAGAACGAAAATTTTCTCTTTCCCGCCCAGTTATAAAGTCAATAAAAGCTTTAAGTACAGTAACACACCCTTTCTCTTCTACTAAATTATCTTTCTTCTCCTCTGTTGTAATTAATGGCGTCGCTAAAAAATCAGAGACATCATCTAGTAGGTACTGAAGCACCTGCAAGGTGGAGTAACAAAGCACAGAAGATACATTGAACATTTTATGTGAATCCAACATGGATGCACCAAGAATTTGGCAAAGATGAAATTATTAAAAATTCAAGAGAAAAATAAACAAATAAGCCACACCTTGTTTAAAATCCATAAAAACCATATATTCCATCCATAAAAAGATGAACAAACCAAATTCCAGTGATTAATTGAACATTCAATGTGAATTTAATATGGATGCAACAAGAATAGACAAACACGAAATGAATAAAACTTTAAGGGACAAAAATGTTTAAAATCCATTATCCATATAACATCATGTATTCTATCCATAAAAATATTACATGAAAAGCCTAAGTTATAAGGTAGAGAGCCCAAACAAGTATATTCAGCCATATTAAACCCCATAATTGGGTGATGTAGAATGTGGGTCTTCCCAACACTCCAGCTCACATACAGGCCTAACAAAACAAGAATGAGCTTGCCACGTAGATGCAAAGACATGCTCACAAAAAAAAAAATGGGCCCAAGAACAACAGGCAAAGCAATTCACAAAATCCATGGGTTATGGAGAAGTAGGAGAGCACCACCAAGTAAAGACTTGATAACCGTTAATAGTTGATCCAACGGCAATTGACCGTGATCATTACCCCATCAATTTGCGGGTAACTGTAAAAGATAAAGATTGTGCATGGTTGTATGAGAGTATGTTGTACAGCACTACGTTGGATTATTAATAAGTTAGATTTGAATAGGGCTAGATTTGGTCAAAATAAATTTGGAAAATATTTCAAATAATTAGTTCCATAAGTATTTAGCATTGTTATGTATTTAAAACCTTTTCCATTTTTTTTAGTTCAATTCTAAACATTCCTAAACTGTATATATGTACTACGTATACATGAACACGAAAACATATACATTTTTATAAGCAAATAATCAAGATCCACCAAATGGCGCCAAAGGGACTGCAACCCTAAGTACAACGTAGAGGGAAGTATACAAGAGGAATGCCAAAAACAACTTAAAACAAGAAAAACGTATCCATCAGTAACAACTCAAGTTAACACTACAAACCAATAGAAGAGCCATTGGGAGATGACTAAATAGGCCAAGAGACTAGAGCAACAAAAAATAAAATAAAATAATGATCTAAAAGACACATGCTTGAGCTTATGCATCGAAAGTTTCATTCCTAAAAAATTTACCACGCAAACCCTTAAACAAATCTATAACAAACATAGGCAATACCCATACTATATCGGAATGGCTAAAATAAATATTATATATGAGCAAAAAATAAATAAATTATTATAGTCGCAATTTGAAGTTATTTCCATCAATTTGAAAACTCCATACTTACAGATCTAAGATCAGTATCTTCATTCAGCAATTTCCCACCATCAGCATCAGCAACAGCTCGTTGCTCAAGAAGGTATTTCTACAAATTGAAAACCACATTAGTAAATGATAAAAATGGCACTACGGGTATACAGAACCAAAATTATGATAATGGAAAAATAAATAGAAAAGTCATGCTAATTTATATGAAGAACCCTTTCTCAAGAAGTATAGTAACTATACTATCAAAAAGCTATGTTACAGGAGTATGGATGCGGGTGTGGGTGCATATTTAGGAGTCAGATTCATCAAATTTTTAAATTTAGGATACGAGGACTTAGCCAAAAAGGATCCAAAATAGGGTACAGGTGATGAGTTTCAACTAACAAAATACTAAAAAAGAGAGAAAATGAAGGAAAATCCCATAGAAAGCTTTATTCAAGAGAGAGGAGCAAATAGCTCCTACAAGTTGTAACAACTAAAATATTCTTCACAAACTAACTAAACTCCTAACAGCCCCTTATATAGAGAAATAAAGGCTTAAAAAGAATAAAATACCCTCCATAAACTCCTTAATTAACTATGAAAACTACTAGCTATATTAACAACAAGATACAAGTAAGAGATAGCAATAAAAGTGAAAATAGAAGCTGCTGGACAACAACCCAAATGCACCACATCAGGACTCCCCTATAACGAAAAACTTGTCCTCAACTCATCCTCATTTATTTTTTTCTTGCTAAACCCCTTGGGGCCACCCACACAGGGTTTCATAGTTTTCATGGGCCTTGGACTTACTTGGTTCATATAGGTTGTGGGGTCTTATATGGGACCAAGGTTTCTCATCAGCAAAAGAAAAACTTGTCTTCGAGTTTTGGAATGGAACAAGGAAGTAGAAGCACCCATAACACGGCAGGTTATCTTGTTTCTCTCATTCAAAACCACTCACACAAGGTCCCGAGCCTTGAAAATAAATTTCTTCCTCTTAACTTCAGCATTGACTTTTTGTTTGACATTGCATTTCTCACAATTGCACCTCTTAAAAGCATGAACATTCATCAATAATTCAGCCATGTACTCTTCCTTACCATATATCATCTTTGGAAAAGGTAAAGAAGCTTTACCCAAACCACTTAGAAACTTAGAACTCAAATCACCACATACATAGTCCCATCACCAAAGAAAATCACTACTCAAGAACTCATCTTGATGCTTCCAATAAAACTCAGCCACCTTCAAAGGAGGAATTTGATGAGTAGCTTTGGTAAAAGAAGCTTCCTTGGGGTCTTCATCAAATATACGTAGCATATCTTGCATAAGAGACAATCTGGAAGGCAAACTACAAGGAAACTCATCAAAACATGGCGGTGGTAACTCAAAAACAGCATTGGAAAACATCATATCAGAGTCATACTTGCATGGAATTAAAGCACCAAAACCACCATTATCGATGCTTCCCACCATGAGGTCCTTGGAAGTAAGTAGAGTAGTTGTTGAAGGCTTAGGAAGTGACCATTCCTTCATGGGCAGCAATGTGTATTGATGATCATCTTTGGAATGAGTATAGGTATTTCTCCTCTCATCATGAATGACTTCACAATCATACTAGCAATGTCTTCCAAGAAGAATATGGCATACATCCATAGGCACCACATCACACCAAACGTCGTCAAAGTACTTCTTCCAAATAGAAAAATACACCAAACACCTCTCGGTAACTTTGATCTTGCTCCCCTTTGAACCAAGAAAGTTTGTAAGGATGGACATGTTCATGAGTTTGAAGATGCACTTTGTCTACTACTTCTTGAGAAACCCTATTTTCACAAATCCCCCCATCTATAATCATGTTGTAAACCCAATCTCCAATGTTACAAGTTGTATAGAATGCTAAGTTTCCAACTTAAAAGCCTAAGCTTGTAAGTGGATGGCCCAAACAGGTATATGAAGCCATGTCAAGATTTATAATTAACCAATGTGGGATGTGGTATGTTTCCAACACTCCCCCTCACGTGCAGGCCTAACAAGATAGAAACTAGCATGTCACGTGGACAACAAAGACGGGCTCACGAGCGAAACGAGCCCAGGAATAACATGATTTGATACCATGTTTAGTTTCCAACTAAAAAGCCTAAGCTTGTAACTAGAGGCCCAAACAGGTATATGAAGCCATGTCAAGATTTATAATTAACCAATGTAGGATGTGGTATATTTCCAACATAGAAAACATTGGTTCTCACCCAATCTTCCTCGGTCTCAGGCTTAGGAACAAGAAGAGTCTTTCTTATCATAAGTGCTATGCCCTCTTCATGATCAAAATCACCACCAACCTCTTCACATAAGGTCTGGTCATATATTAGTGCTTCATCAAAGTGCACTCCATCATTCACTTCTTCCATCAAAAGTTCTTTATTTTGCTCCCCCATGCCCCTTCTACAATCCGAAGGCTTGTGCCCGGGTTCCCCACACTTAAAAAACTTGAAATTCCCTCCTTGTAACTGATTTCGAGCCCATACATGATGCATACTAGGCTGATTTTGAGTAGGAACAGCAGTTTGAGCAACTTTTGCTAGTTGTCCTTCACCCACATGACTTCCCCTTTCAACTTGTGTTGAACTTTCACCTCTAGTGTATCTCTGGTACGTTTGTCTGGCCTTGGAAGTGCCTTGTAGATGCTGTCCAACTCCGGAAACATTCCGATTTTGTTGCTTCTCCACCAACAAAACTCAGTTGCAGGCTCCCGAAAGTCCAAAACGGTCCACAAAGGATGAAACACAAGGACATCATAAATGGAAGGCTTAAGACCACTCAAATACCTTGTCACCATTTGTTCTTCACTCTCCTTGATATCAACCCTTGCAAGTAGTTGATAAAAGCCTCAATGTAGTCATCAACACTCCCAAGTTTTCTAAGATTATGCAAATTTTTGTACAAAATTTGCATAAAATTGTAAGGAATATAACGGGGCTTTAGCTTCTTTTTCATCTTGCTCCACTCTCTAATCTTGCATTTCCCACTCCTTTGATGAATCATTTGTAGTTGTTCCCAACAAGAACATGCACTTCCTTGGAGACGAAGAGAAACTAACTTCACTTTCCTTTCATCTGAAACTTCATAATAATAAAAAATTCTTTCGATAAAATAGAGCCGATCAAAAAATTCGTCCGGATTTAGGCTTCCTTTAAATTCCGGAATGTCAATCTTGAGATTATACCCCAACTTGGAGTCTTGCTTCACCATAAATGGTCCTCTTCTTTTTCTTCTTCTTTTTTGGTTCATAAATGGTCCTCTTCTTTGGTGAACCCCAAAGGTATTCTTAAAAGAAGTATTAATATCCTTAAACGCATAATCGACCTAAGTAGGAGGTTGGAGCCATTGGACCATCTCCTTTAAAGCTTCTACTTGCCTTCTTAACCAATCAATCTCATCTCTCTATTGCTGATTTTGTTCGTTATCATCATTTCAACCCATAGGAGGGTGATTCTTGGCCCCAAAATCCATGTCTACAGACTACAGCAATTCCTCTACCCCAAACTCTTCTACCTCGACCACGATGTGCCATAATAGCAATTAGTACTCAAATCAGGGTCAAAATTAAGAGGATTGAAGCCAACAGCAGCAGGTACTAATAAATTGGACAAACCAGTGGAAGGAAGCTGCCAAAGCTTAACTAATGTCCCTTGATACAATGAAAGAAAAGCCTTCCAAATCAGCTTTGATCACTATAGAAGATCATCTCAAAGCTACAATCACAGTTCAGGTCTGTTTTTTTGTCAGTCCAATGTTGCTTATTCCTTGAAACGTGCTGCCCCTACTTTAATAACTTGAAACACACACCAAAGACTCCTCAGCAGCAAGAACAGCAAGAGTGGGACCCTAACAACCTCGATTAGCAATTGGTAGTATTACATAACCACCGCTACTCTAGAACACACAATCGACAACTGATAGGAAGACTTGTGACCACTCTTCAAACTTAAATCAGCCTTCGACCTCCTTACAACTGTGAGAACTATGCTATAGGAAGGAGTCGAACAAGAAAAATGGGTGAATCAAACCTTAGCAAGGCTTGACCAAACCCTGAGAAGGGTCACCTCTTCGGACTATTTGACACCATGTCCATGCATCTCATAGCCCTATTCTAGTTAAACATTGCCAAATCTCTCTATGGCAGTCTTTGTGCTACAAGCAGTCAAGCATGCTTAAAAAAAAAAAATATATATATATATATATATATATATATATATATATATATAAAAATATAAAGATAATTCTAACAATATTCTTTGAATGCATAGCACATACCTTTAAAGGATTACTAAAAGAGAAATAAAATTATAAAATATATATATATATATATTATCATATCAATGTTAACATTTGCTCATAGTAAAAAGCAACATGCACAAAAACAAAATAAATAAATATATTAAATAACTTCCACCCCCAATTTATTTGCAAAATTATTGTTACTACATATAATTTCCTACTAATATTGACTTGGTTAAAGGAAAGACAAACCTGAGGTAACATGTTTGCCACTGAAGTTATGACAGCTGAAATTGATTGCTCCTATAAGGATCAAATGGTGAGTCAGACTTTTCAAAGTTTCGGTAAAACAGAACTTCTTAGCGCACTTTTAAAAAAAAAAAAAAAAAATGGTTGTTAGGCCACAATGTTCCACAAATGATGAATAATATAATTGGGTAGATTTAATTTTCACTCCAAGGAAACCTTTGGTATAAGCAAAGAATAATATCATTCTCAGCTAGTCTCACACTCTCACATTGGGCTAAAGTTGTACGAAACTGAGCAAGATTCCATTATTTTGGGAAATCAAACCACAATCATTTCACAACCCAACCAAAAAAAAAAAAATGTAATTTGCTTCATTTGTTCTAATCCTGTGAGAAAACATTTTTGTTCTTATTACAAGAGTACCCAACTAAAAGCATCTCTAGCGGTGAGCCATAACCTGTGCTATTGCTATATTATAGCATTTAGCACGAGTTGGGTTGCTACAATGGTGTTCTAAAAACCTGTGCTAAAAATAGCAATAGTTCACCCTTATGCCAAATATAACACAAGAGTGAGCTATTGCTATATTTGCCATGTCAACTCTCCCTCCATTTCTCAACAACCAAACACACCAACAACTGTGAAAAATACAATATATCTCTTCCTCCATTTCTCTTCCAAATTTTTTGCAGTAACCAAACAGCCCGTAAATAAATACAATATTTTCAAAAATAACACTGAAATCTTATATATATATATATATATAAAATAATAAAATTAAAAAAAAAAAAAGAAGCAGAAAATATACCCTTTTTTATTTTTTTATTTTTTTTTGTTGGAACAATGGAGGTTGGAAGATGGTAGTTGGTAGTTGGTAGTTGGTAGTTGATAGTTTATAAAAAATGGAGGGAATTGAGGTTGTGACAAAAAATAGCACACTATGTCATTTGCACCATTGGAGCACCTTGTGCTAAATTATAGCATTTGACACTGTAGCATTTGCTAAAATAGCAATAGCACAAGTAATTTAGCTCACATCACTGGAGATACTCTAACTTCATTTTGGAAGAAATAATAACTCTACAACATAACTAAAATAGTTACCCGGTGAGCAAGCTTTGATATCATCTCTAGTGTAAACAACACCTTGCGACCTTGGGTAAGTTGACTCCTGTGATCAATTATGGGATCCAACATAAATAGAATGTTAAAAGATTTATAATGCATTAGAGTCAACCAAAGACAGTACAAAAAAAATTATTTATGAAATACAAAACACACACACACACATAGAGACAGAGAAAGAGGACATTTTGCATGCCCTTATAGCAATAGCCTGGAGAATAATATTATGTTACCAACATTGATACTACAACAGTTTACCATATCTAGAATAAGTTTTGAACTTTCTAAAAGAAGCAACTCTGCCGCAGAAACAACTCAATATTGAAAGTTGCCAAGCAACATATCAACAAACAAAACTGAATATAGTAGTAGAACTAACTCCTACAAAATCAATGTAATTTAAATAATCCCAAAACACATCACATCTTAGAAGCAAGAAACTTCTACTAAGGGTGAAGTAAGATGGAACCTTTGTTAAGTTTCCAACTTAAAAGCCTAAGCTAGTAAGTGGAGGGCCCAAACAAATATATGAAGACATATTTAACCCGATATTTAATCGATGTGGGATGTGGTATATTTCCAACACTCCCCCTCACGTGTAGGCCTAACAAGATTCAAATGGCCTGTCACGTGGACAATAAAGACGGGCTCACGAGCGAAACGGGCCTAGGAACGACATGCTCTGATACCATGTTAAGTTTCCAACTTAAAAGCCTAAGCTAGTAAGTGGGGGCCCAAACAGGTATATGAAGACATATTTAACCCGATATTTAATCGATGTGGGATGTGGTATATTTCCAACAACCTTGTGATAGAGGGGGGAAGGCAGGGCCATGACACCCCCTCCATCCACCACCCCCACCCTGCCCGCAACTAACCTCATCTTGAATTTAATCAAAATGTGAAAAACTTTCTAAAGTTCATAGTATTGCCATTAAATCATATCAGAATAATGCTTAACTAAATATTCAATACTTTCCTTTCAATATTTTTTATAAAAAAATTAAAAATAAAAAAAGAAGACAAAAGCATGCTCTCTCTCTCTACATTAGTGTAGCTTCTCAAAACAGCACTCTTTGAACCTTTTTTTTCTTCTTTTGAATTCTTTTATACTTCTAAGGAACTATAAAATTTTGCTTGGATTTTCTATACAATTTCATCCCACAAAATATCATGTTGAGATAACACAAAATCTATATATATATATATATATATATAGAGAGAGAGAGAGAGAGAGAGAGAGAGGGATAGGATCCAGGCACATAAAACATTACACAAATTTTGACATCAAACATGAGCCTTAGATCAAGAGAGATTCAAGGGTACAGATCAATGCTGATGTGGGCATCACTTAAACTCCTGATTACATGGAGCTAACATGGCATAAAATTGGAAAAAAAATAAAAATCCAAAATCCAAAATCCAATATCACAATCTCCTCTCTCATTCTTATTAGCCCTCTTCTCTATAAAAGCAAACTAGCCCTAGCTTTGGTTCGGGTGGAAGATGATGCCGGTGGCTGGATGACGACGACGCAATGGGGGCTAGACGATGGCGAAATGATGGTGGAGAGATTTCGAAATCGTGATGTTGTTATTGGGTCTTCAAATCCTAAATCTTTTCTTGTAGTGAAGGAAAAATAGATGTATATAACGAGAGCATCGATAATACACCATGTGGGAAATGTGATCATATAATTGATTTTCCATTTTTTATATTGCTGCGTAGCTAGATGAATTGTGTTAATTCAGATGGTTTAAGTTTGCTTAAAGAATGGATGTCAAAATTTGCAACCATCAACCATCAACTATTTGATTAAATGCCGCAATGTACATGAGTGTGTAATTGACTCACAAAGCTTAATTTAATTATAAGGAATGTCCATGTGTAATTGGCTCATAGACTCTGTCGCTATCGTCCACCTCTACCATCATCGTCAACCGTACCCTAACTTAGTAGCTTTGGGTTGGTTTGCTTTTACAGAGAAGAATGTAGATAGAAATAAGAGAGGAGATCATCCAGTCGTACCGCTACCATCCACGTCCTCCGCCATCATTCAACCTCTAGTATTGCCTTTGTCATCCAGTAAACCTAAGAAATGAGAAAGAGATATTGGGTTATGAAATCTGTTTATGGGTTTTGGATTTTTGTTTTTAAATTTTTTTGTGATTGCCATGTCAGCACCATGTCATCCAAAGTTTAAGTGATGCCCACATCAGCGTTGATTTGCACCCTTAGATCTCTCTTATTCTAAGGGCTCACATTTGATGTCAAAATTTGTGTAATGTTTTATGTCCCTGGATCCTATCCCATATATTTATTATTCTACAAATTCTTCCTTCACACCCCAAACCTTGACTCTTTTATTTTCCCCTGCTTCCCCACCCCCAGTCTCGCCCCCCAACCCAACGCCTTCTCCCACTTCGTGCTTCTACGCATCACACCAACGGCTCAATTTCAACTAGGTTTAATTTGGGTCAACTACATCTGACATTCACCTCAATTTGCAACTTACAGGACAACAAAACTATAGAGTACTCCAAGGAGTTCAACAAATTAAAGTTACAGAACAACCTATTTAAAACTAATCAGTAGTTGGTAGTGAGTTATCTTGATGAGCTAAGGTACGTAAGTAATCCATGCTATTCTAACTGAGGAGTATGCTTTTCAGATTGCTTCTAGGGTTAAGAAACAAATGAAGCAAAGTTTTAAAAGGGGTACAAAGAGAAGCCAGAGAAAAGTGGACCGATAACTCATGCATAAGTCTAGATCTCATTCAACATTCTATTGGATTCCTAAAAAATCCTTTTTCCCCTTCTTTTCTTTGTTGTCCTACAAGAATTAGAAGACTGCACATTAACCTCTAGCCCTTAACTCACTGATATTTAAATCTTGCACAACCAACTTCAATTTGTCATTTTCTTTCTTCTTTCATGAGCTATATAAGCAAAATATTTTGGAATATATTCTAGCACATCTGTTAATCCTCAAAGACCCATACAGTCTCTTTGAATTGATTAACAATTTAACACCATAAAGTCTTCCAATATATGATCAATCATCACCTCTCTGTTATAAAACGGGTTATGTTCCATTGTTATATCAATCAAAGGAATCTCAATATCAACAAAATATATATCATGTGGAAGAAAATAAAGAAGACTAGAATTACATTAATCAAAACCCTAAAAGGGTTTAAATAGATTACAATCCTAAACATTTAAGGGAATTAAATATTCTAAAATATTCATCAACAACCTAATCAAATCATAACTACTAATATGGTGTATCATAGTACACCGTACTCCATTACAATCACTCACAATCTCAATCTTCAACACTCCCCCTCAATTTGATGGGGTGACAACCAAAATCAATTTGCCACACAATCAACAATCAATGGTTATCAAGTCTGATGCTCTGCAATCTCCCCAAACTTTGATTACTCCTAAGTTTTAAACATCTCCCCCTCACACAAAATAGAAAAACAACTCCAATAGAGTAGGCATCACATGCCTACAAGTTAAATGGACAGCATCACATACCTCCACATAAGAAAATACCATGTGTCTACACACAACTAATCAAGTCTTAATGAACTTGATACAAAGTGGGCTATCACATGCCACACCACAAACTTCAGTCACAACACTAGGGACACAAAACAAACACTTTTTTTCCTTAAAGCAACCAAGAAATAGGAGATAATGGCAATGGTGGTAGTTGCAGTGGTGTTAAACAACAATAGTAACAGTTAGTTGCTTCAACTAGTAGGTTCAACGGAGAAAGGCTATAAATCTTCCAACAGGACAAATTTCCCTGTTTTAATATTTTGGAATATTTCATACGAACAAATGAAATATAGGAAAACTACAATCATAAGAGAAAATAAGAAGAATAGAAATATGAAACTGAAAAACTAGAATTCTTTAGTTTCCACCATCTGGCAAAAGGAAGAATACCAATTGGTAATCCTAGGTCCCAAAATCGATGATGCTCTGATACAAAATAAAGAAGACTAGAATTTCATTCATCGAAACCCTAAACGGGTTTAAATAGAAACTAAATATTTTAGCAACGTACTCCCATACAATCACTCACAATATTAATCTTCAACATCATGCATGCTCAAATTATTAATAGTGGCTGAACCACTCTTTTTGGACATTCATTGCACACCAATAGGGCTTGCCGCTTAATGACTATGGGTTGATAACCAACTCCTCAACAATCACTCTAAGGACATTAATAAAACAATTGCTGAATGTCCCAATCTTTAATGGGTCACCATTAATAATTGAAGAACATAACTCACCCACATAACCATCATTAGGATAGTCAAAGTAGGTTGATGGACAACCAATTGACAAAACTGCTGCCTTCAAAATCATCACTTTCATAACTATCTACTAGTTAGACAGAAAGTTACAATTGCCTTTTGGAATCTCCCCATAGGCTTCCATTGTCCTCTATTCATGAGATCATCAATTATTTGAGCTAACCACTCTAATTGTAGTCTAACCTTGTTAAATCATTGCCATTTCTTTGATTCAAAATAAGATGCTGCCTCTCTCTCTAAAATGAACTGACACACCCCTGAGTGCAAGATGATGAAACAGGGTTTGATTTCTTCGAAGCCTAAGTTTTTTAGAGGAAAAACCTTTTCCCAAGTGCTAAATCAAGCAAGCTCTAAAGTTCTCAGAAGGTACAGCGCCCTCGTAGCTTCTATTTATCAGAAAATAAAACCCTAAACATTTATCACAATTGATCTTAGTAATTACTTAGATATTCAGGTCTTATCCAAGCTGTGCATACATATATTGAGTGCAGCTGATATGTGGCTACAGCCAGGTAACCAACCCATAAACAAAACAAAAACAAAATGGCTCAAACACCCTTACTAATCCGAGCAACAGTACAGTGTGCTAAAGTAATTGCTATAACAATCCTAAACCACAACTGCGACATTAACTCTAAAAGAATTGCTCCTGCATCAAAATATCATAAATTAAGAAGGATCTGATTGATTAGTTACCTTCTATAACCCCTAAAGCAATACAATAGACACCATAATTTAATAAAAGTTAGTAACAATCTGTATTGATTTTCAGAATAAAAAGCCTGACATCACACCAAGCAGTCTAACAAAATTGATTAATACAATGACAAATAATGAAAATATAAGGAGCTATCTAACACATAGAGGAATGTTTAAAATGAAAATTTTAAACAAAAACCTCTTGAAGGTACCGGAGATCTTTGCACCAAATATGTCGCAGGCAGCTGATATAAAGCTGCATTTCCTTATAGTCGAAATTTTGTCAATATGGTCTATTACCTGCAAAAGGAGAAGATATATATATATATATATATATATATATTTAGAGAGAGAGAGAGAGAACAAAAATCTTGATAAACTCATATAAGAGAGCCTCATAGTTGGCAAGTAGCTCTTGGAAGGTTAGAATGAAAACATACGTACATGCAGACACATAAACAAACACACAAACAAGATCTAGAGAAGAATAAGTAGAAAATGTACCCTTTTCTTTTCCTCTTTCTCAAAAGGAAGTAAAGCCTTGAATACTTGGTGATATGGGCCATCATCACAGCCTGGCAATGTTGTTCTAAGCATAGCTATAATGGCTTTGACTACCTATTACAAGATAAAATGATTTGTCAAAAATAAAAATTACACTAGCTTTATTTGCATGCATATTGAAACGCTACTCAAAACTAATATCAAAAGTCAAAAATAAAAATTATGCCAGCTTTGTTTGCACGCATGTTGGAACGCTAATAGAAAAAGAACATTGAAGATCCATAAATTGAGAGTTTGAGACTATAATAAGGGTGTAAGATTACACCAATATTAGTCAAATCGTGTGTTATATCAAATATTGGTTTCATATTACTTATATGTAATGTCATGTATTGTGTTGTATCATGCTATGAAGCATGGATACGAATAAGATACAATACCGTGGGATGTAAATAATGTAATATGATGGGGATACATTAACAAATAAATATATTTAATTATTTATATAAAAATTATACTAAGTTTGGTCTAAAACATTAATAACAAACATCAAAAAGTTTAAACATATATAAACCAATTAAGATGCAAGAATAAATAACCTTAAAACACATAAGAGTCCACAAAATAATTAAGAAAGAGAAGAAGATATTAAATACACACACACACACACACACATAGCCCAAAGCTCCTCGATGAATAGAAAGGAAGAGAGTGAAAGACCAACAAATCAAAAGAGAGAAGAAGAGGAAACTAGAATAGAGAAGACGAGGTGGAAAAACAAAACCTAAAAAGAGAGAAGGCTCTAGAAATAGGGCTCAGGCCCCTTTAAACTAATTTTTTAATATTTGTAGATTGACTAGGTATTCCTTAATAAAACATTTTGAGTCCATTTTTAAATAAAATAACAAATCAATTCCTGACATCTCCCACATATCCCATATGTATCTCCTAAGTATCCATACATAAAATTTCTTATTTTTCTTTTTAGATACATACACTATGTATCCACATGTATCCAACGTGTATCATGTCCTATATGGATACAAAGGAGCGTCTGAAGTATCAGTGCTTCAACAGCATCATGTATCATAAGATACAATTAAGTTTCTAAAGTAAATTGAAAAAATAGAAAATAAAAGTCTAAAGCTTAGGAGATAAAAGACATTAATGACGTATCATAAGATACCATCTAGCAAAGCTCTTCAAGTGACTTCTCCTAAGAATAAGCTCTTAAAGAAACCAACAATACCCTCTCCAATGTCCCTCTCCTCCTCAATCACCACTCCCTCATATTCCAATTTGCCAATGAAGTTATGTCTGCTATGAGTATTCGCCATCCTTTGAAAATACTTGGTAGTTCAATCCCCTTCCTTAAGCTATATCTCCATCAATTTGTGTCTCCAACTAATTTCCTCCTACTCTGCAATAGTCATAAACTCTTTTTTGGCTTCCTCCCTATGAGCTTTATCACTCTCCCCTAAGCCTCTCGTCTTTTCCTGTAAGTCCCATTCTCTGATCTTCTCAAACAACTCAGCCCTAGAAATAGCTAGCCCAAACTAGGTCCCCTGTACAAATCCTCAAAAAGTAAGAAATTGAAAAGCACCATTTCCCTACCTCCTATAAAGCATATAGCCGTGAGTCCCACATGATGACTACTCTATTCGCCATGCCTCTAGCCCTTAACACCTCCCAACAAACCATCCTAAAGGACCACAAGTCCCTTATAACCTCCCTCTCCATGTTTCCCATCTTTGCTTCCTTCAAAATCGCCATGTCCACTTTCCATTTTCCACAACACCACTTTGACTCCTAATTAGTTAATCTCTTGGCCCTATCATTAAGGCCCCTAACATTGCAAGATAAAATTCTCATTTTAATGCAATAACTATAGCACTAGATTTCTTTTCTTTTCCATTCTCTATCTCTCCCTTCATCTTTCTATCGTAACTCACCAAGCATTCCAATTTTTGGAGTTCCCTGACCCCTTATCACCTAACTTGGAGCTCCTATTGCACGGAGTCATTGTTCTCTTCCTCCATCGCTTTTCAATTACCGAAAAAAGCTCTAGGGTTTCCTTCTCAAACCCCTCAAGCAATGTTTGGTTAGGGGGTTTGATTCCTGAGAAAAGGGTTTAATTTCTGATTCTGGTGTTTGGTATCGTCACTTTCCTTGGTAAGTGGCCTTCCGAGTGTGTTAAGATTCCCACAAAAGGGGGGCATCCTAAAACCAACTTAGACGTGGGTTTGTGTTTTGATTCTTGGGCATAGGTTTTATAATAAATCAAAATGACAATTATGCCCTTCCATTTTACACGCAACAAATTCTTATTCCGACTATGTACTTTCTCCCACCACTGACTGCCTCCATCTCAATACTCATAGAAGACAATGTTGTGTTTCCATCCATGGAAGAAAAAGTAAGAAGAGGAAGAGTGAAAAGATAAAATTGCAGAGATTGATTCACCAACCTAGGCATGTGTTGCAGCAGATAAAACTAAGGACGAAACAAACCCACCCTTTAAGAACTCACTCGAGCACTTTGAACGTTTGAACCCTGCCAATTGAAGAACTCTTATGGTGCTTATACAAATCCATTCCTCTTGACTTTCCAACCCTAATCTCCTTACGGCCATGTTTATGACTTGTTTGGAGCACTCCCCCAGTTCAAATGAACAACGGCCCAAATGCATCGTCTTGCTCAAACCTTCCTATGAAGTATGGGTCTTACCTCTTAACATCCCCAGCTGACCTTACTTATGCCTAGCCTAATCATCCACCCTAGTATCTTGGCCTTCTTCCAAAAAAGCAATCTTCAAATGGTTGGTCCAAGACATCAAACCTATTAGCACCCCAATGCCCAAACCCAACTTCTCCAACAGAAACCATTAGTAGCTGTGCCCAATGTTTGACATTGGCCCAACCCTTCTTTAATATAACCCACTCGTAATCACTCCTTAAGCCCAAAAAGTAAGATTTGGCCCAACTAAGCCCATCAATCCCTTTCGTCCAGAAGATTCAAGATTCAAATCAAGACCCACCCACATAACCTTGTCCCCCCCCCCCCCCCTCTCTTGACGTACATAACACACATCTCCCTGTCACCACATGCCCCCTCCCTATCATCTCTAAGCATCATCCCCTACTTACATGAAGAGCACGCATGCCTTAATCAAACAAAACATCAGTAGCCCTACACATCACCACAAGCGCTCAACCCTAACCCACGAACCACCATCATAGCCAACCAAAATCTCTAAGCTCAATTCATCCCTTAAACCTGAAAATGATGAGGCCCAACTCTCAATCTAATAAAATCCAGTAGCCTCCCTATAGCTTTGGTCTTTACCCTCGCTGACACGGACTCCAACCAATTTCTCCCATCTTTACAAATAAACACATGAAGGTCGATTTTTACGTCATTTTTGAAGAGTTGAAATGAAATAAAATTGAAATATTGTTGTAATAATAGATAAACTTGCAGAACTGCAACTAAAAAAATGATTAGAGCCCGCTTATCTAATAACCTAAACAAGCTATGTATGATAAGTATCTTTGTACCAACTTGAGGGGGATTGGGAGAGTATTGGGAGTGGCTCCTATATTAGTACTATTAGAAACAGACACAATGACTTATATTAACATTCACATTACTTTTACTTTTTATTTTTTTGTTTTATTAGTCAAAAATTATGTTACATGTACACAAGATGTACACAATAAAACCAAAAACTGCACAATCTCAAACTATAAGGAAATCTATAAATCTAACAAAGGTCATCCGCTCCTTAAAAAATTAATTCTGGTGAACCCAATCAAAAAGAAGTCTTAAAAGCTGTGTTTTAAATTGTGTACTGCTGATTATTCTCCATCAAAAACCATTCTATTTCTGTCTCGCCACAAAGTCCAAAAGATGGCATGAGGCACCATCTTCCAATAAATAAAAGATTGCTTCCTCCTACTTCTACACCTCCATGCTTCTAAAAGTTGTAGAACGGACTTAGGCATCACCCATTGCACCCCAAAACCAGAAAACAACACACCCATAAGGCCAAGGCAGCACTACGAGTCTACAATGTAAAAGAGATGGTCGAATGTTTCCACCTACATCTTGCACATTTCGCATCGGTTGACTAGGCCAAGATTCACATCATGCCAATAGAAAATATCGATTGATTATGTCATGCATTTTAATTTTCCAACAGTTCAGGAAGTTACTAGCATGCAGGAAAATTTTAACTTCCAAATGTTTATTTTCTCACAAGTTCCTTCAAAAAGGAATTATATAATAGAACTTCCCAGGATGCCCAGCTAAAAAAATCATAAGAATTCAACAAGAAAGTAATGCCACCTGATGAACATGACTAGTGACAGAAACAATCAAAGAAAAATAAGACATGTTAACCATTGTTCTCGTTCACAATAGAATTATCACACTCTAAAATAGAATTAACAGTTTGATATCATAAACTCATATGCGAACCATTCTCAACATAAATAAACATGTATGTATGTCAGAAAATAACATTTTGTGAACTAAAACAAATGTTCCCTACCTTTTTCCTATAAAAGGCCACACCGTGAATGTTAAATGGAATTTTCCTATCACGGAAGACTGTTTGGAACACTTTCCCTGATACCTGTTATATAAAAGATGAAGCCATGTATTGTTTAACCAATATCTAATGGGTATTTCATGTATAGTGGAATTGTGAAAAGTATAAGCTTGACCTGCCTCCTGTAAAGAACAGCAATATTGCCGTATGAACGCTTAACAGCTGAACCATTAGAAGCAGTTTCCAATATCTTATCAACAACAAATGCACACTGTGCATCCTCATTGTGACACTCCTTGATAGTTATCTAAAAATTAAGGGCCAAACCAGAACAATTCATTTACCAACTACATCAAAAAGGGGGATTGCATCAGAATTTTCATTTTACCGACTTGGAAAACATGGGAAAATATACCTTAGATCCAGAAGAATTATCAGTGAGAACATTCTTTAACTGGCAACGATTTACATTGTTTTGTATAAGAGATGAAGCAGCCTCAACAATGCAGCGTGTGGACCGATAGTTTTTATTGAGTCTAATCTGAATCACAAGATATATAAAAAATTAAATAATCTAAACCAACCATGACCAACTAAAAGTAGCTAAAGAACCTCCATTTTTAATATTAAACTTAAGGAATGTGCTGTATATAACATAATCGTGGAAAAGTGCATAAGATTGACAACAAAATAGCCATTCAAGGAGAAACCAAACCTCTTTGTGGTCTGGGAAATCCCTACGAAATGAATCAAATCCAGAAATGTCAGCTCCATTGAAACTGAAAATGGACTGCAATAAAATATATGGCATTGGGCCACAGAACAATGTTAGAAGTAAAGAAAGATTTCATCGAAATGTAGATTAGGAGGGGGAAAACAAGTTTCCAAATTAGATGTTACCAAGAGAAAAATACACCTGATCATCATCACCAACAATAGTTATACGGCTATGAGATGCAAGTATCTGCAGAAAACTATATTGCATAGCACTTGTGTCCTGAAACTCATCTACTACGATTGCTTTCCAAGAATCCTGACACTCCTTGAATACTTATAATTGAACAGAAAAAACTATTGTCAACACGAGATAAATGTAAAGTTTCATATATTGAATTAAAAATATGCTAAATTGCTAAGAATATGAACCTTCAGGAAAGTCACTGAGAAGCTTCACTGAACAGCTGATTAAGTCATGGTAGTCCAGTGCATTACAAGATCTTAATATGTCATTGTAGTTCCCAAGGATTACAGCCTAATTTAGATCCAGAGCTAAGAACCACAAGAATATAAGCAAAACGAACCTATAAGATATCTAAAAGAGAACAATATAAGCTTACTCCTATCTCATCACCCATTTGACGGCATTCTGCAGGAGTCTTTCCAGAAGCTTTAGCCTGTAATAAAGTAACTAATGCCTGTAATGCCGAAATAACTTGCATCTGAGGAACAAAGAAGCACTTGCAAGTTGCAACACAGAAACTACTACATTCAGCAAAAATAAAAATAAAAATGTATTCAAAGAATTTAAAATAGATGTTATACTATAACAATTCTGGTCTCTTAAAGATGGGACAAGTTATCACCAACACAATGTCATATCATAAACAAGAGGACAGAAAACCCATCTTCATATACCATATATATCTATATTCAATTCAAACTCTTAAACACTCTTCACCAAATAATACCACATAAACAATACAAAAGGCCCTATTGATGCCCCCATTCCTCGCCTTCCTAGATCTACAACTCCTTGTTAGATATAGTAATTCTTTCTGTAAATATATATTCTGGTTTTTTGGTTTTCATACACCTAAATATGGTCCTTCATATCAAATTCTATACACCTGATCATTCCAAAACTGGTGTATGTTCTTTTTTTTATATTATCTTTGGATATGGTGTGAGAACTCTTAGAGACAAACTTGATGGATGTCGAAGGAAACTCAATAATTGCAAATGGCCACTGCAAAAGACAATAGAATATCTATGGGGTGCTTGCTAGCAGACACTATTTCTTATTAAATCTTACAAGACACAATTGCTTCCATGTACGAAAGGAAACAATTCGTTTGTCAAATATTCTAGTTGTAAATTTTAAACTGTTTTACATATTGTGAAAGCAATGACCATCAAAAAGCTAATCTGGAAGTTGACCATATTAATATCATATAATTCTTTTGGAAAATCTAATTTCAAGCATAGGAATAGAAGAGATCTTATAATCTAGTAGAGGCACTCACCAATCACTATCTCTAGGAATAGGGTCGCCCCCCCCCCCCCCCCAAAAAAAAAAAAAAAGAAGTGTAGGAGTAGCCAACCTCAACAGGTTCTACAAAAGGTACAAAAAATGCCGGGCTTGGAACCACTTTGGATTTGATCAATGTAAACATTTAACATGAAGGGGAAAAAAGAATTAATCAAGTAAAGCAAGCTACTTCCTCTCTGAAAACAAATCTGACATACAAAATACAACACATCTTAAAGTTGATAAATCACTGACCTGACTCACAAACTTCTGCCACTTTTTTGACTTATCCTTGAAATATTGTAGACGATTAGTACCATTAGAATCTTCAACAAGTTTTCCGGAATCATGATTTTTTCGATTCTTTTCATTTTCCATTAAACGTACAGCCTCAATGATTGCTCTTCTCTGCTGCCCATGCCCATATAGTAAGAATTCTGGTGTCCGCCCCAACCTATATTATGAACCAGCATATTAGTACTTAAACAGTTGCATAAGTCATATAAGACAAAAGCAACATTAAAAAAAATTTCATTAAATAGTTAAGAATAATCCCAAAAAAATAAATAAGTAAAACATACCCAAAAAAAAAAAAAAAAAAGAGGATGAATATGAGAGGGTAAAAAATAAATATATATATATATATATAGTATTGAGTGAAAGTAACCCAGCATTCCCTTCAAACGTTACAGATTGCTCAACTAGAAGTTGCAGATTTTTACCATGTTTCAGTTGGTGAATGAACTCAGCACATTTCACCTTCAAAATACATATATATAAAAGATAAATATACAAAACGATGGAGAAAGCTAAAGAGCAAAATTTGACAAAGGATGTATTTATAAAGAGGATAAAACCTAGTAAGGATACGATTGATGCTTGCAGGGATTTGTAGCATCACAAACTACTGTCAAATTTGTGTATTCTCTTAAACCTATGAAGCATGGATACGGATATGGGATACCACGATACAATACAGATACACCAATACAACATTCTTAAAAAGGTAGGATACGGTACAAGAGGGATATGTTAATAAATGAATAAGTTAACATACATACGTACATACATATATACACATATTGCCATATTGGAAACAAACATAAAAAGTTTTAAACATATAGAACTAATTGGTATGCACAATTAAATGAACATAACACATGTCCATAGGCATCAAACCATCAACCATGTTCATTATTGACAAATCATTAGCCTATAATGAATAACTATTAATAAATTGCACCAACAATATAAAGAAAATCATATAAAATAAAATAGAAATTTCAAGCTTTTTTTTACCCAAAATAAATAAATAAATAAATCACAACAGCATTTTGAAAGTTTGTTTTACAACAAAGAATGTTTCAACTTTAGCTTAGGATTAGCAACAAACAAGATCCAAGAGAGGGCTCAAACAAGCAGGCAAACGTAAAGCAGAAGCATTACAACAATCACCACATGTACACACGACATTTGCGTGGAAAACCCAAACTTGGGCACCCCACATACACCATAAACATCCACTATATGAAAGACACTTACAAAGACTCGAGAATAATTTACATAGACTCAGGACATCTAACTTGGCCAGCTAGTGGTGTTGAGCTTTCCGCCAATGTAAACTAAGCTATATCCCCTAGTCATTGCCCGTAAATCCCATAAGGCTTCTAAAGCACCCACTCCGGACAAATCCTTCACAAGTGATGTAGATGGAGCACCAAATCTCAACAATAACCCTCATGAGGTATGTATGTGGGTGGAACAACAAGAACTAGACAACAAGCATCTTGAAGGTGAGAATGCAAGCTTAATGTGTTTCTTGGATGGAAAAGCTTGAGGATGACAATAGAGTCACTCAAAAAGAAAGCTCTCCTCTTTCTCTCACTAGGCTCTCCCTTTTTCACTTGGAAGCTTAAGAGAAAAGGGACAAAAGGAGCCTTTTATATCTAGGATTTGGTGAGGCAAAATGGATTAAAATGATAGCATTTTCGGATCAGAAAATGTGGGCCTCCAATGTTCACTGAGTGACCAAAGAGTTTATAAAACTCTCAGGTTATCCAATGTTCAAACAGGAGGGCTTGACACTCAAACATAAGGCAACCTAAGAGTCCGGACAACTCTCAGCCCACCTCACATTCGAATGCTATAGCCTAACATTCGAATAGTGCCTCCCAAGCAGAGGATTCAATCACAGCTTAAGGCACTCAATCACACTAATTTGAACATAATTTACTAGGGGTCATGAGTCTCATGACTAACGACCTATAGTTCATACCCAGGCCACTAGGTCACTTACAATGCCTAAAATGTTGAGATGCTCAAAATAGGATGAGAGTTCTGCTTCAAAACATCTTCTTTGTTCTCAAACATCTCAAGACACGAACTCACAAAAAGTTTTGGAACTGGAATTAGCTAATACACTGAAAAGTTTGCAAAGGGAGAATTTTCTTATTGAATAAAAACAGTATAATACAAGGTATATATATACCTAAGAAACCCTATACAAGAGAAATACCCAAAATACCCCTAAACTACAATATATATACAAGAACATCCTAACACCCCCCCTCAAACTCATGATGTGATGGTAGGAAACATCGAGAGTTTGCCAAGCAGAAAACGGAAGCGCGAGATAGTGTGGGACTTGGTAAAGAAATCCGCCAACTGCATAGTAGAGGGAACAAAAGGGAGAGAAAGAGTGCCCTGTTGAAGATGATGATGCACAAAGTGACAATCAATCTCAATGTGTTTAGTGCGTTCATGAAAAACAGAGTTATGGGCAATCTGAATAGCACTCTGGTTGTCACAGTACATGGGAATAGGGGACAAGGAAGAAACCCCCAGATCAGTAAGCAACCAGCGCAACCAAACAAGCTCAGCAGCAGTAGTAGCCATAGCACGATACTCAGCCTCAGCGGAGGAGCGAGCAACAACAATCTGTTTCTTACTACGCCAAGAAATGAGAGAATCACCTAGAAAAACACAGTAGCCAGTGGTAGATCTATGGTCCATAGCATCACCAGCCCAATCAGCATCAGAAAAGGCGCGAAGTGCAAGAGAAGAAGTAGAGGAAAATAACAAACTCTGATGCAAAGAACCGCGAAGATAGAGCAGAATACGAAGAAGGGCAGCCCAGTGAACCGTAGTCGAAGCAGAAACAAATTGGCTAACAATATGCACTGCATAAGCGATGTCAGGACAAGTGACTGTGAGATAGACAAGACTACCAACAAGCACACGATACAAATGAGGGTCTTCCAAGGAAACACCATCAGTAGAGGTGTAACGAACATTAAGCTCAATAGGAGTATCAACAGTCCGAGAGTCAGAAAAATTAGCTCGTTGTATAACATCAACAGCATACTTGGACTGGGAAAGAAGATACCCTTGGGGAGACGAAGCAACCTCAATCCCAAGGAAGTAGCGAAGTAAACCCAAATCCTTCATCTCAAAATGATGCTGAAGTTGAGTTTTGAGAAGAGAAATCCCAACAACATCATCACCAGAGATGATCATATCATCAACATACAATAAAAGAATTATGTGCCCTGCAGAAGTTGAGCAAAGGAATAAAGCAGAACCATGAGCACTGTAGCGGAAACCCAACTCACAAATTACTGTAGAAAACTTAGCAAACCAAGCCCGAGGAGCCTGCTTCAAACCATAAAGAGCTTTGCGAAGTTTGCAAACTTGACCAGGAGAATGTGAAAGACCAGGAGGAGGAACCATATAAACTTCTTCAACCAAATCACCATGCAAGAAGTCATTTTTAACATCCATTTGATAAAGAGGCCACTGTCGAACAGCAGCTACGGCAATTAAGGTGCGAACTGTGGTCATCTTGGCAACAGGAGCAAAGGTTTCTTCATAATCAATACCATATTCCTGGGCATAACCTTTAGCAACTAGACGAGCTTTGTATCGCTCAATAGAACCGTCAGCTTTGGTTTTGATCTTATAAACCCATCTACAGCCAATAGCACGTTTGCCTAAAGGTAAGGCAACAAGATCCCAAGTGTTGGTCATATGCAAAGCAGAAAGCTCTTCATTCATAGCCTGTAGCCAAAGAGGGTCAAGGATAGCCTCCTTATAGGAGGTGGGCTCAGAAAGAGAATGAAGAGAAGATAAGAAAGAACAAAAGTCAGATGAAT
The DNA here is from genome assembly GCA_039720395.1 of Liquidambar formosana. Taxonomy (NCBI): domain Eukaryota; kingdom Viridiplantae; phylum Streptophyta; class Magnoliopsida; order Saxifragales; family Altingiaceae; genus Liquidambar; species Liquidambar formosana. The sequence continues at coordinate 19,879,169 of CM077820.1, forward strand.
AACAAGTATTAGAAAAACCAAAACGATCAGGACACTTACGAATTCGCTGAGGATAGCGAGAGACAGAAGAATCCACATGACCAGAAGTTGAAGAGGTCTCGGCTGGGAGAGTGGGACAGACAGAATCTGCAAGTGAAGAAGCTTTGTTCCTGCGAGAATATGTATGAATAATAGGAGGACGACAACCAGACAAAGAAGACAGAGAAGGGAGATCAGAGGGAGCTAAATCACTAATATAAGAATCAGAAGGAACATGAGCAGGAAAGGGATCAAGATAAATAAGATCAGATTGAGAAACCACATCGGTAGCAGAAGGAATAGAGAAGAAAGGGATATGCTCAAGAAATACCACATGACGAGAGACATACAATTTTTTGGCAACAGGATCATAACAACGATAGCCTTTCTGACCAGCACCATAACCTAGAAACACACACATCACTGATCGAGCAGAGAGCTTAGTGCGTGCAACCTTAGGTAAGAGAACAAAACAAGTGCATCCAAACACACGTAAGGCATAATAATCAGGGGACGTAGTATGCAGTCGGGTAAAAGGAGAGAGGCTAGATGTGACAAGAGAAGGGATGCGATTGATAAGATGCACAGCAGTAAGAAGAGCTTCCCCCCAAAAGGAGCTAGGCACAGATGCAGAAAGTAACAATGAACGTGCTGTCTCCATGATGTGCCGATGCTTACGCTCAGCAACACCATTTTGTTCAGGAGTATCAGTACAGGAGGACTGCTGAAGTGTGCCATCAGAATTTAGCATATTAAGAAAATCAGTGTCTCTATATTCCCCACCCAAATCACAACGAAAGCATTTAATGACAGCAGAGTATTGAGTACGAATCATAGCACGAAAGCAGTAAAGATAGAAAGAAAATCAGATCGATGTTTCATAAGATAAACCCAGCAATACCTACTATAATCATCAATAAAAGAAACATAATACCGAGAGCCACCTTTAGTGGTCATAGGGGCAGGCCCCCACACATCAGAATGAACAAGATCAAAAGGGGCAAGAGAAATAGTTGTACTTTTATTAAAAGGTAAGGCAGTAAATTTGGCAAGTTTACAACCACTCCAATCAGAAATGTCATGACTATGTAAATCCCCTAAAACACCAGTAGAGACTAAAAACTTCAAACGGGAACCAGAAACATGTCCAAGGCGAGAATGCCACAAATAAAAACTGGAAGACTTAGAATTTAAACGAAAAGAAGACAAATCTACTGTAGAAGCAGCCAAGGCAAGAACATGCAACTCTTCGAGCACATACAGCCCTCCCACCTTATGGCCGGTCCCAATCAGCTGTCTGGAATGAGGATCCTGCACAGTACAACCAGTGGAAGAAAAGTGAACAATGTAACCACTATCAGAGAGTTGATTAATGGAAATTAAATTCAAGGACAACTGAGGAATACAATAAACATCAATTAAGGAGAGGTAGGATGTCAAAATGGACCCAACACCTGCTAAAGGCATAGAAGTACCATTAGCAGTCATAACAGTTACTGAAGAAGGAGGAGATGAAGAATAAACAAATAAAGAAGGATCATGAGTCATGTGATGTGTAGCACCTGAATCAAATACCCATGTAGACTGAGATATACCTGAAGGAGGTGAGGACAAACCTACGGAAGGTGTGACAGAGAGAGCATTAGGCTGAGAAGAGTGAAAAAGCTTCTGCAAATGTTCTGCTATAATGGCCAAGGAAGGATCCGGTTGACCTGTAGTAGAGGGGGCAATAGCAGCTGTATGCTGAGCACCACTTTTCTTCCAAGGCTGATAGGGATGAGAAGGTGGTTGAGAGGATGTCGACTCAATAATTTAGGACACTGAGCCTTCCAGGGACCCTTCTGATGACAGAAGCTACATTCATCCATGGCTGTCTGAGGCTTATTCTGTGTGCTAGTATGAGGCTTGGGAGGAACAGCAAACACTGAGGGAATAAGCAAAGGAAGCAACCCCTTCTTGGACTTGAAACGAATTTCCTCAGCTAACAACTCATTAACGACTGAATCAACTGATGGGAGAGGAATACGATGAAGTATAGTGTCACGAAGTCCCTCAAATTCATCCCGAAGGGCCATCAAAAATTGAACAAGTCGCTGCTCTTCCCTATAGGTACAATATACATCATTCACACTCAATTCCTTAGGTTCTGTAAGAGCCAATTGATCCCAAAAACCAGTCCAAACAACATAAAATTCCTGAATACTTCGATTACCCTGAGGAGTGTCCCTTATGTCATGTTCCAATTGATATCTCTTTGCAAAATTGGATTGAACATAGACCCGCGACAAATAATCCCAAATTTCATTGGCAGTAGAAAACTTAGCCAATTGCATTCCAATAGATTGGTCAACTGAATTATTTATCCAAGTAATAATCTTAGCATTGTTCATTTCCCAAACTAAAAGTAACTCTTCAAATTTTTCAATTTTGGCATCACTTGGTTTCTTAACAGTTCCAGTCACATAACCCCACATATTCTTGCCCATTAAAAAAATTTTCATAACATAAGCCCAATAGGTGTAGTTATCACCAGCCAATTTTACACTAATGGCCTGAAGAGAATCAGAATTTCCAGTTGCCATGGATAACCTTATCAAGTAACCAAACAGACCAAACAGTGCTTCACCAATTAGAGAAGAACCCAAGTCCACACAATGCTTCACCAATCAGAGGAGAAGATGCTGCAAGCTCACAAGAAGGGAGAAAGAGAAATCGAAAGCTGGCTGGTCGAAGATGATGCAAACGCGAAGGATAGGGCTGGCTGGTTTTGAAGAGATGATGCAAATTCAAAGGGATGTGGGTTTTGACTGCAAATTTGACACTGATTGTGTGCAATTAAAGACAAAATCGGCTGCTATGTGGGTTGCGACTGACGATGGATGTGGCAGAAACTGACAAACGAGGCTGTGTGAGGTTGCAAGGAGCTGCGACAGGGCTTCGTGAGGGTGCAACAAGGAGGAACAGAGGGTTGCGGCTGTGACGATGCTTCGTGAGGGTGCGACAAGGCTTGACGATGCTTCGTGAGGGTGCGACAAGGCTTCGACAGGGAAGAACAAAGTGCTGCTGGCTGCGACAAGGCTTCGTGAGGGTGCGACAAGCAAGAAGCAGAGTGCTGCTGGCTGCGACGAGGCTTCGTGAGGGTGCGACAAGCAAGAACAGAGGGCTAGGGCTGCGGTTGAGACTGCGACGATGCTTCGTGAGGCTAGAATCCTTGGGACGATGCAAACTGTGGAGAACAGAGGCTGCAATTCTGATTCGTATAGGAGAAGAGAAGAGGCAAGACCCGCGGCAAGGAAGAGAGACTACGTTTCCAACCAACTTGGCTCTGATACCATGAAAAGTTTGCAAAGGAAGAATTTTCTTATTGAATAAAAACAGTATAATACAAGGTATATATATACCTAAGAAACCCTATACAAGAGAAATACCCCTAAACTACAATATATATACAAGAATATCCTAACACAACCTTAGTTTCTAGGACCTTACACAACTGTACACACATAAAAAAATAAATAACTAAATAAAGAATTAGGATTTTCAATCGAGGTTTCAATCTAGGAGAAAGAGAGAGAGAGAGAGAGAGAGAGAGAGAGAATGGGAAGAGAAAACCAAAATGATTTTTTGAACAGGGTATGCATAATTGCATACATATGAGTAATTTTATACTTTTAAAATTTACATTCGAAACCTTGTTTTTTTATAATAAAAAAAAAAATAAAGACAAAATGACCCTAAATGTATCCCATCCATATCCCTTCTATATCCAAAGTGTATCATAAAGTATATGAAAACGTGGCATCATTTTTTTACAACTAAAATACGTACGGATCATATCCATTACATATCGGAGAGTATCCTTGGAGTATCGGTGTCCAATACGCATACGACACAGATACCTAGGGGGTGTAAGAGTATCCATGCTTCAATCATAAAACCCATATTTCATATATTTTAAACTTACCAGTGCAAATTATACAATCCAATTTCATCACTTTGCTGGCCTAGTTCCATTTCAAGGTATCTCGGCGATCCAAAATTTAAGGAAGAAGTTGAAATTAAATCAAGCTTGTATAATGCAATCGGAAAATTACATCAATTGACTAGATTAATGCTAGCTGGCAGATGGACAGTTGTGGTACTCGGAATAATAATGGTAATGAACTATTCCACAAACCCTATAATAGGGTACAAGAGGGGTAGGCTAATCTGATAAAAAATATAATTTGCTAAGAATAAGTGTGATTATATAGTCCTGACTCTTGAATGCATGAGAGGCTTTCACTTTGAACCTATACAAAAAAAATATGAGCTTAAATATTCAAAAGCCTCACCAAGCATTTCCAATCAGAGTAGGTGAATGAAAGATGTCTCACAACCTACAAATGTGGTCCTAAAAAATTTTAAATGAATTGACTTGAAAGGTAATCAAGAAGAGAGGGGGGTAGAGACAGAAGTTGATGCAATATCACCAAGAAATTCAGCTTGAAAATGAAGGAAAGTGGGAGAAAATGAAGGAAATTTGACACAAACTTTGATCCAAGAGAGAGAGAGCTGGAAGCTCCAATTACAACTCAAAGTTGTTACAAATTCTGTTGGAATCTAGAAAACTGATCTCTTTACTGATTCCAACAGTCCATTTAGAGAGCATTAGATGCTGGAAAAGACTAAAACACCCCTTGTAACTAACCACTAACTAATAACTAACTACAGAAGCCTCTACTACATGTTAATACATATAGGAAACACAATAAAAGTAAAATAAACTTGCTGGAAGCTGCTGGACAGCAGCTAAATGTACTGCATCAGAAGGTCAAATGAATAAGTACTGCAAATTTTTCCTCTCTTTATGCAATTCAAAATCTTTAATGCCTTGTCTTAAAGGAAAAATAAAGAAAGCAATGGCAACAAACAGATTGGAAGTTGGAAGAAAAACATGCCACGTCTTGAAACATGCGATCCAATACTAATTTCATGATAACACCAAGTTGCGATGGAAACTAAAGGGAGATTTGTTTCTTGAATTCTTGGACGCCCTTTCTTCTCTTTCCTTAAATACTCAACAGGTTAATGAAGATTTATTATACTTTTTCTCCATTATAGGGTCAACTACCTGTCTACTCTTGCCCAAAGTAATTTAGGTATGCCCTGAAGGAATGATGCTTTTTCTTCCCAAACTTCAAATCTTTATACTAGCACCTCAAATTGGGCTCATAAATGGCTTCAAGAAACCACACAAAAGCACTTTCCTTGAATATGCTATATGAGTTACAAGAGAACCTAAAAATAATGCAAAGCCTTGAAGTTGATCATATTGACACATAACACATTGACACACCTCAATAGGGAAATCGAAAAAAAAAAAACAATATTGTGAATTCCTTCTTGATTTCCAACACAGAGGCAGAAAGAGCAACAACCGCATCAGTAGGTAGGCAAGTAATTGTTAGCAACCTATTGATAGAATAATAGGGTTCATATCATTGAACAAAAAAATAAATTATTTTAAGCCAGATTTTATATCAGTTTAACCTTTTAAGGGCATACAAATTAATAAGAAACCAAAATATTAAAAGAACTGCAAGCTGCAATTTGGAATATTATCAATCAAGAACCAACAAGAAAGATAAATAAGTGAATTTACAGTCTTTAACTACTAGGCAACATTAGTTGGATACTTTGACACTAAAAAACCGTATAAGCAAACATCTCATCATTTTCAAGTTCAAAATTAATCCAAACAATCTCAAAATAAGATATGCATACTTTTCGGCATGTGAACGACAGAGTTGCAAAGAAAAAGAGTGGAATGTGCTGATTGTAAGTTCTTTTGCTACTGCCTTCCCAGCTACTGCTCCAATGCGATCCCTCATCTCAGAAGCCGCTGCTGTAGTGAAAGTCATTGCCAGAATGTGGGATGAACCAATACCCTAAACAAGTTTTAAGAGGTTAGAAGCAAATAATAATAATAATTTATAATTATAACAAACAAACATACAGTTATAAAAAATAAAAAAAAATTAAAAATTAAAAAAAAAAAGAACCAACGCCAATATTAAAGAAACGATACCATATTAAAGGGTAAGAACAAATCATAGAGATAAGTATGGAAAAAAAAAATCCATTAAAACCAAAAAATGTGGCAGTACCTCATTAAGCAGCATTAGAACACGCCCAACCATCGTAGAAGTCTAACGCCAAAACAAGACAAATCAGCTATAACCATGAGAAGAAATCAGAATTTTCAAACTCAACAAAAGTAACAAAAATAATAGACCTTTCCACTTCCTGGACCAGCAACAATCATTAAAGGAGTTGATATATCAGTGCATGCTGCTTCTTGTTGCCTGTCATTCAAAGACTGCAAATACTTTGAGTACTCCTCAGGCATGCTCCTACTCTGTATTTCCTTCAATTTACTTGACTGTTCAGCCCCAGATACTGTGACATTCCCTGAGTCCAATATACTTTCAGTTTTCAAAATCTTATTAGCCGTAATGGACTCCGAATTGTTGTTATTTTCCCCCCTACTTTTGTCATCAAACTCACTTTGTACATGAAGGTTATAATTGGGATCCACCCTTTCTGATTTTTCTGAGGATTTTTGCTCACACAAAGCATCGATTTCTTCCAAAATTGAGTCATCAAAATCGTCATCTCCTAGAACACTAGGAAACGTTAAAGAGCCACTTAAACTAGAACAATCTGGTGGTCTCATTGGAGTTTTAGAAGAATCTGATACAAATCCATTCTCAATAGGAACACCCATTGTACTACCAGTCAAAGTATCATCAATCAATTCATTTCTATTGACCGATACACCCCCACTGCACAAACTGCTCCCACATTCACCATTGCTTAAATTTAACCCCTTCAAAGCAAACGGTGAAGGTGTGTTCATCGGTATCTCCCCAAGAGGAACTCTTTTGATGCCTGTAACCCGTGCCGGGGTTTCAAACCTATTTGCATGTAAAAATTAACCTCACATATCACAGTTAATCATTTCACTTTAATTCATATAATAAGTTAGTATCAATTTTTTTTTTTTAACAGTAGCAATAATTTTCAAAATTCAAATGCTATACTGCATTTTCATTAATGTTTCAGACAAAATGCCCCATTTAGTTGCCGAGAAAGGCCTGGAAAAGGAAATGAAATGAAAATTCAAAATCTAAGGCGCCAGTTTGGTTGGCAGGGGAAAATTGAGGAGAATGAATAAAAACAGATTCTCACATTCTATGCTTTACGTGGTTCTGGTTCCAAACAGTGAGAAACTCATCTTTAGGTATCCGTTATTTCGGGTGGATTCGAAATTTTTCTTTTCTTTTCTTTTTCTTGACCTACAATTATCAGAAACCAAACGGAGCATTATTTTTTTCTTTACTTTTCTTTTCTTTTCTGTTTTTGGGTTTTCTTGGAAACCAAACAGAGAATGCTGGATTCCCAAAATGAAAGAAATATGGAGAGAAATTGAAGCTTGAAACAACTTACTTTTGAGGAGATTGTTCGTGAAAACTCGCCATGTCACGAGGCCGTTTACGAGCGAGAAGGGCCTTTGCGGCTTTGAACCTCTGAGATATTCGAGCCCGTTGTTCCTCTGAGATTTCTCCGTTAGCTACGTTAGACGCCACGAAAACATTTTCCCTAGACATTCCTAGAGAGATATCTTTGTGGAGATTAGAGCAAAGTGTGCTTCAGAAAGTAAACCCTAGAAGACGCAATCTTGTGTTGACGAATCAATAGGTGGGAATTGTGAGGTTTTGTTTGGTTTTCCCTCCCAGGCAGAGTGGTTCAAATAATGGACATTGTGGAACTGTGGAAAGGTTAAGTGGCAATATCGTAGACGGGTTGTGGTCTAAATGGTAAAGGTCTAAGAGGCTGGGTATACAAGGGTTCGGATCTTGAAGGCCCGTGGCGTGAGTGAATTTTTTTATGGTCTTACACATGAGCAACTCCTAATCATGTGAGGCATTTAGATGAATTATATATATTTTTTGCATTCTTATAGTATAAAAATGCATCGCTACAATGAAAATGTATCCCACAAAAAAAATGACTATTCCAATGCATGTGAGTCATTTTTTTGTCTCACCTATCTTTTCCTCCACCTCCCACCATTTCTTTGAGGATGATGTAGCAAATTAATTTGCATTTAAACCATTTATTGAATCAAATATAGTTTAAGATTTGCCCCAAACTGTATTTGCCTCACCAAATGCCTCACCCATTGGAACACCTACTTTTCACACATGAAATAAAAAAAATAGCTTTGCCTCACCTTTTGCCTAATGGTTGGAGATGCTCTTAGTGGAGTTAAGGCCAAGCAATGACTCAACCAATTTGAAGAGCACCTACGATTTCCCCACTTTGTAGGCTCGTCAAGGAGTTTAGATTTAGTGTTATTACAGCACCATACTATACGTGATTGCACAGTTGGTGTATTATCAGGATCATATACAGTGAATAATGCATAACTGGCAACACACCAACCGTGCAATCACAAATAATATGGTGCTGTTACAGCACCTAATCCTTTCCCACTCGTCTAGACCCCTGTCATTGGTTTTTTGATGAGTAAGAAAACTACTATGATCACACCCAAATAGAGTCGTCACGACTCATTGTTCTTTTTACCCTTTTTTTTCCCAGCAATATATATATATACATATAGATATCGTTGATGATAAATGTGCAAAAGATGGGTAAATGGGAATTTGGGTCATAGTCTCTGAGCATTGTCCCCAGGATTCCTCCTTTTCCATGCTTTTGCTAATGATCGAGGAATCATAGCATATAAGCAGAGGCAAATTGATGTGATTGCTCATTTCTTAATTGTGGGCACTCTATCCCAACCTCTCAATTAGAAGAAACTTTCTCATCCAAAGTTTTTAAATGATGGACAACTTCTAAATGTTTGTTTGTTTGGTCGGTATCGGGCAAGTGGAATGCATAGTCATTGCGATGAGAGAGAGAGAGATAAAGAGAGGAGTAGCATATATATGGGAGGTGAAATCATAAGCCTTCTAAGAGCCTCAATCTCATTAGTATTTTAAGGTCTTGGGTGGTAATGAGATTGAGGCTCTCATAAGGCTTACGATTTTACTTTTCTTCCACTTTTTATCCTTTTTGATCCTCTCACTCATTGTTACAGCCCACTATTCAAATATCATTTTATTATGTTTGCCTTGATTCTGACCAGACAAATGAGGCTTGAACAGATCATTCTATATTAACGCAAGCATTGAGAGATAATTTTGTATTGTCCTCCTGCAATTTGAGAGGAGGCAGACTAATTCTTTCGCCCAATTTACACCCCAATGCATGTTGTGGTTTTAGAAATGTTGGAAACGTTTTTCCCACAAGTGCCATTGGCTTTTGATTTTTTACAAATTATAAAAGTGGTCAATATTTCGCATTTTCTTTTAAGTTCCATTCCAATTGCAGCCAAATTATGATTTTTTCGTCTACAGTTTTTTTTCCTTTTTCTTTTTTAGTTGATATCACGAGGAGGAAGTTCAAATGTTTTGTACTTAAATAATTCTCTAGGCACATGTATCGCCAGTCCCATATGCACCAAACAATTACAAAACAAAATTCATGGGAATGCCCGTCCATGTCTTAATTTGCTAGAGTTGTTGCAACTAGTTGGCCAATTTTAAAACCATAAGTGCAAGTAGTTGACAAGACTCGACAAAATATTATTGGGCTGGATTTTATTTTTTATTTTTTTATTTTTGCTTAAAATGTTGTTGGTATTTTTTTAAAGCATTTATCCGCTCCACATAGAAATTATATCAGTACCAATATACTTTTTTTTTTTTTTTTTTTTTTTGGGTAAAGGCTATAGAACTTCATTAGAAAACCAATAAAGGGAACAAGCAGAGAAAAAAACTGTGAGGTTCAGGAAGCTCCAGGGAACATTAAGATAACTATCCCTAGCTAACACAGCTAAATTATGAGCTGCCTGAACCTCCTCCCAAGAAATTTTACAGAACTTGGAAATCCTAGACTTTTTAATAACATAACAAAGTTCCAAGAAGACAGCCTTGATAACTGCAAAAACATCCAAGTTACCTGCCAGTTGTCTAACCAATACCTCTGAGTCTGTTCCAATTAAAATGGTTGGATAACCCTGCGCTGCTGCCCATTGCAAAGCATAGAGACAAGCCATGTCTTCAGTTTGGAGCGCCGAACTTGAATAAATTGATACCACTTGAGCTGCTATTCTTCTTGATCCCCATTTACCAATCCAAGCCAACCCTGCCCATTCACAATTTGGTTTCCATGACCAATCACAGAACAACTGCAAGCCGAGATTACATGGGTTAGAACCCCACAATGACCCAAAGATAACCTCTCTCTTCCGACAACAAGAGCCATTCCGATTCCCGTGATACTCTGATATTATTGGGCTCAATGCATGAAACTTAAAAAAGAAAGTGACACATTGTTGAAGATTTTCTACATAACGGCTTGGAGATTAAATCCACACCGAATGTGTTTGTATATGACGTGAAATAAACGTGCTTGGATTTTCTGCTATGCACAGCAACAAATTCGGACGTGAAATAAACACCCTTGTAAACGTATATGAGTCATGAGCACAAAGCAAACTATATATGATTTAGCCTTTTACTAAGGAATACTACGTTCTCACTGCAAATAGTGGCATAGGCCAATTATTATTAGGACTTTTAAGAAGGAAGTAAGTTCCTTACAAATCTATTAAGACATCTCTAACTATGCGTGTGAGGCATTTAAGTGAGTTATATGCATTTTTTGCATCGCTAGCTACAGTGTAAAAATGTATCGTTATAGTGAATAACTGAGAGTACATCATATGAAAAAAGTGACTACTCTAATGCATGTGAATCATTTTTTTGCCTCACCTACCTTTCTCTCAACTTCCAACATACTATTTCTTGGAGGATGATGTGACAAATTTGTCTCAAATTATATATGCTTCATCGAATGCATCACCATTGGAGCACCTTCTTTGCCTCACATTTTGCTTTTGTGGTTGGAGATGCTCTTACAATTTATTACTAATTGAGGTTATGCATGTCCTGTACGTAAAGATAATGAATACAAAGATCTCTAAGAATTGTCCCTTTCATCTGTTGCGTAATCAAGCACTAACCTTTTTTTTTATATTTAAAAAAAAATTATTTTGCATAAAATGTTTGTTGACCACTGGCAGAGCAGGGGGGCCTTTGGGGGCATGTGGCCCCACTGGCTCAACCAAGTTTTCTTTTTTTTTTTTTGAGATATATTACCATTTGATAACCATTTCTCAACATAATGCCAAAAAGAGGAAATTGATAGTATTTTATAACATATTTACAGTCAATTTGTAATAAGTTGACAATAATATCCTTTTATTGATATTAAATTGGAAATAATTATCAAAAAGTAATATTTTTTAAAAAAATGCTTCCCAGAGCTTTTAGCTCCCAATTCTCACTTCATGAAATCATATCAAAGGCCCCCATTAAAAATAATTCCTAACTTTGCCCATGTTGTTGACTTTGGTTTGTACATACCTCAGCGTCTTTGTCATGTAAATTTTGGCGTCTTGATATCTTCCCTTTCACTGGTTATTTGAGCATTAGTTTTATCTTTGGTGTCTTCTCGTCTACATCTCGAAAATTTTGGTGAATCATTGATGCATTATCAATTATGGGTTTTCCTTTTTTTTTTTTCAATTGAAATATGTAGACCTTCGGTCCCGCTGAACCCCATGATACAAGTAAGGCCACGATCCATGCGAATAAATTATACTCGTACGGATTCTAGTAATTTATTTTCCCCTTAAATTTGGCCTCTATTCACATCTGCCATGTTACAGTCTGCAAAGTGCCGTTATGGTATGGGAAGAAGTGTTGCCAGAGTTGTGGGCATGACTAAAAGTATGTGATCGAGGCATAAAAAAGCATCCCAATCTGTCAAATATATTACTCGTATTTGCCCGGTACCAAGGAAAAAATTAGCTGACATGTGAGTTTATTACTCCAAGATAAGACATGTGAGTTTATTACACCAAGATAAATAAATCAAATTTGACACAACACGTATTTTTTTAAGAAAAAAAAAAATTAATGTATTGATTAAATCTTTTTTCTTAAAACCTAAGAAGCATGGATAGGGACAGACAATACAGTTACGATATGACATGGACACGCCGATACAGTAAATCCTCAAAATCTAGGACACGACACAGCGAAGACACACTATTAATAAAATGCATATTTTATGTATATAGTTTGATAATATCATATAATTTCACATATATCATTCAAAATGCATCTTTTGTAATGTTTTTAGAAACCTAGTGAAGTTATTCATTGATAAAATATGACAAAAAAGAAAAGAAATAAGATTAAAAAGACAAAAAAGATCAAAAGAGAGAAGTGTCGTGTCGAAAGTGTGTCATGTCTGATACGTGTCTGACACAGACACAGCACCTCTATTGAAGTATTCGTGCTTCCTAGATTAAAACTATTTTTTTTTTTACTTTAAAAGACATAAAAAAAAGTAATTCTTGATAGAATAAAGGGGTATTGTAGAAAAATTAAGCAAATTTATAATTTGATTTTTCAAAATGGACAAATATTTTGGGACAAAAAATGAGCAAAAATGACTTATTTTTGTGAAATGTACAGGAGGGGGAGTAAAATATGAAAGGGTGGATATATGATGCATTTCTCTTTTGGTTAGCAAAATGACAACTAGTATGGTTTAGTTATGATAAACACGTCTAGTGTCAAATAAACAACTGATGAAGTTTTATACCAAACAAAAGAAAGTTTTCTTGTTGGAGATTTGATTCTTTCGAACACGGAACCTTATGATGATTAATGGGCTTGACTGTGCTGCCATTAACTTGGCTCGTTGTAGACACCTGCTAAATCTTGGGAATCCAGGCAGGGTTTGGGGTAGTTTTCCTCTGGTTAGCTGAGTCATGCTATCTACTATGGAAAAGAATCTTTATTTACCAATGTTTAAATCGAATTTCACATGGGAATTGTAATTTTTAGCTGGGACGCAACGCGGATCTCCATAAATCTACAAGGCCTGTGTCTTGGAAGCTGCACCAAATGCGGCAAACAAATAAGAATTGGAGCGAGGGCTCGTCCAAGAAAAAGAGGGGCGCCCCTCCTTATAGCTAGCTTGTTCCTCGCAAGAATTGTGCCAACTAGATACACTCTGGTTTTCTTATCCTTCACAATGTGTTGTGAAATCGATCAACCAACATAGAATGCTTGGTCCTGCGAATATATCTAACGGTCAGGCTAGGCTCAACTGATTGATCAAACATTGAGTAAAGCACATGGTAAACATGTAAAAAATCCACTATGCACTATCGTGAAACATGCCCATGAACTGTCAACAAAAGCAGCCCCCCACCCAGAACATGTATAATACATACTTTGTCCAATTAAGTGGCAATTGTTGTAATAGGATCGGAACCCCATAAAAGGAAATAAATTAATTAATTAACCATATACAAATCCCACATGAGAGCCATGCTTTCCTGAAGAGCACTGATATTATCTCTTTATATATTGAAGCTTCCACCTGTATTGTTTTTCAGGATTTATAGATAGCAAAGTTTCACTCTGAGAGAGAGAAAGAAAGAGGGAGGGAGATGGAAGATACGAAAAGAGAGGCAATGAGTGAAGAGCAAGAAGAAGCACAAGCCGAAGTTGACATCTGGAAGTACATATTCGGGTTCGTGGAAATGGCAGTGGTGAAGTGTGCCATTGAGCTTGGGATAGCTGATGCCATTGAAAGCCATGGAAACCCCATGACACTTTCTGAGCTATCATCTGCCCTTGGGTGTGCATCGCCTCCCCTCTACCGCATCATGAGGTTCCTGGTGCACCGCCGAATATTTGAAGAGGAATCTACGAGCCAAGGTTCCGTTTGTTATGTCCAAACACCCATTTCCCGCCGTTTGACGAGATGCGGAGAAAAGAGCATGGCTGCTTTTGTGTTGTTTGAGAGCAGCCCAACTATGCTGGCACCATGGCATCTTTTAAGTGCTCGTGTTCTATCCAGTGAAACTTCAGCATTTGAGGCTGCTCATGGTGAGGATATATGGAGCTATGCAGAAGAAAATCCCTCTCACAGCCAGCTCATCAATGAGGCAATGGCTTGTGGTGCAAGGGTGTCAGTGCCTGCGATAATTAGTAGTTGTCCAGAGGTACTGCAAGGGCTTAGCACTTTGGTGGATATAGGTGGTGGTAATGGGACTGCCCTACGCATGTTGGTTAAGGCCTGTCCTTGGATTCGAGGCATCAACTTTGATCTTCCTCATGTTGTATCCGTTGCGCTAAAGTCTGATGGTGTTGACAACGTTGGAGGCAACATGTTTGACAACGTTCCAGAGGCAGATGCTGCTTTCCTCATGGTTAGTATAGTTTGGCCTGAAAAAGGTTGCCCAATATATTACTTCGAAAAAGCTAGGAAGCAACTTCGAGGGAATTTTTCTTGCTTAACTTCTAAACACGCGTAATAGCCACAAAAAGTAAGTTTGTTTAATACCTCGATCCACCCTTGAGTAACTCCTCAAAGAAGTTGATACCTTTTCTACTTGCTTAATAGGACAAATTAGACAGGACTTTTTCTAATATACAATTCACTACACTTGATTAATTGCCTTCTCTTCTCAACTTCATACTTCAAATAGGCAATCTGAAATAGGCCAGCAAAAGTAGTAGAGTGTCTAATTGAGTCATATCCTTTAAGTTCGTTTTTAAACTTGCTCAATGGTTGATACAGTTACCTCCTTTAATTAATTGATTTGATATGGTGACTTGTAGTGGGTTCTGCATGATTGGGATGATGATGAGTGCATCCAAATATTGAGAAATTGCAGAGAAGCTATTCCAGAGGACAAAGGGAAAGTGATAATCGTAGAAGCTGTGATTGAAGAAGAGGAAGGAGACAAGCTAAAGGATGTGAGGCTGATGCTAGACATGGTGATCATGGCTCATACTAACAAGGGGAAAGAGAGGACCTTGAAGGAATGGGCATATCTTCTTGGGGAGGCTGGGTTTAGTCGATACACTGTAAAACCCACTTGTACTATACAGTCCGTAATCGAGGCTTATCCTTGAATCTTGTGGAGTCTTTTAATATTTTTCAAATAAGGATCTCTTTGTCCCAAATTTGTGTTCCATTGCTTGGCCCTAATTGTCTCGGTGGCCTAATTTTTTACTCTTCGTACAAAAAGCAATGGAGCCATATGGGTCAAAGCTGCAGTGGCATTTTAGTGTGTGTTTTTACTTCAAGTTTTTGGCAGACCAAATAGGTCTAAGTCCGTATTCTCTTACATCTGTTTTTGTGTTTTCTAACTATGTGTACTTGCCATATGTCGTAAAAAAAAAGTGTGTACTCGTAAGGATTTGAACAAATGTCTTGCAATAAATTAGGATTTGTCTAATCTCCACACCTCTCTCTCTCTCTCTCTCTCTCTCCAACGAATAAAAAATGTGTATATTTATATGTATATATGCAGCTCTAGGGGACTGAGGGACATAAGTTTTTGTGGGCATAAGCTCCATTCTTTGCCATGGCATTGGAAGTTTCACATCCTTTGAAACAAATGGATCCATAGAGAGAATGGAAACCATCATCATGAGTTAAAGGTATAGGATCAGTTGTAAGATTTCATGAAACAGGGCTAATTTAAACCTTTTATTATCATAAGTGTTAGTGGCTATCACTTCCAAAGATGACCCATTTAAGAGACAGAATTGTATAGAAATAATATATAAAACACAATCAAGGCTATGGAACAATCTTACACGGGACATCCAAATACACCCTAACATGAGCAAAGGTAACTGGGCATTTATCAAACTTTGTGTAACACTCGGACCCAGAGGGTCCAAGGCGTTGAAAAAGCTATATATGTGGACAAGTCAGAGTAAAAATTTAGCGGAAGACTTAGTCAAAGATCCACGTGTAATTTTTTTATTTTTTAAATAACTTTGGAAATAGAGATTGTACCAACTCATCAATAACATCCAAACAAAATAATATAAAATGTCATGCTCATACATCATGCCCATAATATCAAGTGTTCACATGAACCCAAAATATTAATACCAACATCCCTATCATATGGGTTGAGATTGAATATCCCAAAATATTCACATAACAATGATAATGATGATGCCCATGTACTTGACACCGTATGTATCTAAAATATCCAAGACATGTTATCATGCCATCCCGAGTTCAACCTCAAATCCATACAATTAGGCGTTCGCTTGCGGCGAACCCTCAATCTCTACCTAAGAATCTGTGTGGAATACAGGAATGAGCTACAAAGCCCAATAGGAATATATGTGACCTCTCAACTAATAATATAATGTTGATACATGGGATGTTAAAGTAAACAATTCTAAAATCACAATGTAGTAAACGTGTTTTCCAATAAATCATGTGCGGGTTTTCATTTCATATCTAAATATCGTTCCAAAACCATGGTTCATCCAACATCCGTTCTTACGCCAAAACAGGGGTCAAGAACTGTTTTACCCGTCGTTGACTCTCAGGCTAACCAGCCCCCGGCGTCAACCAAGCATGTAAATACCCAACACTTACACGGCGTTCTTCCTCGAGGGTTCTGGGGCTTTCACCCACGGGTGCATGACCCATATTTGCTCACTTCTAGAAGTATTCTCCACCAAAGACTGTAGGCCCTAACCCACATGATACAATATATCCGAGATCCATGTTCTTCACAAAATAATATTATGCACCAAATATTCGCATAAATCTAAAAACATTTCTTAATCATGTGAGGCATAGTTATAAACAATATTTCCCAATAACATGCTCTGAGCAATTTTCATGAATAATCATTTCGCAATAACCAATATGTCACGCCCCAACTCGGAGAGTCGACACGTGGATAAAAGTCAAAGTAGAAAAGTATACACATGGATAAGTCAGAGTATAAAAGTTGCGGAAGACTAAGTCAAATCCACGTGTTTTTTTTTTATTATTTTATTATTTTTTTTATAATAATAATTGTGTCAGCTCATCAATAACACCCAATAATTAACATGAAATGTTAGGCTCAAACATCATGCCCATAATAATATATGATCCCAAAATAATGCCAACATCTTTGGCACATAGGCTAGATTCAAACTATTCAAAGTTCAGTAAGTAATAATTGTAATAACAATAATAATAGTAATGTCTACGCATCAAAATAGCATAGTCTCTATACAATGCACGTGCATCTATCCTCATCCATGACTATGCTAGTACGTGACCTTCTAGATCCAAATCCTCAGTTCATGCAATTAGGCATCCGCCATCGGCGAACCCTCACTCATCACCTGATCATCTGAAATAATAATAGGATGAGCTGCAAAGCCCAATAAGAAATATGTGTGGATTCTATACAATTAATATATGTGCAAATACATGGTATACAAGTTAAAATCATTTAATAACTCAAAATCAAATATCAGTCACAAATCAGTACTTTGTGTGGGTTTTAAGTTAATTTCCCCAGAAATTCTCATAGTATCTCAAATTCCCAAGACTATGGGATTAAACCATGCATCAACCGTCGCTGATCATAGGTTTACGTCGTCACGTCAACCACCGGCTCAGCAAAGCACAAAAATAACCAACACCTGCGCGGCGTTCTTCCTCAAGGCACTACAAGAAAAAGGTGGATAGATGACGCTTTTAGAATTTAAAAAGATGACCGTTTTTTAAAAACCAGTCATCTTTTGATTTTTAAGATGAAAAGATGACTACTATTTAACATCAAATTTAAAACAGTCATCTTTGAAAGAACAAAGATGACTGGTTTTTAAAAACATTACACCAAAAGATGACTACTTTTAAAAAACGGTCATCAATACACCCTCTAAACAATTAAACCATAATAATTTTTTTTTTTTTTCACACTTCCCTCCCGTGTCTTTTTTGTCTAGCTCCCTGATCCCCTTTTACACACAGCCTACTGTTTTTTTCTTTCCCTCTCTCTCCCTAATCTCCATCCCTCAGTTTCCCACAGAGGCCTCAAGCATGAGCACGACAGCCCTCACCGTCACCGTTGCACAGGCCATCTTCGCCATTACCGTTGCTGTCGCCTAAGGCCACCCTCACGGAGAAAGGTTGTTCTAGTTACTAGACGAAAAAAGGGTTTGACACACATGGTAGAAGGGGCTTTTTCTGATCTCGCCGGCGTCCCTCCCTTAAATCGCCAATCCTACCTCAAGTGAAGGATATCGATGGTGGACAAACTAAGTGGAAATCTGATTTTTGGGTTGAACAAATCAGATCAGATCTGATTTTCTGAGCTCCCTCATCCAGATCTGATATTTTTCTGATCTTGCCGGCGTCCCTCCCCCAAATCGCCAATGCTACCTCAGGTGAAGGATATCGGTGGTGGAAAACCAAGTGGAAATCTGATCTTTGGGTTGAACAGATCAGATCAGATCTAATTTTCTGAGCTCCCTTATCCAGATCTAATCTTTTTGGCTCGTCATGGATCTCCATTGGGGTCCTCTGCTCTGTTTTGGCTGGTGGTGAATTTCTCTTGGGGTTGATTGGAGTGTGCCGTACTCAGCAGTGCTTCTCAGTGGCATCTCTTGGCTTATTATTACATTGTTTGCGAAGGTCCGTGGGCTAAGAACTCAGCATTTTGTAATTGTAAACTCACTCCATTCTTCTTCTGCGTTACTTAACTTCTACCAGTCTTAAATGCTATTTTGGCTCCTATTTTGTATGATTTTAAACAGTAATTGGCTAGCTGTAGGTGTTGTTGTATTAGCAAAGTATGTAGGTCTATAACAGATTCCACCACAAATTGCAATTGGACTCCAAAGACTAAAGCATCAACATGAATCTTACTATCTCTTGTTTTAGAGTTTTTCTCTTCCTTTTGCTCATTTGGAGTTTGAGAGCCGCTTCGACACCGACGACGACAGACCAGCTATAAGGTGACATTTCGTTATGCATGATTGGTGGTGGTGATAATGTTGATATGGGTGATTATTGTAATGTCTGTTTGTAGATTTGGTTTGTGCTGCAATAAATTGTGGGCGTGGAACTTGCAAGGCTTCAAATAAAACATTGATTGGCTACGATTATGAGTGTGACAGCGGCTGGAAAAAGCTCAGTGTGGGAACTTTGGTATTCCCTGCTTGCATTCTTCCTAATTGTGAGTCTCTCTCCCTCTCTCAAAATGTTTCATAACCAAATATGAATTTGTGATTGAATTGTCGAATAATATGCAGGCACAATTGACCCTGGCTGTAGTGCCGCAACTCCTCCACAGTCGCTGCCGCCACAACCTGCACCCCTACCACCGCACTTGGTGCTATATTTGTTAAATTCCTCCGGGTGAGGGGTAGATTAAATTGCACTTTGTTGTTTTGGTTAAAAATAAGAAACGACTTGCGCGTTCTAAACTTGGTACTTGTTGTGATAAACCTATTATCATGTAGTCAGTCAGAGTTAATAATAACTACACCAGTGTTTCTAAAATGGCTAAAACAGAAGCACTTGCTCTAGGGAATATTTAGAAATATTTATCATGGAGCCGTTTAAGGTTAATGCATGATGAATTATCATGGATCTTAAAAATATTTATATAGAATGTGATGTTAGATTTTGATTAATAGTTTGTACAACTTAGGGTAGCACAGATTCGGTCCTGAGTTTTTCACCATGTTGGGGTGATTGAGGCTGTTGGATGAGCCATTATAGATGGCCGGAATTAAAAGATTAGAATATTATCATTAAGTCATTTTGGTCGATCATTTCATCAGGGTGAATGCTTGCTCAACTTAGGGAGTATCTTTTGCTTTAGATGATTTTAGGGTTGTATAGTATAAATGTAAAAATTAAACCATTTTTATAAAAAGAAAAATACCTTATGTGTAAGGATAAAGCTATTTGGGACGACTCACGTGTACCGAAATGTGAGCCGACCGTCAAACATAACTTGCCAAAAGGATAATTAAAATGGTGTGTATTTGGACAGATGTGGATTTCAGTTATAATTTAAATAAAGTGTATTCTCACTTTGAGAACACAACTTCACTGTCTATCCGTGCCACACGTCCACATCTCCCCAGGCTCTTTCTCTTTTCTCCTTCCCCTAAGCACTACACAGACCCATGATCATCTTTAATACACCTCACTTTCTCTTTGTACTCACTTTCTCTCTCTACAATTTCCAAACACTCAAATGCAGGCACCTAAAGCCCATCACAGCATCCCCCAAGGTTCTTGATCCCTCTCCCCACCCGAAACCCAGAAGAAGATTATCCATGTCAACCATGATGGCATTCAGTGGGTTCGATGATTGAGATGTGCTGTTGAAAAACCCACAATACTCATGGGTTCAGCCATGCTAGAGCTTTCGCCATCGTCGGAGCTCATTGCAATGGTGAGGGCTAGATTTAGTGGTCTTCCTCCTGCTGTTTCTTCTTCTTCTTTTTTTCTTTCTTTTTTGCTGTTGGTTGCCTGGATCAAGGTTTTTTTTTTTTTTTTTTTTTTTTTTTTTTTTTTTTTATAAAAAAAAGACATTGTTATTTTGAGAGTTTAACTAGATTTTAGCTAAAAGCCCCCAACCTAGATTTTTTTTTTTCTTTTTTAAATCTAGTTAAAACTTTAACTAGATTTTAGAGCTTGATTTTTTTAAAAGAAGTTGTTATTTTGAGATTTTAACTAGATTTTAATTAAAATCCCCCAACTAAAAAAAATCTAGTTACAATTTTAACTAGATTATAGAGCTTAATTTTTTAAAAACTAGTTGTTTTTTTTTATCGATTTTAACTAGATTTTAGGTAAAAGCCCCCAACCTAGAATTTTTTTTTTTCAAAAAAAAAAAAAAAAAAGTTAGGACTTTAACTAGATTTTAGAGCTTGAATTTTTTTGTCGCAATTTAGTTTGATTCTTCCTCTTCACAGAGATTCTTTGGTTTGCATCCCACAAATCATGTGCGAGAATATCTCATTTCTGATTTGTGCGTTTTTTGGTATTTTTTGCAACCTCTTTAATAGTGACGGTGGTATTCAAACCAACCAATAGGAACAGTCCTCAGTTAATCGTCTCACGATTCGGCCCATATGAGTCGTTCCATGTAGTAGTACTCTATGTGTTATACTAAAATACAATACCTTATGTAACAATATGTGTATACACTAAAAATTGAAATAGACGGTAAACTTCAACCCAAAGCATATATTTACAAGACAGAGATCTTCTGCCTCCTTAATCATGCTTCCTCCATATTTACAATGAGTCAGATCCATTGAACGATCTTAATTAGTTGACTAATTAAACAGGATTTCTTATTTGTTAGGTTTCGATGAATAATTTTATGACACTGACATCGCCTAATCATATAAAAAAAGCATGAAAGGAGGATATAATCAATGAGGCAAAGGATCTTTGATCATTTCTACTTAACTTTGTTGGCCCTCATTAAAATTACCACAATGATAGTGCAAAATGCACAATTAAAACATCTACATAAGTTTGGCCTTCCATGGTATAGCTACTGGCTACCAGTGCAAGATCTTCAGGTTTGTAGGTTTAGTTTTATTTTCATTTATCTTATCAGCCTCAACAAGAAACAAGAACTCTAGTTGGGATTTTATTTATTTCTAAGAATTCTACATATTTTCTCCAAGAAGGCTAAGGTTCTTTGGAAGTGTGCTTTTCTGGCTGTTTTTTGGGTCATTTGGCTTGAGAGGAATGCATGGATTTTTGAGAGTAGAGAGTCTTCGGTGGCTGGCTTATGGGATAGGGTGCACTTTTTGGGTTCTTTTTGGGCTCATTCTAAAGTTTTTGGTGATATTCCTCTATTTTTAGTGTTATCAGATTGGAGGGCTGTGTGTTCTTAGTTTTCTTATGTTTCTCTTTTCTTTTTCTTTTTTGTTGCTTGTTTGGTCTTGAGGTGGACTGCTTGTCCTCTTTTTGTATTTTCTTTTCTTTCCTTATTAATAATATTCTCTTTTGTTGCTGATCAAAAAAAAAGAAAGAAAGAATTCTCCATATTTTTAAAAATAATAGGTGTGTGACTACTGATTAAACTGATTTTGTAAATTAAGCCATTATGTAACTTTTTCAAAGATTCAAGTGTGTTTGTTTCGTTAATTGTGTCGTAAACATCATTTTTTTTTGTGTTTTGTTTTTCAATTGATGGTGTGGAAAATTAGTTTCCTATTCTATTAATGGACTCTCATTTTGAGTAGAACTCTCCTATTCTAAACTAAACTTAAAGTTATGTAAGTTGCATTGTTCATTGGGAGGGTTGCATAGTATAGATAGAGTAATTTGTGAGAATGAGAATTGTTGTTCTCATTATATTGTACACTTGTTAATCTCTACAATGAAGAACTCTTATCATTATTGCCTGTGGACATAGGCTAAGGCTGAACTATGAAATTACTTTTGTGTGTTGTGTGATTGCGTGTGACTAGTGATTTCTCTTCTTATTCTCTCTATAATTTTAGTGGTTATTGTTGGTTTTGATTGTTCATTAGAGTGTGCTTGACATTTGGCAACAATGAATAAGTGACATGGAACCTATATATGTATGTATGTATGTGATATTGTGCTTGAAATAACTCATTTAAGGTACACATCTTTTTCCTTGAGTAAAGATGAATCTGTCTACATCAGAATTATTTCAAAGATAGCTAATTAACTTCGACAACTTATCTTAAAGATGAATGTCATATATCTAAACAACGATTTGTTGTACAAAAATGATCATAAAGTAGCCAGTCAATTTCTATCCATAACAAAATGATCATTCCAATTAGCTCTACAAAATAATCTTTAGTGCTAGGACAAACAAAGCGGGTAACACCTCATGTCCTTATTTTGATTCTGCTCTGTTGGCAGAATACAGAGTCCATTGTCCTTATTTTGATTCTGCACCTCTTGGATAGTGGAAGGCTATGGATTATCTACAAGTACGATTGGGGAAAAGAAGGAAGTTACCATCATTTTGCAAACATCCATATTTCCTATTTGCTTGAATATTCCCCTTAGATGCTGATATTTGCCTTCTTTGAATAATTAGTTACATTTCATTATCTTTCTTTCTTTCTTTTTTTCTTATGGGAAACATGAACATTTGTAACCAAATGAGCTATATGAGTAATTAAAAGAACATTCTATCTTTTTTGAGTTCTTATTCTATAAAAGGTCTTCTTATTCTTTGATGGTCCTGTGTTGTGGTTTTCTGTAGGTGAGAAGGGTGTTGTGGTTTTCTGTGGTTTTCTTTGACTTGTGCACTTTTAGGTTTAATTGGATCTTGATTGTCATCGATCCATTATCTATGATTGTCTACTATATGGATCCTCTAGGAAATGATATCCACGATGTTACCAAGAATGTAATAGAGACGAAAGTACTTTAATAAATTACACAAAGTGATGCAATATTGTTTTTTTGACCCGTTTAATGGGATTTTTCTTTTTCTTCTTTTTGGGGGAGGCGAAGTGGGCTTACTTTGTTTATTACTAGTGCGAAAACTACAAAGAAAAAGTGTACTTGGAAAGT
This sequence comes from Liquidambar formosana, assembly GCA_039720395.1. Lineage (NCBI taxonomy): Eukaryota > Viridiplantae > Streptophyta > Magnoliopsida > Saxifragales > Altingiaceae > Liquidambar > Liquidambar formosana. The sequence goes on from CM077820.1 coordinate 19,902,755, forward strand.
TATCAAGGTATGTAATTACTATAACTTTATCAAAATTCAATACTATATATGATAAAAAGGGTGTTATGACCAATTATGATACTTGTATGTAGTGTCCTAAACAACTTGGGAGCATGAAATGTGGGTATTATGTAATGAGGTACATGAAAGAGCTCATTGAAGATCAAAGGCATTCAATTACAGAAAAGGTTAGATAATTTTCTATTATTTTTTATTTGATTTTATTTTTACATTTCACTATATAGTTCTCCTTATTTGACTCAAATTATATACGTTAATCATGTAGTTCATTGGAAAAGATACCTACACAAAAGATTGAGTCTTAATTAGTTCAAAAACTGGTATGATTTGTGGAGATTTTGTTTTTTCCCATTTCTGCATTTTTAGCTCTTTCTTTTTGCGATTAGCACACTGTTACATAGAATTGTGTTAAATAGATTTTGTTTTTTGCAGGTGCATGTGTAGGTGATATATATAGAGAGAGAGAGAGAGGAAGGGATATTTTGTTTTGATAGAGTCAAAGAAATGGGAGCAAACTAACACTAAAGCTTTTGTGGATGCTCACTCTTCTAATTCATCCTTTTTTTTTTTTTTTTTTTTTTTTTGTGTTTTTTGTTTCTCACCTGATGGCTTCTTCTTTTTGTGTAGTTGAATCATGCACCATGGCTCACTCTTCTAATTCGTCCCTTTTTTTTTTTTTTTTTTTTCCTTCACCTAATGGCTTCTTCTTTTTGTGTAGTTGAATCATGCATCATGGCAAAAGGTGAAAATTTTTTGAGGATGTTGCCTTTTTAGATTTGTTTTTCATTTTAACATCAAAAATATTGTAACACTAGATAACTCAAGGAAATGGTGATGACTTTTGAAACCTTGCTATTGTAATCCAATGAAATGAAAATGATAATTTTATAATTAATATGAGTGATTTAATTTCCTTTGTTATTTTATTTGTCTCTTTTTTTATTTGTCTTAATTTCTTTCATTTCATATTGAGAATTTAATTATTGAGTAATTTGTATAAACAGGTTGATGTATCAAATTTAATAACAAGTTTGTAGGGTAGTAAATAGTATATGACAAATTTTTTGGGATATAAAAAAAATATATATATATGGAGCCATAGATAAGATGACTGTTTTTTATAGTCATCTTTTAATACATAAGATGACTAGCTTTATTAACATAAGATGACTATGAAAAACAGTCATCTTATACAGTCACACAGTCATCTAATATAGTAATACATGACTGTTTTTAAGAACATAAGATGACTGTAAAAAACAGTCATCTTATATAGTAATATATGACTGTTTTTAAGAACATAAGATGACTGTGAAAAGCAGTCATCTTATATAGTAATATATGACTGTTTTTAAGATAAAACCAGTCATGTTTTGTTGAATATATGACCGTTTTTAACGGTCATCCATAGCACAAAAGATGACCATGTTAATGAGTAAATGATCTTTTTTCTTTGATTCAAACATGACTATTTTTAAAAAATGGTCATCTATTACTCTCAAAGATGACTGTAAAAAACAGTCATCTTATTTGATGATAAAAGATGACGCCTGAAGAGATGACTGTTTTTTCTAAAAACAAAGATGACTGTTTTAGTAAAAGATGACTGTTAAATACAGTTATCTATCCACCTTTTTCTTGTAGTGAGGGCTTTAGGGTCTTTCACTCAAGGGCACTTTACCTTGCTTGCTATTCGCGGAGTATTCTCAACGCAGGATACCACGCCCTTATGATGCCCCCACCCGTTTGATGCATACCAAAACCCAAGGTCCATATATCCAAAACATTTTCCATCATTCATATAAATATCTGAGTGTCCAAAAGTATCCATAAAAACGTTTGATAAATTTCTGGAATTTCAATAACATTTCTAAAGCATTTCCAAGTAAACAACATTTATAAAGCATTTTTCCATAATCCAAGTATCATAAAAATTTCACACATTTAACAGATATTTCACAATAACATTTAAACGAGTATATAACCATGTATCTTTAAGTAACACTATAAAACAGTAGTATCAAATGCTATATTGAAGGATTCTCTAAATTTTAAACAAGTAATAAAAATGTTTGGTTATAAATAAATGGGAAAATCCAATAATATCATTAAAGCATTTAAAATCACATTTATAAAATAACACCATATTAAATGTAAAGAAACTACATTTCCTACCTCAATCACGAGCAATACCAACCCAAAACCACGTGATAGACACTGACAATGCAAATGCAGCGTTAATGCTCCCTAGGGTCCTCCCAAGGACCGATAAAATCTGATAATTATGCATACGTAATATTTAGGTAAATTTCAAAATAAATATAACGTACTCAAAAATTACTATTAGCCTTCTAACAGTGAACTATAGTCCCAAAACGATCAAAATAATTTTTAAAACACTCTCTATAATTTCTGGGAATTTCTCATAATTTTCGGGAATTTTCTGTAATTTTTGGAATTTTCTGGTATTTTCTGGAATTTTTAATAAATATTAATTTGGCCAAAAAGTCAAACTACAGTCAAACTTGGTCAAAATGGTCATCTAAGGGTCCCACATGGTAGGGCCCACCAAAACGAGTCCAACGGTCAAATTTGGAGTTCATATGATTATCGTATGGCTTTTAAATGCGTGAGAACACGGTAAGGTATACGGATGCACCCGCACAGGATCATAGACCTGTGGGGTCATCTTCAACCTCCCGCGGGTTGAATTGTGTAACCCGGTTACACCGTGTGTTCAACGGGCCAACTTCGACGATTAATATCTCCCTTGTTTCTTAACCGTTTTTAGTGATTAAAGTGTCGAATCGAAGCTCACGCGGAGTACTACATGTGCGTATAAATTGTTCATTCAGAATTCTATAAAATCATATTCGTTTTTAAGCCTAAAGTTTCGGGTTTTCATGATCCAAAATTCTAAAATTTCTAAAACTTCAACCTACAGTCAATTTCTCTGAAATTTGATACTACCATGGTATTCCTTGGTCCCAAAAACATAAAATACGATCATCCTTTCTAAGAATAACACAAGAAAATAAAATGGCATATACATATGTACATATACACAGTACGTGACATATATATATATAATATGAAATCAACAATAGAGGAGGTGAGGTTTTTACCTCACTAAGAGTGCTCCACGAACTCAGCCAAAAATCTCCACCAGACCACTCTTTTTCTCCTCTGTTCTCTCTCAGTTTCTCTCTCTTTCTGTTGTTCTTTCCCTAACTCTCTGTCTCGGATCCCTCTATACATATATATATATATATATATATATATATACACATATCCAAACCAAATGCAAATAGGAACAGAGATGGGAGTCAAGGTGAGTAGGTGCGGCCGAAGTATGGCTTCTTAATTGCTGAAGGAAAAACAGGACCGGGGTTATTATGGGTTGCAGAGTTGCAGGGAGAAAATTGACCGGGAAGGGTTAGGCTTGCATAATAGGGGGAAGAAAATGTGAATAAGGGAGGAAAATGTGTTCCGTTCATATTCATCCCCATGGTTGTGCTATGGTGTGGTTGAGTGCATGATTTTATGCTATACATGCCTAAGTTATGGTGAAATTGCACATATAGGATCAAAATAAATATCATAAATATATTTATAAAATTCAGGTCATCACACAATATGCCTCCAATTACACAATTAAATGTCACCACACATCACGTTATATTCCATGTATCATATTTTCAATTTAAAACTAATTATTCGTCATTGATGTATAAAAACATACTTGGTAAAACACATTATATCATAAGAAGAGAGTCACATTTCCTATCTCAGTTCGCTTGCAAAGCCAAACTCAAGTCCCCACTTGTGACAACGCCAATGATGCCAATGCAATGCTAATGCGCCCCTAAGGTCTTCTTAAGGACCAATCAAAATCTGATGATAATGCACATGCATAATATTTAAGGTTTTCACATCAAATAAAATAATAAAGTATGCTCAAATTAATTATCCAAGGCCTATCTAGGGTCAAGCTAATGTTCCAAGAGATCAGAATAATTTTTAGAATACCTTTTATAATTTCTGGAAATTTCCAACCATTTTATAAAGTTTTATGATATTTTTCGAGAAAAATAGGATATTGGTAGAAAGATTACACGTGGTCAAAATATAGTCAAATTGGCCAACATGGGTCTTGAAATGTCAATATAATTTTTGAAACCATTTTTCTGTTTTTTTGGAAATGTTCTCCGATTTCTGGAATTTATTTGGTATTTTTTGGAATTTTAGAAAATAAGAAAATAAGCCAAAAGTCAAAATTGGTCAAACTATGTTCAAAATGGTCAATCAAGGGTCTCACATAGTAGTATTCATCAAGACAAATCCGCCTGTCAAATTTGGAGTCAATCGGGTTAACATAAGATCCTCAAATGCATGAGAATATGGTAGGCGTTGATGAGCGTGCCCACACTGGATTATAATTTCATCATTCTTCCTCAACCTCCCACCGGTTGAATTTGAGAATACGTTTGGTTTTTTGTGAGTTTTTGGCCAACTTTTCTCTAACTTATCTCACTCACTTCTTGGCCAAATCAAGTGATTAAAAAGCCATTTTAAGCTGTTCAGCTCTCCACAAGAATATATAAATGGTTCATACAAAAGTGGCTGTAACTTATCTCACTCACTTCTTGGCCAAATCAAGTGATTTAAAGGCACTTTCCTCTCTCCCTATTAGCTGGTCTCACCAGTTGACTATAGAACGATCTCATGCAAGTTTTTTCCTAATCAACCAGGGTATTTGTAGCTTGGACTTTGCACTTTGTTGTTACTACTGTCTAATATAGCCACCAGTCCAATCAGAAGACACACAGCCCTATTCTTTAAAAATTGAATTGGGAGAAGAGATTAATTACTGAAGATGGTCCTGTATCGTCTGGGAGATAAAATCCACACCAAATACTTCAGGATATAACATAAGCAACCTTAAAAAAACCAGCTGCCTGGTGTGCCCAGAGTGAACTACTCTTTTGCCTTCTACTATAGAGAACCGTGTGCTTGCCGTAAAAAACGGATAAGCCTTCTTAACAAATCTAATTAAAGTTTCAGTATTCACTTCCCAAAGGAAAGGATTAAAAGAAAAAAAATATTGTGCTGCAAAGATGTCCTTATTGCTTCTAATTCACGTAATGAATATAGATTCAATTTAAGCAATTGGAAGTGTAGATATTAATCTTTATTCATCCTACTGCACTCATCTGTTGCCTTTGTAAGTAGCATAGACTAACCATATGATCCCAGTCCTCCAATGCTCTTGTGAGCAGCAACCCTGATCCCAGCTGTCTTGCAGACAATACCTAGTCCTGTGAATCCAGAAATCAGGCTCGACTGATCAATTAACATGGACAATTGACATTAGTGGTTTTGCCCTTGGATTAGAGTAGTTAGGTTAAAAAAAAATTAAATAAAACACATGTTTAATTAATGTTGTAATCCAGAGAATTATGTTCCACTAAGAACTAATGTAAAATATGACAATGAACCGTCCACAAAAAACTTCAAGTACTTTCATCCTTGAAATAATTCCCAAAAGTAGTCACCTCTTCTGTTTACTTATTAGGACAGTTAGAATGGGTTGTGGGTTAAGATGAGGTATTTATTTGAAGTTACACGGAATTTGGGATTCCCAAACAGAGAAAAGGGGGTGCAAATCCCCTTTTCTCTGTTTGGGAATCCTGCATTTGGGATAGGTAGCATTGTCTGTTGAATAAAGGGTTTCTATCCCCCCACCCTAATCCTAGCAGATCATATAGTAGACAACAATGCTTGTCTGGGAATTTGAAGAAATGGACCTGCTGATCTAGTCTTCAATATCTGCTCAACCAGTATAAAGGAAATAATGTCAACAATATACTTTTTTCGCTGAAATTAGTAGCCTTGTAAATGCAGGTTTGGCCTGGTTTCAGCTTGTCCAAATAATGAACCTTTTCACTCTTTGTTTGAAGAAAGGCCCAAGTCCAGACCATCACATTTAATTTAGGGATAGTAGCTTGGGTCTAGTACTTGATTGTTGTACTGTTTAATATTAGCCATCACAGCCCAAGCATACGGAAAGAAGATATTATTGAATATAGTCAGTCCCACATCGGTTGCGAGAGAAAATCCACACAAATTTCCTTTGTATATAAGATGTCATAAGCATAACTGTGAAAACACGCAGCCGCGCGGTGAGCACAAAGCGAACTATTCTTTCGCCTTTTACTAAAGAATACCGTGTGCTCGCCGCAAATAGCGGCATACGCCAGTTTTTGGAGGGACTCACCCTGAAGGGTGAAGTTCCTTACAAATCTAGTTAAAAGTTTTTAGTGGTGGATGGTGAAGTTTGGAGTTGCCTTGCATGAATTTTGTGATTATTCTTCTCATAAGGAACATCTGCAAAAACAAGCGAAACTAATCTATGTGCTGTTATAGGTCAAAGGGGCATTCTGAGAGGCTATGGGATGGCAGTTTTTACCATTACTAGCATGTGATTGCTGTGGAAGGAGAACATTTGCCTCTAAACCCAGAGCTGTACTCTCTCTGTATGTGTGTATAACATGACAAGTTGACAACATTTATATTCATATTTATAGAGCTCTATCAGATTAAGAACATAGGTTCTTCAGGGAAAATTTGGACGTCCCATTAGGATTGGGAGGCTTCATTCTCTGCCAGTGCATTTGAACTTACAAATTCCTTTGTGACCAATGGAGCCATTAGAGAGAATTGAAGCCATCATCATAATTCAAGTAGTAAGATTTATCAGTTTTGAGATTTCATGAAATGTTGCTCTTTCATATGTGTAGCTTTCACACTTCCAATAATGACCAATTCAAGATGACAGAACTGTGTGGAAAATGAAACATAATAGTATAAAGCACAAACGAATGCCATGGAACGATCTTACATGGGACTACCAAACACACCCTAACGGTCTAACATGAACCCGGTTAATTTTGGGCATTAAAGTGCTGGTAGAATCACAGTTTTAAACTCAACCCAGCTATTTAACATTGATATTATGACTCCTCTCAAACATTTTTAAGATTTTCAGAAGTTTTGAACTGCATCTCAGGTTGTAATCTTTATCTCTTTGATTAGGGTCGAAGTTGTATAAACATTTTAGGCTAAGGTTTCGAGGAGGCATTAGGCCAGAACCTAAACAAAGCGCAAAACATGCACAAAGCCACAAACCCATCTTGTTGCCAGCTCATCTTTGTCCAACCACTTTAGGGTTGAATCAAGGACCTCTATTTTTTCCCCCTTATCCAAACAGATCATAAACTAAACGACAATGCAAGTCTAGAATTTCAAGAAATGGACCAGCTGATATATTCTTCAATGTGTGCTCACTGCAGTGCTCACTCAATATAAAGGAAATAATGTCAACAAGTTATACTTCTTTCCCCAAAATAGGTGGCCTTGTAAATGCAGGTTTGGCCCGGTTTCTGCTTGTCTAGATTATGGAGGAAATAAATCAAGAAAAGATTGTCAATGAAGAGATCCAGAAAATATGGAAATGAATCAAAGAGAGAATATCAATGAGGAGAATATCAAGGAAGGAGATTAAGAGAATTTTATGGAGCCAAGTCAAAGAATATTTTGATTTATTTCATTCATTAAATGATTTGATTATGATTTATTTCCTCACTACAGATAATGCACCTTTTTTACATCTGATTTTACACAAAAAAAAAAAAAAAAAAAAAAACCTTTATTCTGTTCGAAGAGAGGCCCAAGGCCAGACCATCACATTTAATTTAGGTGTTGTAGCTTTGGCCTGGTACTTGATTGTTGTACTGTTTTAATAATAGTCACAACCCAAAGACAAAAAGAAGAAGATTGAATGTAGTCCCACATTGGTTGCGAGAAAAAACCCACATGAATTTCCTTTGTATATAAGATGTCATAAGCATTCTTGTGAAAGCATACAGCTGCGCGGTGAGCACAAAGCGAACTATTCTTTCGCCTTTTACTAAAGAATACCGTGTGCTCGCCGCAAATAACGGCATACGTCAGTTTTTGGAGGGACTTCCCCTAAAGGGTGAAATTCCTTACAAATCTAGTTAAAAGTTTTAGTGTTGATGGAGAAGGTGCAGCTCTGCCTGCGTAAAGGCAGTTGAAACTGTAGCTCAAATGGTCATCCTGGAAGGCTATGGGATGGTGGTTTTTGCCATTACTAGCAGGTGATTGCTGTGGAAGAGAAAAGTACATGTACACTAAGTCCCATCAGCTATGGTTTCTAATTCACCTATGAATAATGGATTGTTGATTTCATTTTGGAAAAAACAATTTGTGGATTCCAACTTTACCCAGTTCAAAACCCATTTAGACAGCCCGATTTTTTCAATTTTTTTTAATAATTAATAGCTGAATTCATTGAACTTTCCAATCCTGACAGTAATGGTTGTCAAAAACCTGCTCATCTTCATCCTTACGACTCCCTTTGAGGCATGGATGCATTACCTTCACCCAACTCTAGTCATCGGCAAACGATGAGAAAAGAAATCATCAACCTAACAATTGTTGGGCATTGTCCATGCCCAACAATCCAACACTAGCATTTAGCAGATACAGATTATTAACTAAAAAAGAGCACAAGATTAACTCATAGACTTGAATATTGATTGAGTATCAATCAAAACATCCGTTTCTACAGCAACAAAGGAAAACATTTTTTGTAGCCTGTGCAAGTATTATAGGCTGACCTTAACAGCACCATTACGTGGTTGCACAGTCGGTGTATTATCAGGATCATATACAATGAATAGTGCATGATCGCATCATTGGCAGCACACCAACCGTGCAATCACAAATAATATGGTGTTGTTACAGCAACAAATCCTTTCCCGCTCGTCAAGACCCCCTGCCATTGGTTTTTTGACGAGTAAAAGAGCAACTATGATCACACCCAGATAGAGTTGTTACGACTAGGGGTGTTAATGGTTTTGGTTAAAACCGAGAACCAAACCGAACCGAGCGGTTTGGTTTGGGTTTTTTGTCATTAGGTTTGGTTATGGTTTTAATTTTAGAAAACCGAACTTAATTGGTTTGGTTTTGGTTTTCAATTTTAAAAAACCAAACCAAACCGAAAAACCGAAAAAACCGAAAAATATAATATATATATATATAAACTTAAAGTTTGTAAATTCCCAATTCTAATAAGGGTAAAATAGGTAATGGGCTTGTTTTTGTTGATTTTAAGTTTCTTATTATTTTCCCTTTTTTAGATTGGCATGTATTAAACTAGTTATTAATGTTGTGTGTGATATTGACATATTGATATATGTCAATATGTTTTTATTTTGATACAATGTTTGTTTTTTTTAGTTGCTAATGTAATGCTTTTATTAAAAATGTTTTTATTTGGAGTTTGGCATGTCATTTTTTTTATTTTCAATTATTTGTTGTTACTTGATAGGTTAAAACCGAAACCAAACTGAACCAAACCGAAATATAATGGTTTGGTTTGGTTTGGTTTTTTTTTTTTAGTATGGTTTGGTTTTGGTTTGGGAGGAACAAAACCGAAGTATAATGGTTTGGTTTGAAATCTCCCCTAAAACCGAACCATTAATACCCCTAGTTACGACTGATTGTTCTTTTTACCCTTTTTTCCCAACAATATATATATATATATATATATATATATATATATATCGTTGATGATAAATGTGCAAAAGATGGGTAAATGGGAATTTGGGTCAGTCTCTGAGCATTGTCCCTTAGATTCCTCCTTTTCCATGCTTTTGCTAATGATCAAGGAATCATAGCATATAAGCAGAGGCAAATTGATGTGATTGCTCATTTCTTAATTGTGAGCACTCTATCCCAACCACTTAATTAGATGAAACTTCTCATCCAAAGTTTTAAAATGATGGACAACTTCTAAATGTTTGTTTCTTTGGTCGGAATCGGGCAAGTGGAATGGATAGTCATCGCGATGAGAGAGAGAGAGGAGAGGAGAAAATAGCATATATATGGGAGGTGAAATCATAAGCCTTCTAAGAGTCTCAATCTCAATAGTATTTTGAGGTCTTGGGTGGTAATGAGATTGAGGCTCTCATAAGGCTTATGATTTTACTTTTCTTCCACTTTTTCTCCTTTCTGATCCTCTCACTCATTGTTATGGCTCACTATTCAAATATCATTTTATTGTGTTTGCCTTGATTTTGACCAAACAAACGAGGCCTGAATAGATCATTCTATATTAACGCAGGCATTGAGAGATAATCTTGTATTGTCCTCCTGATATTTAAGAGGAGGCAGACTAATTCTTTCGCCCAATTTACACCCCAATGCATGTTGTGGTTTTAGAAATGTTGGAAACGTTTTTCCCACAAGTGCCATTGGCTTTTGATTTTTTACAAATTATATAAGTAGTCAATATTTCGCATTTTCTTTTAAGTTCCATTCCAATTGCAGCCAAATTATGATTTTGTCATCTATAGTGTTTTTTTCCTTTTTCCTTTTTGTTGATATCACTAGGAGGAGGTTCAGATGTTTTGTACCTGAATAATCCTCTGGACACATGTATCCCTCTGTCCCACATGTACCAAACAATTACAAAATGAAATCCATGGGAATGCCCGTCGATATCTTAATTTGCTAGAGTAGTTGCAACAAGTTGGCCAATTTTAAAACCATGAGTGCAAGTAGTTGACAAGACTTGATAAAATATTATTGGGTTGGATTGTATTTTTTATTTTTTTATTTTTGCTTAAAATATTGTTGGTTTTTTTTTTTAAAGCATTTATCCGCTCCACATGGAAATTATATCAGTACCAATATACCTTTTTTGTGGAATGTACAGGAGGGGGAGTAAAATATTAAAGGGTGGATATATGATGCATCTCTTTTGGGTAGCAAAATGAAAACTAGCATGGTTTAGTTATGATAAACATGATTAGTGTCAAATAAACAACTGATAAAGTTTTATACTAAACAAAAGAAAGTTTTCTTGTTGGAGATTTGATTCTTTCGAACACAGAACCTTATGATAATTAATGGGCTTGACTGTGCTGCCATTAACTTGGCTCGTTGTGGACACCTGCAAAATCTTGGGAATCCAGGCAGGGTTTGAGGTAGTTTTCCTCTGGTTAACTGAGTCAAGCTATCTACTTATCTTGTTACCTTCTATTGTACATGCCCCCACCCCCATAGGGACGGCGACCAACTGCATCAAGGCTTTTTAGTTCTGTGTGTCATTGCTTTATTCTGTGTTGTGATCACATCATTTGGAAACAAAATGGCCTATTAGCTTCTTGTGGGCACACATGACACAACTTTGCTGTAGTGAAACAACCTTGTGTGATGCTGTTTGATTTTTTCTTTCATTTTCAGTTCTACAACCACATCATTTGAGCCAATGCGAGTTAGGCATTAGATGTTTCTATGACATGTTACATGGATAAAGGTTCATCCAATCTTTCATTGAGAAAAGAACCAAATTATTGCAAATGTGTAATGCAATGCAATTTGCCAGCAGCTTAATTGGCAATGTCCAATGAGCTGCATGCATGTACAACAGGCACTAGGCGAGCTTGATCAAATTCTATGGAAAAGAATCTTTATTTACCAATGTTTAAATCCAATTTCACATGGGAATTGTAATTTTTAGTTGGGATCCAATGCGGATCTCCATAAATCTACAAGGCCAGTGTCTTGGAAGCTGCACCAAATGCGGCAAAAAAAAAAAAAAAGAATTGGAGAGAGGACTCGTCCAAGAAAAAGAGGGGCCCTCCTTATAGCTTGTTCCTCGCAAGAATCGTGCCAACTACATACACTCTGGTTTTCTTATCCTTCAAATGTGTTGTGAAATCGATCAACCAACATAGAATGCTTGGTCCTGCGAATATATCTAATGGTCAGGCTCAACTGATTGATCAAACATTAAGTAAAGCACATGGTAAACATGTAAACAATCCACTATGCACTATCGTGAAACATGCCCATGAACTGTCCACAAAAGCTGCCCCCCGCCCAGAACATAAATAAAACATACTTTGTCCAACTAAGTGGCAATTGTTGTAATAGGAACCCCATAAAAGGAAATAAATTAATTAATTAACCATATACAAATCCCACATGAAAGCCATGCTTTCCTGAAGAGCACTGATATTTTCTCTTTATAGTTTATATATTGAAGCTTCGACCTGTATTATTTTTCAGGATTTATAGATAGCAAAGTTTCACTCTGAGAGAGAGAAAGAAAGAGGGAGGGAGATGGAAGACACGAAAAGAGAGGCAATAAGTGAAGAGCAAGAAGAAGCACAAGCCGAAGTTGACATCTGGAAGTACATATTCGGGTTCGTGGAAATGGCAGTGGTGAAGTGTGCCATTGAGCTTGGGATAGCTGATGCCATTGAAAGCCATGGAAACCCCATGACACTTTCTGAGCTATCATCTGCCCTTGGGTGTGCATCGCCTCCCCTCTACCGCATCATGAGGTTCCTGGTGCACTGCCGAATATTTGAAGAGGAATCTGCGAGCCAAGGTTCTGTTTGTTATGTCCAAACACCCATTTCCCGCCGTTTGATGAGATGTGGAGAAAAGAGCATGGCTGCTCTTGTGTTGCTTGAGAGCAGCCCAACTATGCTGGCACCATGGCATCGTCTAAGTGGTCTAAGTGCTCGTGTTCTATCCAACGAAACTTCAGCATTTGAGGCTGCTCATGGTGAAGATATATGGAGCTATGCAGAAGAAAATCCCTCTCACAGCCAGCTCATCAATGAGGCAATGGCTTGTGTTGCAAGGGTGGCAGTGCCTGCGATAATTAGTAGTTGTCCAGAGGTACTGCAAGGGCTGAGCACTTTGGTGGATATAGGTGGTGGTACTGGGACTGCTCTACGCATGTTGGTTAAGGCCTGTCCTTGGATTCGAGGCATCAACTTTGATCTTCCTCATGTTGTATCCGTTGCGCTAAAGTCTGATGGTGTTGACAACGTTGGAGGCAACATGTTTGACAACGTTCCAAAGGCAGATGCTGCTTTCCTCATGGTTAGTATAGTTTGGCCTGAAAAAGGTTGCCCAATATATTACTTCGAAAATGCTAGGAAGCAACTTCGAGGGAATTTTTCTAGCTTAACTTCTAAACACGCGTAATAGCCACAAAAAGTAAGTTTGTTTAATACCTCGATCCACCCTTGAGTAACTCCTCAAAGAAGTAGATACCTTTTCTACCTGCCTATTAGGAGAAATTAGACAGGACTTTTTCTAATAGGCAATTCACTACACTTGATTAATTGCCTTCTCTTCTCAGCTCCATACTTCAAATAGGCAATCTGAAATAGGCCAGCAAAAGTAGTACTGTTTCTAATCGAGTCAACTCCTTTAAGTTCGTTTTTAAACGTGCTCAATGGTTGATATAGTTACCTCCTTTAATTAATTGATTTGATATGGTGACTTGTAGTCGGTTCTGCATGACTGGGAATGATGATGAGTGCATCCAAATCTTGAGAAATTGTAGAGAAGCTATTCCAGAGGACAAAGGGAAAGTGATAATCGTAGAAGCTGTGATTGAAGAAGAGGAAGGAGACAAGCTAAAGGATGTGAGGCTGATGCTAGACATGGTTATGATGGCTCATACTAACAAGGGGAAAGAGAGGACCTTGAAGGAATGGGCATATCTTCTTGGGGAGGCTGGGTTTAGTCGATACACTGTAAAACCCACTTGTGCTATACCATCCGTTATCGAGGCTTATCCTTGAATCTTGGAGTCTTTTAATATTTTTCAAATAAGGATCTCTTTGTCCTAAATTTGTGTTCCATTGCTTGGCCCTAATTGTCTCGGTGGCCTAATTTTTTACTCTTCGTAGTAAAAGCAATGGAGCCATATGGATCAAAGCTGCAGTGGCATTTTAGTGTGTGTTTTTACTTCAAGTTTTTGCCAGACCAAATAGGTCTAAGTCCGTATTCTCTTACATCTGTTTTTGTGTTTTCTAATTATGTGTACTTTGCCATATGTCGTAAAAAAAAAGTGTGTACGCGTAAGGATTTGAACAAATGTCTTGCAATAAATTTGGATTTGTCTAATCTCTACACCTCTCTCTCTCTCTCTCTCTCTCTCTCTCTCTCTCTCTCTCTCTCTCCAACAAATAAAATATGTGTATATTTATATGTATGCAGCACTAGGGGACTCAGGGACATAGGTCTTTGTGGGCATAAGCTCCATTCTTTGCCATTGCATTGGAAGTTTCACATCCTTTGAAACAAATGGATCCATAGAGAGAATGGAAACCATCATCATAAGTTAAAGGTATAGGATCAGTTATAAGATTTCATGAAACAGGGCTAATTTAAACCTTTTATTATCATAAGTGATATTGGCTATCACTTCCAATGATGACCCATTTAAGAGGCAGAATTGTATAGAAATAATATATAAAACACAAATCAAGGCTATGGAACAATCTTAGACAGGACATCCAAATACACCCTAACATGAGCCATGGTAACTGGGCATTTATCAAACTTTGTGTAACACTCCGACCCGGAGGGTCCAAGGCGTTGAAAAGTCAACGTTGAAAAAGCTATACATGTGGACAAGTCAAAGTAAAAATTTAGCGGAAGACTTAGTCAAAGAGCCACATTTAATTTTTTTATTTTTTAAATTACTTTGAAAATAGAGATTGTACCAACTCATCAATAACAGCCAAACAAAATAATATGAAATGTCATGCTAGTACATCATGCTTATAATATCAAGTGTTCACATGAACCCAAAATATTAGTGCTAACATCCCTGGCATATAGGTTGAGACTGAATATCCTAATTCAAAATATTCACGTAACAATGATAATGATGATGCCCATGTACTCGACACCATATGTACCGAAAAATATCCAAGACCATGCTATCATGCCATCCCGAGTTCAACCTCAAATCCAAACAACTAGGCGTCCGCCCGCGGCGAACCCTCAATCTCTACTTGAGAATCTGAGTGGAATACAGGAATGAGCTACAAAGCCCAATAGGAATATATGTGACCTCTCAACTAATAATATAATATTGATACATGGGATATTAAAGTAAACAGTTCTAAAATCATAGAGTAGTAAACTTGTTTTTCAATAAATCATGTGTGGGTTTTCATTTCATATCTAAATATCGTTCCAAAACCATGGTTCATCCAACATCTGTTCTAACGCCAAAACAGAGGTCAAGAACTGTATCACCTATCGCTGACTCTCAGGCTAACTAGCCCCCAGTGTCAACCAATCATGCAAATATCCAACACGTACACGGTGTTCTTCCTCGAGGGTTCTGGGGCTTTCACCCAAGGGCCCATGACTCGTACTTGCTCACTTTTGGGAGTATTCTCTACCAAGAACCGTAGGCCCTAACCCATGTGATACAATCCGAGATCCATGGTCTTCAGAAAATAATATTATGAACCAATTATCCGCATAAATCTAAAAACATTTCATAATCATGTGAGGCATGGTTTTAAACAATATTTCTCAATACATGCTCTAAGCAATTTTCATAAGTAATCATTTTGCAATAACCAATATGCCTCCAATTTCACAAATAAATGTCACCACACATCATGTTAAATTCCATGTATCATATTTTCAATTTAAAACTAAATTCATCATGTATGAAAACATACTTAATAAAACACATTATATCATAAGAAGAGAGTCACATTTCCTATCTCGGTTCGCTTGCAAAGCCAAACCCAATTCCCCACTTGTGACGACGCCAGTGATGCCAATGCAATGCTAATGCGCCCTAAGGTCCTCCCAAGGACCAACCAAAATCTGATGATAATGCACATGCATAATATTTAAGGTTTCCACATCAAATAAAATAATAAAGTATGCTCAAATTAATTATCCAAGGCCGGTCTAGGGTCAAGCTAATGTTCCAAGAGGTTAGAATAATTTTTAGAATAACTTTTATAATTTCTGGAAATTTCCAATCATTTTATGAAATTTTATGATATTTTTCGAGAAAAATAGGATATTGGTAGAAAGATTAAACATGGTCAAAATATAGTCAAATTGGCCAACATGGGCCTTGAAATGTCAATATAATTTTTGAAACCATTTTCTTGGTTTTTTGGAAGTGTTCTCTGATTTCTAGAATTTATTTGGTATTTTTCGGAATTTTAGAAAATAGGAAAATAAGCCAAAAGTCAAAGTTGGTCAAACTATGTTCAAAATGGTCAACCAAATGTGTACTCATCAAGACGAATCCGTCCGTCAAATTTGGAGTCAATCGGGTTAACTTAAGGTCCTCAAATGCATGAAAACACGGTGGGTGTTGATGAGCGCACCCACACTGGATTATAATTTCATCACTCTTCCTCAACCTCCCATGGATTGAATCTGAGAATCCGTTTGGTTTTTTGTGAGTTTTTGGCTAACTTTTCTCTAACTTATCTCACTCATTTCTTGGCCAAATCAAGTGATTGAAAAGCCATTTTAAAGCTTGTTCAGCTCTCTACAAGAATTTATAAATGGTTCATGCAAAAACTCATCATAACACATGGGTTTTGGGGCTCAAAGGTTCGGGTTTCACAACCCAAAAATCTGTAATTTTTCAAAATATTAAGTTATGTTCCTTTAATCTCAAATCTAACCTCATAAATGGTTTCGTTGACCCCACAAATATAGAATAGAGTCATCATGTCCAAATAAGTCAAGAAAATAAAATTTCCATATATATATATATATGCATCAACAATAAGAAAGGTGAGGTTCTTACCTCACTGAGAGAGCTCACGAGCTCAGCCAGAAGCCACCTGATCTCCCTCCCTTTTTCTCTCTCTCTCTCTCTCTCTCTCTATATGCTCTCTCATTCTCTATCTCTCTGTTGCTGGTCTCTTCACGCACGCGTATAATAAAAAAGTTAGAAGAGGAGACAAGATAAAAGAGAATCGAAATTGGGGGAGGAGGCGTGGGTAATGTCGAGAGTAGGGTAGAGTAGGTGTGCTGCATGGGAGTTATGGTATTGTGTACACATAGGATCATGGGCTCATGCAAAAATAATAAAATATTATATTTTTAAAAATTCAGGATATTACACTTATTGCCTGTAAAATCACAATGTTACAGCCACTTTAGAGGGGTGAGTGTGGTTTTCCTAATCAAAACATGAGGCCAGTCTGGGAATTGTAGGAAATGGACCAGCTAATATAGTAAGTATTCAATCTCTGCTCTCACTCAGTGTACTCTCTTTGGGAAAAAAAAGGGGGCTAATGGCCAGATCATTCACATTTGATTAACCTGGGTATTTGTAGCTTGGGCTTTGCACTTCATTGTTACTACTGTCTAATATAGCCACGAGTCCAATCAGAAGACACACAGCCCTATTCTTTAAAACTTGAATTGGGAGAAGAGATTAATTACTGAAGATGGTCCCATATCGTCTGGGAGATGAAATCCACACCAAATACTTCAGGATATAACATAACATGAGCAACCCTAAAAAAGCCTGCAGCTGCCTGGAGAGCACAGATGTGAACTATTCTTTTGCCTTTTACTAGAGAGAACCGTGTCGGCATATGCCTATTTTTGGAGGGGTTATCCTGAGACGGATAAGCCTTCCTAACAAATCTAATTAAAGTTTCAGTATTCACTTCCCAAAGGAAAGGATTAAAAGAAAGAAAATATTGTGCTGCAAAGATGTCCTTATTGCTTCTAATTCACGTAATGAATATAGATTCAATTTAGGCAATTGGAAGTGTAGATATTAATCTTTATTCATCCTACTGCACTCATCTGTTGCCTTTGTAAGTAGCATAGACTAACCATATGATCCCAGTCCTCCAATGCTCTTGTGAGCAGCAACCCTGATCCCAGCTGTGTTGCAGACAATACCAAGTCCTGTGAATCCAGAAATCAGGCTCGACTGATCAATTAACATGGACAATTGACATTAGTGGTTTTGCCCTTTGAATAGAGTAGTTAGGTTAAAAAATAAATAAATAAAACACATGCTTAATTAATGATGTAATCCAGAGAATTATGTTCCACTAAGAACTAATGTAAAATATGACAATGAACTGTCCACAAAAAACTTCAAGTACTTTCATCCTTGAAATAATTCCCAAAAGTAGTCACCTTTTCTGTTTACTTATTAGGACAAGTTAGAATGGGTTGTGGGTTAAGATGAGGTATTTATTTGAAGTTACATGGAATTTGGGATTCCCAAACAGAGAAAAGGGGGTGGGAATCCCTTTTTCTCTGTTTGGGAATCCCGCATTTGGGATAGGTAGCATTGTTGTTGAATAGAGGGTCTCTATCCCAACACCACCCCCCCCCACCCCCAACCCCAAAAATCCTAATAGATCATATAGTAGACAACAATGCTTGCCTGGGAATTTCAAGAAATGGACCTGCTGATCTAGTCTTCAATATCTGCTCAACCAGTATAAAGGAAATAATGTCAACAAAATACTTTTTTCGCCAAAATTAGTAGCCTTGTAAATGCAGGTTTGGCCTGGTTTCAGCTTGTCCAAATAATGAACCTTTTCACTCTTTGTTTGAAGAAAGGCCAAGTCCAGACCATCACATTTAATTTAGGTATTGTAGCTTGGGTCTAGTACTTGATTGTTGTACTGTTTAATATTAGCCATCACAGCCCAAGCATACGGAAAGAAGATATTATTGAATATAGTCAGTCCCACATCGGTTGCGAGAGAACATCCACACGAATTTCCTTTGTATATAAGATGTCATAAGCATTCTTGTTAAAACACGCAGCCACGCGGTGAGCACAAAGCGAACTATTCTTTCGCCTTTTACTAAAGAATACCGTGTGCTCGCCGCAAATAGTGGCATACGCCAGTTTTTGGAGGGGACTCACCCTAAAGGGTGAAGTTCCTTACAAATATAGTTAAAATGTTTTTAGTGGTAGATGGTGAAGTTTGGAGCTGCCTGCATCAATTTTGTAATTATTCTTCTCATAAAGAACATCTGCAAAAACAAGTAAAACTCATCTATGTGCTGTTATAGGTCAAAGGGGCATTCTGAAAGGCTATGGGATGGCAGTTTTTACCATTACTTGCATGTGATTTGCTGTGGAAGGAGTACATTTGCCTCTAAACCCAGCTGTACTGTGTATGTGTGTATAACATGACAGCATTTATATTCATATCTATATAGCTCTATAAGATTAAGGACATAGTTCATTCTCTGCCATTGCATTTGAACTTACAAATTCCTTTGTGACCAATGGAGCCATTAAAGAGAATTGGAGCCATCATCATAATTCAAGGAGTAAGATTTATCAGTTTTGAGATTTAATGAAATGTTGCTCTTTCAGATGTGTAGCTTTCACACTTCCAATAATGACCAATTTAAGATAACAGAATTGTATGGAAAATGAAACATAGTAGTATAAATCACAAACGAATGCCATGGAACGATCTTACATGGGACTACTAAACACACCCTAACGGCCTAACATGAGCCCGGTTAATTTTAAACTCAACCCAGCTATTTAACATTGATATTATGACTCCTCTCAAACATTTTTAAGATTTTCAGAAGTTTTTAACTGCATCTCAGGTTGTAAATTTTATCACTTTGATTAGGGTCGAAGTTGTATAAACATTTTAGGCTAAGGTTTCAAGGAGGCATTGGGCCAGAGCCTAAACTAAGCGCAAACATGCACAAAGCCACAAACCCATCTTGTTGCCAGCTCATCTTTGTCTAACTACTTTAGAGTTGAATCAAGGACCTCTATTTTTCCCCCCTAATCGAAACAGATCATAAACTAAACAACAATGCAAGTCTAGAATTTCAAGAAATGGACAAGCTGATATAGTCTTCAATGTGTGCTCACTCAATATAAAAGAAATAATGTCAACCAGTTATACTTCTTTCCCCAAAATAGGTGGCCTTGTAAATGCAGGTTTGGCTGGGTTTCCGCTTGTCTAGATTATTGAGGAAATAAATCAATAAAAGATTGTCAATGAAGAGATCCAGGAAATATGGAAATGAATCAAAGAGAGAATATCAATGAAGAGAATATCAAGGAAAGAGATTGAGAGAATTTTATGGAGCCAAGTCAAAGAATATTTCGATTTATTTCATTCATTAAATGATTTGATTATGATTTATTTCCTCACTACAGATAATGCACCTTTTTTACATCTGATTTTAGACAAAAAAAAAAAAAAAAAAAAAAAAAAAAAAAAAAAAAAAAGGGACCTTTACTCTGTTCGAAGAGAGGCCCAAGGCCAGACCATCACATTTAATTTAGGTGTTGTAGCTTGGGCCTGGAACTTGATTGTTGTACTGTTTTAATAATAGTCACAACCCAAAGACAAAAAGAAGAAGATTGAATGTAGTCCCACATCGGTTGCAAGAAACAACACACATGAATTTCCTTTGTATATAAGATGTCATAAGCATTCTTGTGAAAGCACGCAGCCGTACGGTGAGCACAAAGCGAATTATTCTTTCGCCTTTTACTAAAGAATACCGTGTGCTCGTCGCAAATAGCGGCATACGCCAGTTTTTGGAGGGACTTCCCCTAAAGGGTGAAATTCCTTACAAATCTAGTTAAAAGTTTTAGTGTGGATGGAGAAGGTTTAGTTTTGCCTGCATCAATTCTGCAAATGTTTTGATCATAAATAACATCTGTAAAGACAAGTGAAACTATATCTCAAATGGTCATCCTGGAAGGCTACGGGATGGTGGTTTTTGCCATTACTAGCAGGTGATTGCTGTGGAAGCCACATGTACACTGATTCCCATCAGCTATGGTTTCTAATTCACCTATGAATAATGGATTGTTGATTTCATTTTGGAAAAAACAATTTGTGGATTCCAACTTTACCCAGTTCAAAAATTTTTAAACAGCCCGAGTTTTTCAATTGTTTTTAATAATTAATAGATGAATTCATTGAACTTTCCAATCTAATGGTTGTCAAAAACCTGCTCATCTTCATCCTCACGACTCCCTTTGAGGCATGGATGCATTACCTCCACCCAACTCTACTTATCGGCAAACGATGAGAAAAGAAATCATCAACCTAACAATTGTTGGGCATTGTCCCAACAATCCCACACTGGCATTTAGCAGATAGAAATTATTAACCAAAAAAAAGCACAAGATTAACTCATAGACTTGAATATTGATTGAGTATCAATCAAAACATATGTTTCTACAGCTACAAAGGAAAACATTTTTTGTAGCCTGTGCGAGTATTATAGGCTGACCTTATCATCCTAGCCCTCCAGTGATTTCTTTTACATTCTCCTATGTTTTTATCTAATGATTGAAATACCATTAAACCCACTGAACAACTGTATAGATGGATTCAAACTCGATGTAGGGGGGAGTCGTAGTCCCACATCGACTTGGGGAGAGAAATTAAGCTAATTTAATTGGTTATAAAAGGAGAGCGAAACCATTAATTTGAGTTATCTTTGCGCTTGGGGCAATGACGCAGCTAGTGAGGTTCTAACCGAGGCGCGTCAATTGCTGGTTGAAAACTATTTCCAAACCCCCTCTTTGGCCTGGGTTTGGCTCAGGTCATTGAGAATTTCTGGAAGGGCTCCCTCTAACCCAGGGTAAAGCCCTACAATTTTAGTTCAAATTTTTGACTTGTCTGCTTTTGGAACAAAATTTACAAAATGGCTAATATGAAGGTTGCTGAGGGTTAACATTGTTTGTGATCCCACAATTTTCTACATTGAAGTTCTTTCTTTTTCTCCTCATTTCCAAACAAGCTTAGTGATTGATAGCTACCTCCTTAACTCCTTTGATTGATTTGTTTTGATTTGGCACATTGTAGTGGGTTTTGCTCTTTCAGTTGTGTACCTTTCACACTTCCAAAATGACCCATTTAAGATGACAGAATCGTATAGAAAATGATACATAGAACACAAATGAATGCCATGGAACAATCTTAGATGGGACAACTAAACACACCCAAACAAGAGCCCAGTTAATTTTGGGCACTAATCAAAATTTGTGCTTTTAGAATCACAGTTTTAAACATTGATACTAAGAAGTTTTTAACTGCATATCAGGTTGTAGTCTTTGTCTCTTTGGTTAGGGTTGAAGTTGTATAACCACTTCAGGCTAAGGTTACAAGGAAGCATTGGGCCAAACCCAGACTAACCACAACATGCACAAAATATTTTTTTCGCGGAAATTGGTAGCCTTGTAAATGCAGGTTTGGCTCGGTTTCAGCTTGTCCAAGTAATGAACCTTTTTCACTCTTTGTTTGAAGAAAGGCCCAAGGCCAGACCATCACATTTAATTTAGGTATTGTAGCTTGGGTCTAGTACTTGATTGTTGCACTGTTTAATATTAGCCATCACAGCCCAAGCATACAGGAAAGAAGATATTATTGAATAAAGTCCCACATCAGTTGAGAGAGAGAACCCACATGAATTTCCTTCGTATATAAGATGTCATAAGCATTCTTGTGAAAACATGCAGCTGCGCAGTGAGCACAGAGCGAACTATTCTTTCGCCTTTTACTAAAGAATACCGTTGCAAATTGTGGCATACGACAGTTTTTGAAGGGACTCACTCTGAAGAGTGAAGTTCCTTACAAGTCTAGTTAAAAGGTTTTTAGTGGTGGATGGTGAAGTTTGGAGCTGCCTTGCATGACTTTTGCGATTATTCTTCTCATAAGGAACATCTGCAAAAACATGTGGAACTCATCTATGTGCTGTTGTAGGTCAAAGGGGCATTCTGAAAGGCTATGGGATGGCATTTTTTGCCATTTATAGCATGTGATTGCTTTGGAAGGAGTACATTTTCCCCAAAACCCAGCTGTACTCTCTCTGTATGTGTGTATAACATGACAACATGTATATTCATATTTATATAGCTCTACAAGATTAAGAACATAGGTTCTTCAGGGCAAATTTGGACGTCCCATTAGGATTGAGAGGCTACATTCTCTGCCATTGCATTTGAACTTACAAATTCCTTTGTTACCAATGGAGCCATCATAATAATTCAGGGAGTAAGATATATCAGTTTTGAGATTTCATGAAATGTTGCTCTTTCAGATATGTAGCTTTCACACTTCTAATAATGACCAACTTAAGATGACAGAATTGCATGGAAAATGAAACATAAAAGTATAAAGCACAAACAAATGCCATGGAACGATCTTACATGGGACTACCAAACACACCCTAACGGCCTAACATGAGCCCGGTTAATTTTGGGCATTAATGTGCTTGTAAAATCACAGTTTTAAACTCAACCCAGCTATTTAACATTGATATTATGACTCCTCTCAAACATTTTTAAGATTTTCAGAAGTTTTTAACTGCATCTCAGGTTGTAATCTTTATCTCTTTGATTAGGGTCGAAGTTGTATAAACATTTTAGGCTAAGGTTTCAAGGAGGCATTGGGCCAGAGCCTAAACTAAGCGCAAAACATGCACAAAGCCACAAACCCATCTTGTTGCGAGCTCATCTTTGTCCAACCACTTTAGAGTTGAATCAAGGACCTCTATTTTTTCCCCCTAATCCAAACTGATCATAAACTAAACGACAATGCTAGTCTGGAATTTCAAGAAATAGACAAGCTGATATAGTCTTCAATGTGTGCTCACTCGATATTCAATGTGTGCTCACTCGATATAAAAGAAATAATGTCAACAAGTTATACTTCTTTCCCCAAAATAGGTGGCCTTGTAAATGCAGGTTTGGCCCATTTTCCGCTTGTCTAAATTATTGAGGAAATAAATCAAGAAAAGATTATCAATGAAAGATCTAGGAAATATGGAAATGAATCAAGGAGAGAATATCAAGGAAGGAGATTGACAGAATTTTATGGAGCCAAGTCAAAGAAAATTTTGATTTATTTCATTCATTAAAATGATTTGAATATGATTTATTTCCTCACTACAGATAATGCACCTTTTTTACATCTGATTTTAGACCCAAAAAAAAAAAAAAAAACATTTTTTACTCTATTCGAAGGAAGTCCGAAGGCCGGACCATCACATTTAATTTAGGTGTTGTAGCTTGAGCCTGGTACTTGATTGTTGTACTGTTTTAATAATAGTCACAAGACTCACAACCCAGAGACAAAAAGAAGAAGATTGAATGTAGTCCCACATCGGTTGCGAGAAAAAAACCCACATGAATTTCCTTTGTATGTAAGATGTCATAAGCAGGCTTGTGAAAGCACGCAGCCGAGCGGTGAGCACAAAGCGAACTATTCTTTTGCCTTTTACTAAAGAATACCGTGTGCTCGCCGCAAATAGCGGCATATGCCAGTTTTTGGAGGGACTTCCTCTAAAGGGTGAAATTCCTTACAAATCTAATTAAAAGTTTTAGTGTGGATGGAGAAGGAGCAGCTCTGCATAAATTCTGCAAATATTTTGATCATAAATAACGTCTGTAAAGACAAGTGATAGTGTAGCCCAAACGGTCATCCTGCAAGGCTATGGGATTGTGGTTTTAGCCATTACTAGCAGCCTAGCAGGTGATTGCCGTGGAAGAAAAGAGTACGTGTGCACTAAGTCCCATCATCTATGGTTTCTAATGGATTGTTGATTTCATTTTGGAAAAAACAATTTGTGGAATCCAACTTTACCCAGTTTAAAACCCATTTAGCTAACCTGAGTTTTTCAATTTTTTTTTTAAAAAAAGGAAAATGCTACTTCACCTGTAAGGAAAATGCTGAATTCATTGAACTTTCCAAACCTGTCAGTAATGGTTTTCAAAAACCTGCTCATTTTCATCCTTACGACTCCCTTTGAGGCATGGATGCATTACCTTCACCCAACTCAAACATCGGCAAACGATGAGAAAAGAAATCATCAACCTAACAATTGTTGGGACATGCCCAACAATCCAACATTAGCATTTGACAGATAGAAATTAATAAGTTATTAACCAAAGAAGAGCACATGATTAACTCATAGACTTGAATATTGAGTATCAATCAAAACATAAGTTTCTACAGCTACAAAGGAAAACATTTGTTGTAGCCTGTGCAAGTACTATAGGCTGACCTTATTATCCTAGCTCTCCAGTGATTTCTTTTACATTGTCCTATGTTTTTATCTAATGATTGAAATACCATTAAACCCACTAAACAACTGTATAGATGGATTCGAACTCGATGTAGGGGGGAGTCGTAGTCCCACATTGACTTGGGGAGAGAAATTAAGCTAATTTAATTGGTTATAAAACGAGGGCGAAACCATTAATTTGAGTTATCTTTGCGCTTGGGGCAATGACGCAGCTAGTGAGGTTCTAACCGAGGCGCGTCAATTGCTGGTTGAAAACTATTTCCAAACCCCCTCTTTGGCCTGGGTTTGGCTCAGGTCATTGAGAATTTCTGGAAGGGCTCCCTCTAACCCAGGGTAAAGCCCTACAATTTTAGTTCAAATTTTTTACTTGTGTCTGCCTTTGTAACAAAATTTACTTATTTATTTACAGAAAGGCTAATACGTAGGTTGCTGTGGTTAACATTGTTTGTGATCCCACAATTTTCTACATTGAAGTTCATTTTTTGGCATAGGCCACTAATGGTACTACTGCGTGTCATAGAGGTCATCCCACATTGAAGTTCTTTCTTTTTTCTTTCTTTTTCTCCTCATTTCCAAACAGTGATTGATAGCTACCTCCTCAACTCCTTTGATTGATTTGTTTTGATTTGGCACATTGTAGTGGGTTTTACTCTTTCTGTTGTGTAGCTTTCACACTTCCAAAATGACCCATTTAAGAAGACATTCATATAGAAAATGATACATAAAACACAAATGAATGCCATGGATCAATCTTAGATTGGACAACCAAACACGCCTTAACTTGAGCCCAGTTAATTTTGGGCACTAATCAAACTTTGTTCTTTTAGAATCACAATTTTAAACTCGACCGCATCTATTTAACACTGATACTAAGTACCTGCAAGTAAAGGGATTGTCAAGATCATAGTCAATAGATAGGGTAGGTGCATAACATTAAATACTTTATGAACAATCTGGACTTCTCTCTTAAACATTTTTAGGATTTTCAGAAGTTTTTAACTGCATCTCAGGATGTAGTCTTTGTCTCTTTGGTTAGGGTTGAAGTTGTATAACCACTTTAGGCTAAGGTTTCAAGGAAGCATTGAGCCAGAGCCTGAACTAACCACGACATGCACAAACCCATCTGATTACCGGCCAGCTCATCTTTGTCCAACCACTTTAGAGTTGAATCAAGGACCTTTATGCTTTCCCCTCCTGATCCAAACAGCTTATATACTAAACGACAATGCTAGTCTGGGAGTTTCAAGAAATGGACCAGCTGATATAGTCTTCAATGTCTGCTCACTCATTATAAAGGAAATGATTTCAACAAGTTGACACTTTTTTTTCCGAGATAGGTGGTGGCCTTGTAATTGCAGGTTCGGCCTGCAGGTTTCAGCTTGTCCAGATAATGAACCTTTTTTACTCTGTCTGAAGAAAGGCCCAAGGCCAGACCATCACATTTAATTTAGGTACTGTAGCTTGGGCCTGGTATTTGATTGTTCTGTTTAACAGCCATCGGCCCAGATACCCAGGGAAAAAGATATTATGGAATGTAGTCCCACATCGGTTGCGAGAGAAAACCCACACGAATTTCCTTAGTATATAAGATGTCATAAGCAGTCCTGTTAAAGTACGCAGCCGCGCGGTGAGCACAAAGCGAACTATTCTTTCGCCTTTTACTAAAGAATACCGTGTGCTCGCCGCAAATAGCGGCATACGCCAGTTTTTGGAGGGACTTCCCCTAAAGGGTGAAGTTCCCTACAAATCTAGTTAAAGTTATAAGTGGGGATGGAGAAGCTGCAGCTCTGCCTGCATAGATTTCGCAAATATTTTGTTCATAAACAACACTTCTGCCGACACAAGTAGAACTCATTTATGTGCTGTTTTAGGTCAAGGGGGCATTCTGAAAGGCTATGGGATGGCAGTTTTTGCCATTACTAGCATGTGGTTTTTGTGGAAGAAAGAGTGCATGTGCCCTAAGTCCATCAGCTATGGTTTCTAATTCACATATGGACAATGGATTGTGGATTTAATTTTGGGAAAAAACAATTTGTGGAATCCAACTTTGCCCGGTTTAAGACCCATTAAGACAGCCTAAGTTTTTCAAGAAAACTTAATAATTAATAGCTAATTTCATTGTGTTTTTCAAGAAATTTTAATAATTAATAGCTAATTTCATTGAACGCCCCAATTTGTCAGTCATGGTTTTCAAAAATCTGCTCATTTTCATCCTTACAAAGAAGCCATGGAGGCATGGATGCATTACCTTCACCCAACTTAGTCATCGGCGCAAGATGGGAAAGGAAAACATCATTAACCTAATATTTTTGGGCATTGTCCATGCCCCACAATATTCCAACATTAGCATTTAACCAATAGAAATTAAACAAAAAGAGCATATGATTTACTCACAGACTTGAATACCGAGTACCAATCAGAACATAAGTTTCCAAGTCTACAGAGGAAAACATTTGTGATGGCCTGTGCAAGTACTTTAGCCTGACCTTATCATCCTAGCCCTCCAATGATTTCTTTTATATTCTCCTATGTTTTTATCTGATGATTGCAATACAATTTGACCCACTTATCTACGGCAAAACTTAGGAAAGTTTTGAGAAACTGGAGGGTCTATATGCTGAGGAAAACTCAAAGGTAGGGGGAGTCTTAGTCCCACATCGACTAAGGGAGAGAGATTGAGCTAATTGAATTGGTTATTAAAAGTGGGCGAAACCAATTTTTGAAGTCATCTTTGCGCTTGGGGCAATGACGCAGCTAGTGAGGTTCTAACCGAGGCGCGTCAATTGCTGGTTGAAAACTATTTCCAAACCCCCTCTTTGGCCTGGGTTTGGCTCAGGCCATTGAGAATTTCTGGAAGGGCTCCCTCTAACCCAGGGTAAAGCCCTACAATTTTAGTTTAATTTTTTAATTAGCTTAATTAGCTTTGCAACATTTAGAATATTTGAGTTATTGACTTGTATTTGCCTATGTAACAAAATTTACTCATTTGGCATTTGAACTTGTGTCTGCCTCTGTTTTTAAATGGAAGGACTCAATCCCCAGAACTAATAATGATCAGTTGAAAGAATTTTTTTTCAGCTTTCAATGGAGGGACTCAATCCCAGATCCACCCAAATTCCTGCCCACCCTGACACCAATTGAGCTAAGGCTTGTTGATCTTTGCTCCACATGAACAATTGTAGGAAGCTAGGAGCTGCTGTATAGTGCTGCCTCATCCATTCTTTTACACTTAGTTCTATTGTCAGATTCGGCTTTTACACTTAGTTCTATTGTCAGATTCAGCTACTTTAAAGAAGGAAAAGGTATCTTTGTGATCTTGCATAATGATTATTCAGTGGCAAAACCCTTGGCCTCTGTTTAAATTTCAGATAACTAGAGGGACGAGAACAGAAATGCTTGAAAATGCTTTAGTGGTACCCATTTCTTAGCAAATTTTAGCATTTTTCCCTTTCCTTCCACTTATTTTCGAGGTCCAAACGAACCCAAATGGTAGAGAGCTATTGAACTTCGTGGCCAACTCTGGGAGATGATCCCTAGGCTTTAGTGCGTGGTAGAGATCAAACCGCGGGCTTCACAACAAGTAGTTGGCTTTGACTTTGGTGAATTAAATGAATCCCCTGAATTTGTGAGTTTCAATTCGGCAAAGCTTGTTCTTGACCTCTTCTCCATAGTTAGATAATTAATTATATTTTTATTTAGAATAAATATCAATTTTATTTTTTTCTTTGTTTTTAATTATCCTTACATAGTAGTGCTATTTGTATTCCCTTCCTTCTTATTTGGCTGTCACATTTGAAAAAACATGTTTTTTTAAAAGCTTTTTTAAATGTTCTCATATCAATATAAATGTTTTAACATTCCAATATCATCCTCTAGTGTACAGAACCTTGGAAAGGTAAAAAAAAACTAAATAGGAATGGTATTTTAGGAAATCTATTCAAAAAAGTCATTGGGTTTTTTATTCGGATAATAATTTTGAAACATCCAAAAAAAAAAAAAAAAACATAGACCAATGAAATACGAAAAAGGGAGTAGTACTAAATCATATTCTCAAATAAGGTAACATTTGATATTGGATCCATTTTTTTTACTTATTATTCAAATTTCAAAATTTTGAGTTATTCTATAACCACATCATTTGAGATATTAAATTTTAAAAAATAATTTAAGACAAATAGCATTTTTCTTATCCTTATCATGAATTTTATTTTCAAAGCACATGAGAATGATATTTATCGGGATCTTCATATGGCAAATCTCAGGTTTTAATTCGTGAAAACTTTCTTTCTTGAATGCTATTTACGTGACACATGACATCCGTTGATTTGCTAATTTAAACATGTGGTAATTTATTTACTTATTTTGGTTCAAATGATTTATTTTACTTCTAAACAAATGTGGATTTTATAACACATGGTAACTTTGTAGATGGTAATTCCATGCTTACAACCCCACATTTTTTTCTTTTTGTTTTTGTTTAGCCAAACAAGGAATATATCATTAGACCATTAATCCCCACAATAGATAAATCACCTCCAGTCCCACATGCTTATACATTCGATAGCGAAAAAGTGGGGATGCATTTGAGCTAATGTTGAGGCAAAGTATAGTTAATCACGTTTGCATGACCTTGGGGTGGGCATTTTTCTAAAACGATAGTAGAGGGAGTCCGTGATTGATCACTTCACTGATGGGGGTCATTTTCTGTGTCCTCCGTAGAGGTTACAATTTATAAGTTATAACATTCAATCCCTGCTTAGACCAAAAAAGATAGGAAAAACGAAGACAGGGAGATAGCGGGGGAGAATGGAAGCTCTGAGAGCCTCTTACGGAGACACTTTTTCCGATTCTGAATCCGACTCTGATTCTTCACGTCCAACAACAACGACCAACAATTCGCAGGACTCGAATCCCTTGCCGCCACCTCCTGTCTCACTTCTCACCCCTCCCAATTCCATTGGTAACGCATCTTCTCTCTCTCTTCTTCTTCTTCTTCTTATTATTATTTTTTAGTCCGCCCCCCACAAAAAAAAAAATAAAAAAAATAAAATAAAAAAATAGAGAAAAAAAAAAGGAAGAAAAAATTCGTCGTTTGGTTGCGGAGAAAGTGGAGGAAAAGAAAAGTGCAAATCTTTGTTTAATTTCTTTTCCTACATTTTCTCAGCAACCCAGCAGAGAAGGAGAGTTGTGTTTGAAGTTTATGCAGCTTTGCCCACCAAGTGTTTGATGTTTTTAATGATGAAGGGACGTTGAATCATTTGCCAACTGGTCAGGCGAGTCGAGTTAGGAGCTTTCCTCATGCTGAAGGGAACTATGCATTACATGTATTCATCCCAGGTGAATCTACTTTCTTCTTCTTTTTGGGTTTCACTGCTATGTTTTGTCTATTTTTGTTTTGTTGAATCTGTTCATTTGGAAGGTATTGTTTTGTTACTATAACTTTTGTAGAATGGGTGAATTGGGAAAGGAAAAAAAAAATTCCTCCTAGGGTCAAGTTTTTAGCTTGGATTGTGGCTCGTAAGAGGATTAATACTAACGACCATCTGCAAAGAAGGAGATACATAACTTGTCTCTCTTGTGATAACTGTTGCTTGTGCAGGAAGGACAGAGAGATGGTGGATCATGTATTTCCATTGTAATTATGGCGTGTTATTTCCAGCAGAGACTTTTTAAATTAAGTTGGGGTTTTCTAGGTGGTGCTTGCGGATATTTGGGATCGCAGGGTGACTTGGGCTATTGCACCCTTGCGGAGGCGTATTGTGCTTACTGGTCCCTTATATGGCAGCGTTTATTAAGGTTGATTCTGACGGAAGTTCACTTGGTAATCCTGGGCAGTTAGGGTTAGTTTCAGAGATCAAGAGGGTAGATAGGTCCATTGTTATTCTAGGTGGGTTGGCTGGAGTGGTGTTGCCATTAGGCCAGAAATTTTGAGTCATTTTAAAGGTTTGAAAGAATTAGACTCCATTTGGTAGACAAGAAAAGTGGAAAGAAAGGGGAGGAGGGAATAGTGGAAGAAAGGAGACCTTTTCCTTTGTTTGGTTAGGAAGGAAAAGTGGAGGGATAGCCTTTCCTTTTGACCACCAAAATCCATCCGTCCAACAGTACCAACATCTATCCAACCAAAAGTCGTCAGAAGGAAAGGGTGTGTGTTACTTGCTGTGACCAAAATCTCTTTTTCCTCTTTTTATTTATTTATTATTTTTTGAATAAGGTAATGAAAATTGTATTATTAAAAGGGAAATCCCATTTACACGGGCAATATAGAATCACAAAACTACATCATTTTCCTTCATTTTATCAATTTTTCTTTGTGAGGGTAATATGGTAAAATAATGATTACTCCTTTTATTTCTTTCCATCCTTCTTGCTTACCAATCAAGTGGAAGTAAAGAAGGTTTTCTTTCCCTAGGGATAGAAAGGGTACCTTCCTTCCTCCCACTTTTCCATCTTGTCTACCAAACAAAGCATTAAATTGTCTTGGTATTGGTCATATAAGTGTGTAGGGTGATTCTTCGAAAATATATATAGATATATATGTCTATTTTTTTTTCCCCTCAGAATACAACAAACAAACAGAGATTTTGTGTTCACATTGGCTCCCCGTGGAAAAATTCTTGTATCCGTCCCTGGTTCTTATCAACCAAGACCCTTGAGAATCCTTATCAACCAAGTATGAGGAGGCTATGTAAACGATGTATAGGCTTATTTTGAGGCAATGAATGAAGAAGATTTAACTCATTTGTTTTTATTAAGTGATGTGAGTGCATCTTCTCTTAGGAGTGACCACCTAAGAACCTTAGGTATAATTGTGAAGGTCTTACCTGTTTCTCTCTTCTCTTTCTTGCCTACTTTTGCAATTTCCTTAATCTTCCTTAACCTTAATTTCCCAAATCTCATTAATCACTAAGAGTTTCTCCCTACTAGTTTTTCCCTTAGCCTTATTTCCTAGATCTGACTATCTGAGTCAAACCATACCCATAAAGAGGTTTTGGTGCTGAATCTAAAAGATCCTGCATCAGATTTGGTATGAGAGCCACAAATGTCCTACATTATGATGGTTCTTGAATGCTGATTATGATGATATTAGTCTTCTTTCTTTTTTTCTTTTTTGTTGATAATTTTTCTTATAATTATTGAGAAAATTATAGTGAACGATAAATCATTTAAATAGAAAATTTAATCAGGTAGTGCTATTTGTCACGCATGGTTCCTTGTTTGTGTCAATATGAACTGCTTTACTTTGGAGAAGCTATATG
The DNA here is from genome assembly GCA_039720395.1 of Liquidambar formosana. Classification (NCBI taxonomy): domain Eukaryota; kingdom Viridiplantae; phylum Streptophyta; class Magnoliopsida; order Saxifragales; family Altingiaceae; genus Liquidambar; species Liquidambar formosana. Next base: position 19,935,001 of record CM077820.1, read on the forward strand.
AACAGAGTCAATCTTTTGTTAGAATCTTCTCTGTAGTAGTTGCCCATTGTTGTTACACATCAAACAACATGGAAATGTTAGGGGATTCCTGTATAATGAGTAGGAACTTCAAATACCCAAACAGTAGAGTAGAAACCATATTATAATGGAAGCAAATAGTTGGTATGTTGGTTGATTCCAATTCAAATTCTATAAATTAGCTCCTACTAGAGGAGGCTTGAGATATTGGTGCGCACCAATCTAGATGCTTGCCTACTGCCAATTTTGAGGGACTTACCTCTTGCAGGGGATCAGAGTAATGCTGTGAATGAGGGGAAATTTCACTAGTCAGATACTATTGACCATTTCTTTAGCACTATTTATTAGTCAGTTCAATTTTTAATTTTAATAATGGATTTCCTTACTTAGCTGTACATTGCAGTCAGGTCTTAGAACTATGTTGATTTTTCCTAGTGATTAATTTAATTTATGCTGTTGGACTATTTTCACCTTATGCTTTATGAAATGCGTTAAGTTTTTGAAGTCAGACCAATACTTTAATTAAGTTGTGTGCTTCTAGTTTATATACCGTCTGCACCAAAGAAAGAGCTGGCCCAGTTTTTGAAAAAGGTCACATCTCTTGTGTCTGGTCTTCATGTTGTTGATGTTGATGTCCCACTTAACATTCTCTGCAAAGATGATCACAAGCTTGAACAAATTGCCTTAGAAAAGGAATTCCATATAAGTTTGGGTAGAACTATTCCCATCCGAGTGCACCAGATTGACTCAGTGGTGTCTATGCTTCGCCAAAAGCTTCAGTGTAAGAGGCGGTAAGATTATACTTTCTAGTATATGCATATATTTTTATTTTAAGGATCATCTTATAAGCTTGCCACATGTAATTTTTCTAACAGATTATTTTATTATGAAACAGGTTTTGGATTGATTTTAGTAAGTGGGAGGTTTTTGTCAATGATGACCATACACGCACCTTTCTTTCAATGGAAGTTATTACAGGAGGCTTAGCGGAGGTATGTTGGGTAGCTTTCTCTTCTGATATGCTTGTTTATGTTTTGACCAATTTTTCTGCCTTCAGGTCATTGTACAACTTCGTTTTCATATGATTTTGTGTGGAGTAGGTGGACACCTATTTGGTAACTAAAGTGATTCATAAGTTTATATGTTTGGAAACACATGTAAACTCATTGATGAACAGAAACAATATCCGTCTGAATTACAGTCATAAATGTTAATGCCAAGTGAGGGGGTACATGTTCGAGTTTTGAGTGTGGCTGCTTTGTATTAAAAAACAAAAAGTAGTACGTATCCAACTTGCTTCCAGGACCTGCTTAGCAGGACCAACATTGGACAATGGCCTTTTAAAAAATAAAAAAATAAAAAAAAAATTTAATGCTATATCATTATGTATATAAATGGTACAACCTTTCCAAAATGATATGGAACATTTTTTCTCTAATAGTGCACACGTGCGTTGCTTGTGGAAATAAAGTTTCATATATATATATATATATATATATATATATATAGTTAATATATGCTTATGTTGAATCATGCCACATATATTGCTGTTTGAATATTACTTCATCAAAAAAATATTGTTGTTTGAATGATGGAAATCACAAGGTTTGTTTTGTTTTCCTCGTCACTGTGTGAAATTTACTTGGTATCAATTACCATAGTACATTGTTAAATTGGGAGCAAATTGATAACTTATCGTGAAATTGAAGTAAAGCATAAATAACGAACTGTTTAAGATTTTGAGTTTCTAGCTTGGAAAAAAATGTAATTCTATAACAAGGTTCAAAATTTTTTTAAAAAGGACTATGTTAATCTTTTCCAATTTTGATTTTCTTTTTGCTTGGCTCTTGAACACCATCTTCAATCAGCTGTGAATCAGAATATTCCATGATGGTTAACCTTCCATTTGCATATTTGGCAATTGTGGTACGATGGTTATTCCGTGTTTTATGTGTCAGACTCATTACTTTGAAAGAGAAAAACAATGTTTGCACATTTGAGGAAATTAAAGTAAATATTTCTAATACATAATTGAACAACTGTATAAATGAAATTTTCTATACCTGAGTTGTAGATGTTGCTCCTTTGATTATGTTTTCAATTTTAAACTGTTCTTCTCTAATATTTTTTGTGAGTGCAAAATTTTTTCATTTCAACCATCCAAGAAGAATCTATCCTGCATGTTTAGGATAAAGTAATTAGTAAAATCTTAACCCTTTGTCGTACAGTTCTTTGAAGTATCCCAATAGATTTTACTAAAGACTATGATGCTTACCTTATCTACAGTCATGTCCATACTGTTAATTGGTCATTGATGGTCTGCCTTTATTGTCTTCTTGTTGCCTTTGGTGAAAGTACTGTGGTCAACTGCCTCCGTGTAAGCTCTCTAAATTATTCTTTCTGTGTAAACCATATACTATGTAATGTATTATTGCCCTGTTTTCCAATATGCTTATCATTTGCTTAATCAAAAGTGATTTAGGAACCTTTATACCTTGCCCTATCTTGACCACTTCTGTGCAATACAATCCAGAGAAGGTTGATTTCTGTTTTGATTTTTTTTATTTTTTTTTTTAACCCCTAAAAATTGATATGTTCAGATATTTGTGCAATTTCCTCCTCCTTTTTCTTTTAGTTAGAACTACTTTGCCGGAATGAAGTGATTTGAACCTTGACTTGTTAGATCTAGGTTTGGTTTTGTAGTTCTAATATTTGAAAGTTTGTATTTGCCTGTTCTCTTTTTGATGCTTCCCTTGTAGGGGTTGAGCTTTGCTCTCTTTTGGTTCGCTCTTTGGACTCCTTGTCCAAATTTGTATTGCTCTTTTCGGATTAATACAATGAGTTTCTTATCAAAATATATATATATTTGAGTCAACTTTTTATGTTCTTACTCTTCTTTATTTATGAGTTTCATGTATGTCAATACCTATTTAAAATTAAGCTTGGTTTTATCTCTTTGGAGTTTAATGCAATTATCTAAGTCTTTGATTTCAGATAACAAAGCAGATTCAATCAGTCAATGAGGTTTATAAGCTTCACAATCTGCCTGAATTTTATCAGGTTAATCTTATTGTTATTCATCGTCTTTTTGCTAGTCCAATTCGTATTTTCTGAAGAATCAGAGTTTTGTATGCTTGCTTTGTTATGTTGTTCCTCAGAAAACTTGTGTATAAATTGGATGTTGATTGCAGGATCCGCGCCCTCATATATCCTTAGCTTGGGCATTGGGTGACATCAGCATTTTGCTAAAGAGAGTCGTTGAAGAAGAAAAGAAGCGATACATCACTGTTGAAGGATCATTACAGAAACGTATTTTTACCAGCAAATTTAGTGGAATTGAGTGTAAAATAGGTAATAAAGCCTATAAAATATGCAAATGTCCAGAAGAATAAACCTTTAAAATATGTTAATATCTGGAAGAATAGTGTTTCTATTTAATGAATTAACTTATTATGGTGATATCTTCTCGCTTGATTTGATTTTTATGATCTATTGAAGACATAACAAGACTCGCACCTTATCTTATGATTCTCCACTGCACGTAGCTGTCTGTTTTGCGAGGCAATAGATAAACGGACAGCTACCAAAAATACAATAGGAATTGCTAGGAAGAGTAGATTCAGCACAACATTGGTTGATATTGCCATTTCTGAGCATATAAAAGAGCCAACCATTGAGCATAGTGAGATCAGCACCCATAGATTCAAAGGAAAATCATGTATGAAGAATGTGAGAAAAACCTCATGGAGTTGTAACTGTTGAGCGTTCTCCTGGTGGTCTTCCTTTTTATTCTTTTCTTTATTAAAGAATGATTAGCTATAAATTATAATTCAGGTGTCATGTAGCAAGTAATGAAATTGCTTGTGTCTTTTGTTGCATTTGAAGGCCAGTGGTCCATCAAAGAAAATGGTAGCCATTATCCGAACGGATGGTTTAGGTCCTTCAGGATTGATTTTTTTTTTAGGGGATAAAATTGATGTGTATCTTTTTTTGAACATCAACAAATGGGTATTAATACTCTCTATAAACTTGAATATGATATCACTCACTCAACAAGTGAGGAGAGTGCCACTACGACTAAGGTTAGCTATTTATGAAATTGGGCAGAAAAACGTCACGTGACCACTGTTAATTCTATAATGGTAGTTAACTATAGCGTTAATTGCTAAATTTATAAATATAAAATGTCCGGAGGCACATTGCAACCTAATTTTCTTTAGGGGGTTACATTAAAAAAGGCTAAATATTTGAAGGGATTTCTTATAATTTACCTTAATTTTTATAACAGTAATGCTATTGGACCTCTCATAACAGCTCCCAAAAGAATCCCCATGCAGTTGGTGCAGTTCGCTTACATTTCCGGTCCGCGCGGAGTCGAATAACCTATGTCCATTTTGGTGTAATAAGGTTCTTGTTGGAGAGAAGAAAAGTGTCTCAGCTCCTTTCAGATGTTGTGGCAGAAAGGAGTGATTTTTATGGGAAGAGTGGAATACTTTGGGTGAAGAATGAATAAAGTCTTACTGGAAGAAGGAATGTCAGAAACTTAAACCTTCTTTTCTGACTATATTTATTGACTTATCTTCCTAAGGTATTTCATAGAAAGGAACAGTTAGGATTAAAGACATGTAGGCGGGTTTATATCATCGCAACTCAAATAATATACATGTACTCCCTCCGTCTCACAAAGATAGGTCAGGTTTGACAAATCATAGAGTTTAAGAAAGGGTCATCATTGCATTGACTTGTATTAATTAAACTTCATCTTTCCAAAAATACCTTCAACTTTTTTGTATTAGGTTTTGTGTTAAAAGTTACCATTGAAATAATAAAGGGTATTGTAGGAAACTTATAAAAATAATGATTTGACTTTTCAAAGTGGACAAACATTTTTTGACAAAAAAAGTTGCAAATATGGCCTATCTTAATGGGATAGAGGGAGTAATATATATTTAACACGGTGAGCCAAATATTAAAATTTGAGCAGAATACTTCTTTTTGAATGGTGTAGATGGGTAGATTCTGGATTCAGTAAAATAAGATGAAATGCAGGGCAAGGTCGACACGTGAGGATACACGCTAGAAATACGTAGGAGATGAGTTGGCAATAGGGTTAACAGTGGATGGATAGATGTATAATATGAAGATGGGAGTGACTAAGAGTCTATGAGACTTGACTCTAAAAGTAAGGCTTTATCTCTATCTCTAAAGGACAGGGATGAATATTCCTTGTCTTTGAGATGCTCTTTGATGATCAGTGGTATTCTTCTTGAAATTTTCTCTCTCTCTCTCTCTGTTTTGGAGGTAGCCGAAGGGCCTCTTCTCTCAGAACCTGAGACCTCCTTTTATAGTGAGGCCAAGATGTGACCACTCAAAGGGAAGGGGTGACATGACAGTTCAAGGGTTTCTCTGGTGTGACCCCTCATAAGCATTTAAAGCTCAACAGAGGTAGGTAAGACTATCAGGCCCATAGACCCTAGGTTCAGCAGAGTTATCTTAGGTCTGCTAGCCTAAGTCCTGTCACATCACCCATACTTGTGGTCAGACCTTGGGGGGCCCTAGACAAGGTCTTGTCTAGCGCTGTCAGCATGTTCTACTGACTTCACCGAATCGTGTCAGTCATTTAATGCCCACTAATTCGTCTCATATGAGGTCGAGGTACCATAGAGGGAGTGGCCTCTCGAGTTTTTCTCGACTCCCTCCCTCCTATGATCCTCGACCCTCTCAGTCCTCGGCCCTCCATACCATATCATCCTCATCGCCCCCCTCGTTATCCATGATCTCGGCACATACTCCCTTCTCGAGTACGCACTTCCTCCGCATCATCCCTAACTTTCACAACTGGGACTCTATACGGGTCGCATGCTGTGCACGTCGCAAAGCCCACGTGTCACTACGGGACTATCTCTCATTACTTTGAGACACTCCTCTGTTCTCGACAAGTGTCAATTATCTAACCCTAAATCCAATGTATCTACAAATGGCTGTTGGCTGCATCTAATTGGTTTGGTGTGGTCCAAAGAATCCTTTTAAATTTAATTGGGCACTTGGGTTTTTTAAATTGGACATTTGAATAAATATTACCACCAACCTTCTAGTGTAGGTGGTACGGTAAGGGTTGACTCAGCCTTTTCACCCTGCAATTTCATAAAAACAAATGGAGTTTATATATAAAAGATAAAAAAAAATAAAAAATACATTGACCTCTTATGAGATTTGGAAAAATAACACACTATCCTCCCTAACGTTTCAAAGAATACACAAATGATGAAACCATATGGAACACACGAGTTCTAAAGAAAAAGCAAGATCAGACAATACACAATTGATAACCTTGTGAGCAGAATTGAAATTTTACTACTAAACTCCTCTTACATGGTCAACTTAGGGTTACTTGAGTATTTTTAAGCATTAGTACCTTCAATTAGGGCAAAGTTGGCATTTTATTTATTTTCCTAACATTAGAAATGAAATTATATTATACTTTTAGGGCTCATTTGGATGCCCAAACAAATAAAATAATCACATCGTTCTATACAAAGCATTTTAGACAACTCCATCTTTGTTTGTTCTTCAGAGCATTTGAAAGGCCTAGTTTTGTCACAAACGGGCGGGAACCCTCTAAAGAGGGTAGCAATGTTTGTGCAGATGACTCCATTTTGTGTTATGGCTTTCTTTAAGAGGATAGCTTCGTGGCCCAAAATTCTATCCGATATTTCTATGGACGACAATATAGAATCATTCCATTTCCATAATTCCATGGAACGTCCAATTATGCAAAATTTGGAAACTTGTTCTGAACACATTCAAGGAAAAGAAATGGATTCAACTACAAATGCCATGGAAAAAAAAAAATCTCATTATTCAGCGACATGGAAAGTATTATAACAATTCAGCCAACATACGATACTGAGAGCTGTTATTGTTTACAAGAGGGAAATCCCTTCCAAAACCATAAAATCTGGTATCATTTCCCCCTCTTCCTTTCCACTCCTGTTCCATGAACCACTTCAATAGAATACAAACTATGTTGTGAATCTACAAAGGACTTCATTTAGGTTGACTAAATATGGGAAGGAATGAAACAATTCTAATCCCCTGATATACTGGGTTTCAATAAATTGGGCAGAACTGTGCTGCCCTGATAACAAATAAAAATGGACTGAATTAAAAGCAATGGTCAATATTGTGCTTGTGCAGCAGCTATAGTATGTGAGCAATCAGATAAAAGTTCTTAGAGACCAGGTATGGATTCAAGATTGTATTTCTTCGAATCAGAAGCTTCAGCTTCTCGACTTTCTTGCAATTTTGGTTCATTCATTGCATCAAGAGTTTGTAGATATGTGTAGGAAGCAGTCCGACTCGATGAAGGGGCTGGATTGCTAATTCTGCTGGCAAGGAAACGGCGAATCAGACCTCTAAGGAATGGGGCCATGGTGTCCGGCTCATGTTCCAAGTAGTACATGATTCCTCCCATACACATGCAGAATAGTGCCACCTGTAACAGTTTGGAAGTCATTGATCCAGGTGCCAAGTAAAACAATATCAACTGTTAAATCTTAGTTGTGGTTGGTGACACAGCACCCCTCCTCTCTTATTGTCTCACCAGTTCAGGACTTAATTATTGTACAATATCAACTGTTCTTGCCAATTCTGAAAAGTATTGTGGTTGATAGCACATAACCTCCCCAATCCTCTCTCTCTCTCTCTCTCTTTCTGACCATTACCTTCTTTCTTTCTTTCTTTCTTTCTTTCTTCTTCTTTTTTTTTTTTTTTTTTTTTGTTTTGTCAGTTCTCCCAGCTGTTAAAAGCCTACTGGGCAATGATAACAACTACTATCCTATTATCGAAAGGGAAAACTTCTTTCAGTCTCAGTCTCCACTCACTGAATTTACAAAAAACCACTTAACAATATAAATAAGTTCCAATCTCTATTTATTTCTTTTAACAGAAGTTAATCCCCCCCCCCCCCCCCCCCAACAAAAAAACCGCGTGCCGAAAAAGAAAAAGAAAAAGAAAATTTCTTTGAACAAAACAGTTATTTAGAATGTAATATGTGTGAATTCCCTTGTCCCATGTCTCTCCCTTTCTAATGCACTTCTCCCCCATAACAACCTTTTCAACCCAAAATTGTGTGATGTACATTTTTCAGCATTCTTTCCCAGTTTTTTATTAATGAAGTCTTATGTTTTTCATGACATGCATTGTGTGTGCTTTAGATTCTTAAGCCATGGCCGCTTAACTTATACCAATAGCATAGTTATTATGTGTCATTCCGAGCAAGGTCATAGCAAGCATCTGAAAGACATGATCCAGCAACAAGCCTAAACTACTTGAAAGAAACAACGGACATTAACTTGATTGTAGTGACTGAATGTGGATTGAAGAATTAAATGGTTCTAAAGCCAGTAAAGGAATGTTTTCAGGAAAATAAGAAAATAAAGATGCTATACCTCAGAATTCTTGATATCTGGAAGCAGATGGCGGTTCACTAATATATACCACCAAGAATCTCCAGCACGTGGAAGAACATACAAAGCAAGTTCACCACGTCTAGCTTTCTTCTCCAATAGTATAGAAAGAGCAGAAATTCCACCTGCAACCCAATATACAAGCTTGTGGTCTTTTGATGCCACTTTTCTATGCAAACATATGACCCCCTTCCATTACCCAAGAAAAGTTAATGACACATTCATGCAGAACCTTACAGAGGAAATGAGAAAAAGCTTGAGCAAAAAGGTACCTGAAATATTCCAACAAAAGCAGACAAGAATGATGTTGAGCGAACAGCGCCTTTAAGAGCAAGCCAACAGGTACGAGCAGGGGCGTCCATGAACTAAAAGGGCATCGCAATATAAAGGAAATCAGTTCCCAGAAGCTAATTATTGTCCTTTGAGTTGAGAAAAAGACATAAATGTTCTTCAGAATAGACATATCTAATAAAACAAACAGTTGATAGGACAACCCTCAATATTTTGAGGAGAGATCCATAATCAATCAACAGGAAACAGCCCAAATTCCCCTTTATTGCATAGCAGCAGTGAAGTTTTTATTAAGCAACATTGTCTTTGCAAAAGATTGGTGTCTTGATTATTGTAAAAATGCAAGCATCCAAATTTATACCAAAATACATCAATCATGTGACCAAAAACAAATTTCCTCTGCACATGCAAGAACATATAAGCAAAATATCGGAACTTCCATGTGTATCAAATTATGATATCTACTAGGTATTGTTTGAACTCCAAAAGCTTTAGCTGTTAGGGAATGGACCAACAATGTATATCAAACTAACAGGTATTTCAGCATTATTCGTTTTCTAACTACACAATATATCCATAAAATATACACCACATAAAAATAAAAAATAAAAAATAAAAATTCTGCATATCCATCATTTTGCATGATCTGACTAAAAGGAATGCCAGGTCACACATCTGACAACTGGAACAATTGGATAGAGCATAATATAATGTATGAGGTAAGATGTTCTGGCAGCATTGGTGGTAGCGCTAATGGAAGTTCTGACACTTGACAGTTGTGTGGTACCATCCATGGTGATAGTGATAATGATGGTGGTGGGCTGGTGGCACCATGGGTGGTGGAGGTGGTGATGGTGATTACCCCTTCAATGGTGAATGGAATGAGGGCTTTGGTGCCATCAATGATGGAGGTTGTGCTGGCAGTTCCATCTATGGTGGAGGTGGAGGTTTAGGGGTGGTGGTGGAGGTGGCAGCAGCTGCTGCATGGTGGTGATGATGCTCTTGCCAAGAAAATATAAGAACTAACCATAAAAGTGCCTTATTCCAAGTCCAAACCATTAACCTTGCAATATTAATCCTACTATACCAGCTACTACACCATTCCAGCTTATTTGAAGACATGACTTTAGAACAAAGTTTGAGATTTCCAAACTCTTCCTATGTTTTCAATCCATGCCAATTTTGATCTACTCTCCCATCTTTAGCATCTTCATGTTGCAAAAATTCACTTTCAAAAAATGGATTAAAATAAAAAATATTGTCATCAACCACAGCAGATATTACTAATTTACTACCACAGCAAAGTCCTTAGAAAACAAAAATCAATGAAAAATCTTGACAATATAGGTAATCCATATTACAACATTGTTTACAATGAAATAAAAATAAAAACAAAAACACTGAAAGAGATTCAAGGAATGAGTTGCAGTCGCACTGAAACACGGGTGGGAGATCATGATATAAGTCAAACACAACTTATAAACAACCATTAGGGATTTTTGTATGGCCTAGAGTGGCCCTAGAGCAAGAAGATCAAATGCTGGGCATAAAGGACTAGGCAAATTTAAGGTGGCTCTAAGCATCAGAAATAGTGGTGCCTTGTTATGGAAACAATCTGAAGGGCATGGACTTTGGGACAAATATGATGTCTAGGTGATAGGTACATGTGCTCTGTGACGTAGGCTGCTGCAGGCATAAAAATTGGAACCTTTTTAAAGGAACAAACTGAATGGCTTGGGCTTCGAGGCAGAGATGATAGGCACATGTGCTCTGAGGTCTGGACTGTGGCAGTTCCATTAATTGGATTAATTCTAGGGTACAGATCGTCAGGGAAACTAGTAAACGGTACACAGCATCTTACCTACCATATTGTACTAACAGAGCATCATATATTGCATATTCAGAAATTCTTCACTGTAGCAAAAGCAGCACACAGCTTATAAGAAATACATTTTGATGAGGTATGATTCCTTTGTAGAGCAGCAGAAAAGAATGCTACATTCATGAAAAATATCAACCACAATATAAAAAGACACATGGTTTATGATTCAGGTACCTCTTCCAAACAGACACATCGAAAAGGAAAGTTATGATTATAAAAAACCAACATGGGAAAAGGATGTACCTTTTGTAGGTGAAGAACAACGAATGGCACAAAAGTCAAAGAGAAGTAAAGTGGAAATGTCTTCCTGAATGTAGCTGATGCTGCATTGGTGTTGTGAGCTAAACAAGAATTTGTGTCGGGATGAATGACTGAACATGGAATAATTGAGGGAAACTGTTCCAACTTAACCAAGTTGGATCCCTTTCTGTCTGATAAGTAGGCAGATAGTGACGCAACATCCACTGGGAAACCTCTACAGTTATCCCTGACAGCCTTGTATACAGGTGCTGCAACTGGCCCAGTTTTCTGAATAAAGTCTTTATATGATTTTGGCAAGCTCTCGGGTCGCATTACAAAGGAATACATAACCTGAAAAGAGATTTTCAATTTATGAGACGATGACTAGAGAGATACCAAAGTAAATAAATATTTTCATCAATATTTGATTCACCAGTTAATGTGTCTCAGAGTTCCAGAATTTCAATTTGGTAAGCACATAGAAGAGTTAACAAAATATTCAACATCCAGCACGAAGTTATCAAAAAGAAGTATCCCCTCTTTGCATTGCAAGCGAAAGACAATGAAATTCAATCATCGCACACCTTGAAAACTCTTAATTAATGAAATGAACAGAGACATGCATTTGCGTGCGTTCGCACACATCGAATACTCTAGTTTTAAGAAAAGAACACATACACACAAACACATACAGACAGTTTTACAAAAAAAAAAAAAAAAAATGTTTCAGGCAACCTGTCAAATAGGATACGAAGGTTGGATGGTTATTAGTTATTACATGTACTCAGCATGGTGAAACCAACACTCAAAACTAAAAATGGCATTCTAATTAAATCAGGATTCTAACTGTAAATCAGAGGAACTAAGCCATTAAGTTAAGGTAAACCAGTAAACTATACTTTCACCACCTGAGATCATAAGCCATTTTATCAAAAATAAAATTATGAGTTGAATGAAGTAGCCTATTTTCTGGAAATGAAGTATAAGAAAAATAGTAAAATAAAGGCATTATCCATCATTATGAACAAGTGAAAAATTGTTATCGGAATGTGTATCTATAATGTTATGTAGCAGGTACTGAGGTATGACAGAAACTGGGGCTTTTAGGGCTAGTTCTCAGTTCTCACAAACACTGAATGGAGATTAATTATTAATAATGTGGTGTCATTTGGCACATGCAGTAAGAAACTATGAGTCAAGAGCTTGTTCCAGAGTTAGTGTAGAGCCTGACAATCCAGTATTTGAGCTGTGTTACCTGTGCACATGCTAAGGCAAAGAGTAAAGAATCTCCATGTCTCCAATGGCTTCCCCAAAAGTGAAACTTGTTTTTTGACTTTGCAGAATTATAAGCACACTGATAAGGAAAAAAAAAAAAAAAAAAACTGTTAGAATCCCAAGGAAAAAACCCAATTTCTACCATGTCATGTGGCTTGGAAACAAATCAAATATAATTAAGGGATTTCTTATCCTGTGCCGTAAGGGCACATGTTAAGATACATTTAATGTATAAAAATAAATGCATAGGAATATGTATTTGCACAATTTTCTATACAATTTGCACCATTTTTTTTAATCCATTTTAACATATTTCTATGCTATTTGCACCATTTTCTATGCATTTTAACATTTTCTTATGCACTTATTTTTATACATTAAATGTATCTTAACATGTGCCCCAAGGGCACACATTAATTGGACTCTGTAATTAAAAATACATCCATGTACCTGGCCAAGCCTAGCCAAAAGATATAAAGCAAGAGTACGCCTCCGATTTGAATCATCTAATGCTAAAATAGACAACCCCGCAACTGAACCTGCTAAAATTCTGCTCCATCATCCCCTTTAACAAAGTCATATATACGGAATAGGCTCATGCATCAACAGCTTCAAACATTTCCCAAGGAATTCATATACCAAAAACCAAAACGATAAGGAAAAAAAACATAATGTACCTTAAAATAAGTTAAAGATTGCAAACTTACGCATTCAAAGGCGACTCCTTCTTTCTCAACTTTCTCAACAAACATCTAAGGGCATGATAAGATCCAGTGAAACCACCAAAAAGTAAACCAATACGGCATGCTTCTTCTCTTACAATCAGGTCTTTCTCTGAGACTAGTTGCTGCAAAAAGAATACAAATGTTCATACTGTGTATAAGAACATTCAGTACATGATGCCACCACAAGAATACAATATTTGATGGATAATACTCCTATTCATGCAAAGAGGAGGGGATCAGAGGACACAAAATTTTGGCAAATACTCCTCAAAATTAAGCAAAAAATACAAACGAAACTGTAAATAGAGGACACTGAAGGTGTAAAAGGATTCCAAGGTTTTATTAGGATTCACGACAACTTGTACTAAAAAAGAGCCAAAAACTAAAATAAAATAAAAATTTGCTACATTGGATCATTAATTGATATAGCTCAGGATCTACTCCATTTTCTTGCAAAGAAAATTTGCATATAAAAATAAAAATAGAGAAAACATTCTCTTCTTGAACTTTAGAATTTCCTAACATAAAACCCCTAACTCCATACTATGACTTTCCTGCTTTCTTAAAAATGGAAACGAATTACTAATAAAACAAGCTTTCTAAACCAAAAGATTCTAAATATTCTAAACTCCTAAAATACATAATACATAAGGTACTGACCCAAATACAATAATTTTATTCTCTATATCACTTTAAATCTTGGAAAGAAAAATGTAATTCTTAAAATCTTGTTTAAACTAGAGGAATAACCCCCTGGACTTGATTGATAATTGGACTGATCATATGAATGATTGGTGCTTGGCTATCTCAAACTCCCTTTGTCAAAAAACAACTTATCTTTAAGTCTGATCTTCATCACCAGTTCCATTTGTAACTTCAGTCTTCACACAAGCAGGATCTCGACAGTAGTGCTTTTCTCGTTTATTTTACTTTTGATCATCGACAGCTTGATCTTGAAATTTTTCACCACTCAAGCTGTTAAAACTGTCAAGTTTAAACCTAAAAGCCTAAGCTGATAGGTGGAGGGCCCAAATAGGTTTATCAATTATGAAGTCATGTTAAACTTGATATTTAATTGATGTGGGATGTGGTATTTTTCCAACAAAAACAAACTTAATTAAGATTCTAGAGTAGATTTCTGTTAACACACACTTTCACACATCTTTGTGAAATGTATAGTTGTTTAGATGTCCTGAATCATATGTCAATCATATTTTCATGGGCATCCAAGTAACACGACACATGTCCACGGGCACCACATCACAAAAAACCTCATATTTGCATAATCCACTGTTGGACAAAATAAAAAAAGCATCATTGATCAACAAAATCACTCCCGATCTTGCGTGGATTAGAATGTGCTTCCTATAGTGGCCCAAGTTTGCTCTCCATCTCACAAACATTTATTTTTTATTTTTTTTTTGCTTTTTCAGCACAGCCAATATTAATTGCCATATTACAAACTTTACCATTCGAAGCATACAAAGCCCAATCTTGTGTGGATTAGCCATCAATCAGCTTTTCATTCTTCATCCAATTTTCAGCAATATTTGATAATTGTCTAACCATTAATGTCTTACCATCATCTGATCCCAATATCACCTCTTTTTTATTCACATCAACATAATTTTCTTTCTTCAAGATTTTTGTCTCTCCACCCAAATTATGGAGAAGAGTACTGAAATTCTGTTTTGGAACTCCAAAAGCTGATGCCCTTCCCCACCAAAATTGAAGCACGTCACTTTTACATGTTCATGTCTTGGTAATTTGATCAATCACTTGATTTTGACTGATCAACCATTTGATCTAGCTTTGATTGACGTTCTTTTTCCTATTGAAGATTTTGCTCCATTTCTTATAACAATGCCTTATTTCCATCTGATATGCATCTTTAACAGATCCGAAATGTTTGTATGGCAATCTCATCCTGGATCTCTTCATTTAAATTGTTGATATGTTGAGCGACGGATTGATCATCTGTTTCATTTTAAAAATTCTTAATTGAAAGAATGTAAAATTCATCAATGGAATCCATCACACCCTTCTCCTTTTGACGCATATTATATAGACTTCACAATAAGGTTTGCTCATTATCTAATAGCAAGAAGGTTTCATGTAATCAACCACGCATCTTCTCCCAACGACAAATCTAGCCATCCCTTTACTCGGGCGTTTAGATTGCACTTGATCCCTCCACATAGCAACTAAATTTTTCAATTTTGCCAAGCAATCTTCACCTTCATTCTATCAACGTCCTCAATTAAAAAAATTTCTTAAAGGCTGTATAACCAGTCAAGAAATTCTTAAAATCAAGAATATCAACCATGAACCTCCATCACCATCGTTTTCAAGGGCTCTCACAGTGCAATCTGCAAACCGTTCAAGCTATACTTCTTCACTTGAATTGTCAAATCTCAATAAGAGATCACAATCTCATTGTCTTGTGTTCAATCCAATTGTCCAAATCTAGTGACAAGTTAGGTCAAAAGTTGCAGTTGTTTCTGCGTCAATGGCTGAAATCTAAGGTTTGACTAATTCACATTTTCTGGACTAGCAAGGCCTCCGATGCATACACCACCATGACGTAAACCATGAGATCTTCCATTGGCAAGAATGCAAGATTAGCTTTGCGTACAGGATCCATCAATGCTCTCATACCAAAAGTGATGTAGCTCTTGATCTACTCAAATTTCTAGTAAGAAATTGCAAGAAACAATCTCTTCTTCAACCTAAAAATTTCATAGCATAAAAACCGTAATTTCATACTATGATGTACCCTCTTTAAAAAAGAAGGAACATAGATATGCTAATCTAAATAAGATAACAATCCTAAACTAAAAGACTCTACTAAAGTCCTAAAATACTCAATACCCTAATGTACTTGCCCAATTACAATGGTTTCAAATATGTTTTTTTTTTTTTATTTATATATATATATATATAAAATATATTGAAGAAAGAAAGGGTGGACCAGAAGTCCAACACAACAAAGGAAATAAGACAAGGCATAGACTAAAAAAAAGCCTCCAACATGTACCACAATATGAAAAACTGCTCAGTCTATGCACAAAAAATAAAGCCTCCAACCCCAAAAGTAGACCTCCCTATACACCCTCACAGAAACCCAACCCAAAACAATGGCATTAAGGAGGATCTCCATCTAATTCCTAAGAATTTAAAAGAGAGAGAGAGAGAGAGAGAGAGAGAGAGGGAGAGGGAGAGAGAAGAGAGGAACTCCTTCAATATCAACCGAAGCCCATAAAGAAGCAAAGAAATAAACTCTACCCACAACCCCTCCTTCTCTTCGAGCTTGTCATTGAAGATCCTCAAATTCCTTTCTATCCAAATAACCCACAGAACTGCCATAATGGTGCAACACCATAAAGATTTGGCCCTCTTTGTACTACTAAGGCCCTGAAAATCCACATCCAACATATTTGAAAATCGAAACATACGCTGGACTCACCCAACATAAGCCTGCCTTGTCAAAAAGCAAGTTCCACAACCCACCAGCCACTGATTCTCCATCTCCATTATTTTTTAGTTTTTATTTTTAACTTTTTTAACTTTTTTGGTTTTTTTTTTTGGGGGGGGGGGGGGGGGGGGGGGGGGGGTGCAAAAGATTGGTTTTTCTTTTGAACCAAATCATTAATATTTGTTCTCTGATGAGCAACAAATCATTTGTATTTGCACCAAATCATTAGTATTTGTCCTCTGATGAGCAACAGACCAAGCTAAAACCTTGACCTTAAGAGGCACTCACTTTCTAAATCATCCAGGCAGGGAAGAAAGAAGGGACTAACGGATCTTCGATCAGATTATCAAAGAAAGATTAACAACAACAACAACAACAACAACAAAAAATCCCAGAGGAATGACAAGTCCAAAGTCTCTTATCATGGCTAGACTAAGAAAGAAAAACACCCCGAATAGACATTGAAAGTGAGGCTAATTCCTCAAACTCTCTTTATCATTTGGATTACAAAAGAATTTGAAATTCCAAGAGATAGAGTTGGGATCATAAGAAAGAAGCCCAACAATAGAAGCTCCTTTAGCATGAGAAAGATGAAACAACCTAGGAACAACTCGGAGATGGGGCAAGTGATTTAAAATATTTTCTAAATTAGTGTTATCAGGTTTTAAAGGAGTCTCCCCTTAGTTCTTGTATATGAGTCATGTACTTGGGCTAAGTCTTTTGTTATCAATATACTTTTATTTCATAAAAAAAAACAAAAAGTTAGTGTTATCAGAACAAAAACTGGCCAATCAACTAGTTTTGTTCTTTAATAGTACCACTAAAGGAAGAGAACAAACGCATATTACCTTCATAAAAATAAAAATAAAAATAAAAATAAAATAACAGAACTGGTATCAACCACTTGAACGGGCCAATTTTTTGGTAGACTAGTGTAGACTAGGTGATTAGACCGAGTTCCATAATATCCTTGTGAGCTTAAAAAAGATGGGAGATAAAGCCCATGGAGATTTGAACCCAAGCTTCCAAGCAATAATTTGCTTTCCCTACCATCAAAATACATGTTCTAATAGTTATTCATCTTACATTCTTACCACAGAATGTATGATTGTAAATATAAGATGATAATTAAATATATCTCCAAAGAGTATCCAGGATATCCCACATATGATCAAAGCTATATATAGCCCGCGTGTCACTCACGAATGGCCGTGATCGAACGGGATATCTGGGATATCCCACACATGATCAAAGCTATATATATATTACTTAATCGTTTATGAATCAGCAATTAAATCGAGGGACCCAATCGCCAGTCCAAATCTAATAACTATGCTCATAAATCACTTTAAATATTTCCAAAACAAATAAAATTCTTAAAATCTTGTTTAATTTAGATGCACAACCCCTGGGACTTAAATCAATGATTGGACCAATTGTACTGATGACAGTATTTGGCTTCACCATTAATGATTGCATTTCACTAAACTAAGTGAATTGATTGCACCAGTTCAATGCATTGACTAAATTAGCATACGATGTTATGTTGACCATAAACAACCACTATCATCAGTAATCACCATAGTTGACCTAGTTAATTTAGTTTGAAACTTAAACTTCAAGGATCTCACCTCTAAATTAGATAGTTCTGTCAGTCTAAACTGCAAGGAATTCTATTTTCTCTATTTTTTTCTGCAAGGAATTCTTTTTCTCTATCAACTCTCCTTTCTTAATTAAATTCCTATAGTTAACTGAGGAGTTTCGAAATTAAACATATTTACAAATACTCCAGCTTGATTTTGCAAGAGGTTTTTATTTTTGCTTTTGTTAGTTTTTTAAAATTCATAATGTCAAGGATCTCCATAAGGAAATGGGAATATCTCAAACGGCTTTAATAAAACCTAATGGCCCACCCAATCACAATCTCTGCACTTGTTTTGACTAAGAAATCTATAACCCTCCTAGTTTTAGTTTCCCAGAGGTCATCCAAGATAATATGTACTTTGAATAGGTTTCCTAAAGCCATGATTATGTAAATTAGGATTAAAATCAAAGAAAGTGGAAAAGGGGCCCTCTTAAACACAACTGGAAAATAAGTTCTCCTTATAAAATTTGTTTCATGTCAATTAGATATTAACCTCTACTGGTCTACTTATCCAATCATGTTTACAACCACACCTTAACAGTGAACAAAAATTAATCTACCTTAGTTTTATTTCTAAAATAACCAAAAGTCAAGGAAATTTCTGTCTCAACCTCAATTGCTTGATCTTAAGGGTTCAACTTGGTTCAGCTTGATCTGACCTACATCAGTTCTTTGAAACGCAACTCAAAATTGAACAACCCTCTGAATAAAACTGGAAAAAATCAGCCCAAATGAAGGTCAGCTTGTTTCACTTCAGTTCTCGTATTTATTTTCATTTTGGGGGAAAAAAAAACACAATATAATCCATCTCCACAAAACATGCCTTGATTACCCTGTTTGCACAATGAGAAAGAAAAAAGGAAGTTGGAAACACTAAAATCTAGTAGTAGTATGAAAATTCAATCAAACTTGTAAGAACTAAAAGATATATCATAACTTTGATCCTATAAATTCCCTAATCTTAGTGCGAAGAAAAACCATAGGTGGGAAGAAGAACAAGAAGAATAGGGGAAGGAGGAGGAAAAGAGAACATGTTTTACTTTTCAGCTAGTGTGAACTAAGTGAAGAAGAGCTCTATGGATGATTAGCAATCAACAAAGCCATGAACAAGCATACAAGGTCAGACCCATTCTACTGTATGACCCATAACGGAATTTGATGTACTACAAAGAACATTCAATCTCTTTATTTATCAAACTTTTTTTTAATGACGAGGAAATCCTTCGGGCAAACCCCAGGCCCATATAAGACCTCACATCCCATATGGACCAGGTATGTCCAAAGCCCATGAGAACCATGTAACCTTGTGTGAGTGGCCCCAAGGGGTTTAGTAACAATCGAACTCAAGACCTTCATTTCTTGAGGCGTAGTCCCTTGCCAACTGAGCTACCCCTTGGAGTTTTATTTATCAAACTTAAGGTAGAATGCTAGCATTTTATTTATCAAATTTAAGGTAGAATTATGGCATTCATCTTCATAATATATTTTAAATTTCTGAACTAAATAGTTAGAAAAATATAAATTTCAATATCAATAGCTGGTCATGTTTTGTAACGCCTCACCTCCACTACTGGCATGATATTGTTTGCTTTGGGTTACCTCTCATGGATTTAAAATGTATCATATCAATTGATGACTGAATTCTACAAATATAGTATAGATACTCTCCCTAGAGAAATGATGTAGGATTCCTCCTTGTGTCACTCGCCCCCATATTCAGTTCCACCAAGATCCTAGACCATTTTTCCATGAGTGCTGGTTCAAGATGTGGTGTGGAGAGTGCCTAGCAAGCATACCCAACCACCACGAGGCAGGTCCAACTCTGACACCATTTGTAACACCCTACCCCGACCAATGGCATGATATTGTCCACTTTAGGTTACCCCTCATGGCTTTAAAACACGTCATACTAGTTGAGGAGCAAATTCTACATATATAGTGCACATACTCTGAGGCGATATGGGATTCCTCCTAGTGTCAATCAATGTTGGGTGTAAGTATATTTGATAGGGAGGAGCGAAAAGGTCAGAGAAATGAATGAACAAGAAAACACGATCAAGAAAGAAGGAAGAGGAGGAACAATGCTACCACCAAATTTCCATTGATTAAAAAAAAAATTCCAAAGCATAAATCAACATATATGCTTCTCCCTTTACAGACCCTGCTTTCATCAATACATCATTAATGCTTCCAACAAACCAAACAACCACTAAGGCACTAACAATTACAAGCTAGTCATATTACACTTTCAACTAATTTTAAAGTATACTAAACACAATACAATGCATAATTATCACTATGTGTTTACTATATATATATATATATTTTGATGAAGCGTGTTTTGTATATATTTTTATTTTTTTGTGAACAAACCGGTCATCTTTAATGGGAAAAATCAAGAGAATGATAGCCATCATCACATATGAGAGTGGAAATACAAAATAGAGGTATTTGATGAATTTCTAAAATTGATCCTATAACATCGGCTATTTTTACATGGTTCCTTTCAAAATGATAAATTCGTACCTTCAACACAACAAAAATTACATTATAACCATTTGATTTCCATCTGGACGACCAAACATGCCCTTAGCCCCTTAAGAAATGACTCAAAATCATTGTCAAGAATAAATTTCCCCACCTGACCTATACCATCGCTCAGCATTTCATCGAAAAATAAAAACGAATGGCAACAAAAAGCGCCATGGATCTAACACTACTCTCAATAACCCTAATTTCATCCGATCATATTAAACAACATGCAATCCAAGAAGTAAATGTCAGTTAAGTTCAATCTGAATAAACATAATAATCAAGTAAAATACGTGTGTGTATAGATATACGAATATGAACCTTGAGATCAAGAAGGGATGAATAGGATTGCCCCCTGGCGAGCTTGAAGGCGCGAAGAAGGATTCCGATACCGACTCTGACGCCATAGGAAAGGAGGAAGCTCTGGCAGACGTTGCCGATGGCGTTGGCGACGCAGGACTCATCGGCATGCTCGCAGGGCGGGTGTAGTCCCCTCGCGCGTCTCTGGCGACGCTGAAGCTCTTCTATGGCTTCCCTGAGTCGGTCCTCCGCCTCCCGGAGGCGGCGCTCGGCGGCGCCATCAGAGTTATCTAGCGACTGGGATGGAGAGGGCAGTGATTTGAAAGAGGGGGTTTTCGAGAGAGATGACATTTTGGAGAGGCAAGAGAGATCTTCCGCATCTGCAGATGTAGAAATAGAGAGAGAGAAGGAAGAGAGAGAGAGTGAGAGAGCGGACAGAGTAAATGAAATTTAATTGGGTTTCATTTATTTGGATTGCACGTTTTCAAGAAGATGGAGCGTGCTATTATGCGCCGGTGGAACACAGTGGTGGGGAAATGGGGAAAAAGTGCAATGGTTGGCCGTTAGTTTTCCGGACTGCTAGTGTACTGTACTGTTATGTTTGTTGCTGGGGATGCGGTATGCTAATATACGCAGGTGGACACGGAGGTGACGACTGCGTATAGAGGACGTATTGGCCGCTTGTTTCGCGCACCTTGGGTTAAACTGTGAGCACCGTCGTCTTGGGCTGATTGTTTTTGATTTTTTTGGGCTGATTGTTATGTTGGGTTGACGGGAAAGAAAATTGGATTCAGCAGCTCAATACCTTATTGGACGAGGGATTGGGTAATTCAAATTAAAATTTTAAAAAATTACCTATTAAAGTTATTTTAGTTATTTTAGTAGTAATTTTTAAAATTTTTAATCCGAACGATTCAATCTCTCATCCAACATTGTGATTGAATTTGGTACGGTATTGAGTTTTATAAACTCAACATTAAATCCAAATTAAGTGGGAAGGTGCTACTCTTCTCAGTTTTTTTATTTTTTATTTTTATTTTTATTTTTATATTTAAAAATTCTAAACTCTTTTTCATTGAGGGGGGATCCATGATTTCCATATAATTATTAGTTCCACAATTTCACCTGTTTGAGAAAAATATGAAAAAGTTGAGAAACTAGTAGGAAAAAGAGAGATACCTTTGGTATCGTATCCAAGTAAGGAGTAAATTAATTTTGTTTATTTGTTTGTTTGTTATTATGGGAAAGCCGATTTGATAGGAAAGAAAAGAGTCAGGGAGAGCTACTCCCAACTGTAGAGCTATACCATGAGTTAGAGTGACATTTAGCTTATAAAGCCAAAAGGGGCTTCTACACCGAGAGGGTGTTTGGTGGGTGGCCTTTTGGGTTATTTAAAATGTTTTTCCTTCTTTGCTTATAGGGTTACTTCTTGTCTTGTTCAAGTGTTTAGTTGCTTTGATATTTGGGATTTTGGGTTAAAAGTGTTTGAAGGAGCAAAAATTAGGTGATTCATGAACGATCCCTTTAGGTATTTTTCCTTTTTTTCTGGTACAAGTTGTAGACCTATTTAAATCCCACACCACCTAGTACCACCTAGGCCAAGGGTCACTCGTGGTTCATGAAATATTTTGATGTATGTTTAATGCCGCAAAAGTTGAAAAACGTTCATGATGGCCCACATTGCTATTTCTCTAATTGTGTGGCATGTACCCTTTCAGAATTACTTATAAGGATATTTTTATTTTATTTTATTTTTTTTGAAATACAAGAGCTGAGCATAAAAGAAAAATCTGACATTCTAACTATATTGGCACCTTACACCCTCACAATCATACGCATCAAAACTCTAGATATTATTATAAAATAAAATAAGAGGAAAGTTTGGTCTTGGTGACTCATAATGTCACAATCCAGCTCACAACAAAGAGAAAGCCTAATGTGGTCAAAATTTGTAAGAAGATAAAGAGAACATGTCATGACAAATAAAAGAATCCAACTGTTTAGGAGAAGCCCACCACCATTGAAAACTAGAAAATTAAAGATCCAAGTTAGCACATTTATCCGCAGTAGCATTGTCTTCTCTATATATGTGACTAAATTGAACTTTCATGTACTACATATAATGGAAACAATTAAGCAATCTAATCCATAAATCCCATGGAGGAGCAAATTCTTTATTCCTGAGACACGATATTACAGCATTTGAATCACGCTTTAGCCAAATATACCTCCACCATTTATCCAAGCTTGTTCAATGCCTGTTATCACTGCTAATAATTTAGCATAAAAAGAAGTATGAGTGCCCATATTCACACAAAAAGCACCTTTAACAAGCCCCTATAATTCCTGAAAACACCTCCTTTGATTCAACACAACTTAACAAAGTTTTTTTTGTTTTCTTCAAAATAAAATGAAACTAAAAGCATCATAAAATTACTTAGCATCCCAAATGGATTGGCATATCGAGTAACTCTTAATCAATACAACAAGCAAAGAAAACGACAAATAGAAACAACAACAAAAAGAGGTCTGGTCTTGGTGGCTCATTGCTGCAACATTCCAACTCACATGAAAGCAAAAACAAACTGTACGTCCTAACAAAGGGAAAGAAATTCAAACATATTTTGATCCCTAAAAATTAAACAAGAATTATTGAAAATAACAAACAACCTCTTAATTGATGAACCTATAAAAAGGAAAGCCCGAACATATCTATAGAAACCGCATGTGCTATAGAATTACGACAACTAAACCAAGTAAACTGATCATCACTGGAAGCATGATTGGCAATCTTGTTTGCAGCACTATTACCCCCTCTAAAAGACATGGGAAAATACTACACTCTTTTTTTTTTTTTTTTAAATAACAACCTTCAATTTCTCACAAAGGCCAGGGTGAATGAGAAGAAGTATCCTTAAGACGAGATAAAAGAGGATGAGTCACTCTCAAGACATAAGTTGTGCCAACCTTTCTCTCATGCAATAGATATAGCTAAGATCACTCTTGAGCCATAAGCGTGATATAGCTAAGATCACTCTCAACTCTCAAGCCAAAAGTTGTATGCACTCCAATGCTTGTAAATTATACTCCTATTACAAAACCTCTAGAATTTCAAAAAATACCCCCACTTGCTACTGGACCAGGGTTCCCTCTTGCTAATCCATCTGTGTTAACCTTAGTCCAATTAGGAACTGGAGGATACCACATCGCAGGAACAATTTTCGTAGCTTTTCAAACAACCCCTTGAACATTAAGAGCTTTTAAAATCTCATAATCAATAACAGAATACCCTCTAGTAGCATAAAAGAGATGGCTTCCTGCATAATAGTTCCTACAGCTCTCTTTATATTTAAGAAAGAATTGTTAAATTTAAAATCATTTCTATCCTTTCAAATTATCCATAAGGTATGCACAATAGCAAGCAGCTATAGATGAGTGATTTGAGGACTGAACAAATGAGAAATTAAAGAGAGCAAACAGGCTTGAACAGAGTTTTGATGTCGATATGGAATACAGAAAAAAATGTGGATCCATTTCCATAGCCGCTGTGCATAATCTATATCTATACTACCTATAAAAAGATGAATGTAAGAAAAACTTTTGATTGACTAATATACCCTTATTTTAATTTTTAAATACACAACTGCCCACCCTTCTGCATATATAGGAAATATAGTAATATGAAAACTATAATTCTAAAACACATACCCTAATATATTTTAAAACACATACCTTAATATATAAAATACAAATAGGAATTCAAAGAAGACGGAAACTATAATTCCTATATAATAAATAGAAATATATAGGAATATGGAAACTATAATTCTAAAATACATACTTTAATATATTCTAAAAAACCCTAATGCTTTCTCCAAACGTTTGCTCTAAACATTACGTTTCTCCGAACCATTGCTCTACTCATTCCTCCTTTCGTCTTCCCCTTCATACTCCATAATATGGAGTATAAACAATTACAAGATTTCCTTTCTTCTGTTCTCAATATATTGATATTTGTTGCTCCTTTCATCCTTTTTTCTTTTCAGTCAGGCATAATCTCCAGAAGAAGTCTACAGAATAGACATAATCTGTCCTGCCTTTTATTTTTTTAGGTTGCAAAGATGACATAATCGATATTGTTCGAGAGTCTCCAAAGTAGAGAATATCAAGGTTACCAGAAGAAGGTTCTCTATCTTACAAGTTAATTCAAATCCAACGTGAAACCCTAGCTTTTTTTATTGTCTTCCATAATTTTACATCGACTAATTACAGCATTCAGTGGCTTTGAATTGTATAGGTTTCATGGCTTAAACAACTCGAATTTGGTACATAGAACCACACGGATATGTAAGTTTCTTTGGTTAATATGTCCTCAATTCCTATTTTTATTTGGATGCTTTTTTCATTCTTTGTAGATTTATTTTTTTCCTTGTTGGTTTACACCTATTAAATATGGAATTGCATACTTAACAATTATCAGAAGGTCAAATCGGGGAGACGAAGCAAGACAAAAAAATTTGAATTTTAGATAATATTCCATTATCCTTTGACTCTTTTCCACAGGCCATACATTATAATCAAAACTGACTTTTAGAATATGTATTTTAATTCTTATTTGTTGTATGATGTGCATTATAATGTATAGTGAAGTTAGACGATGAAGATATTATTCAAGCTATTGGCAATTTAGTAAAGACAATGTTTGACAAAATGCCTGAATGTGTTTAATGTTGAAATACTTCCTTTGAAATTTTACTTTATCAAGGCTTTTGTGTAAATCAAGTCAAGTTCTATTTTGAAATAAAAATCAAAGAAAAATAAATTTTGTTTAAAAGTCCTAGCCTAATTTTAAAAAAAGAAATAAAATTCAAATAATGTTAACTTATGAAGTCACTCATATAAATATGTTGTCTATGAAATTTTTTAAAATTTTGGCACTTTTTCTAACATTGTAGTTATTTTGGCACTTATTTTCAAACCTGGAACTTTCCTTGAATTCCTAACATTGTAGTTTGCGCTTGGAAAATGATATTACTTGGACACAGTTTGGTATTGTTGCACATGGAGTTAATAAGAACTAAATAAAAGCAGCAACTATTTCTGTTAAAGTAACTTCAGCATTGCGTGCAAAGGCTGAAGAGTTTTTGTGCTATCATTTCTACTAAGCAGGATCAATTTATAATACTTCACTTGTTATTTGGTAGTATAAGTATTGTATTATATTTGACAGGGAAGCAATTTACCAACATTGATTGGTTGTAAATGTCTAATAATGGTGTTACAATGTTTATGAGTTCAAGTACAATTTTTATATTTTTGCAGAATTATTGGTAGGATCCATGAGCTCAGAATTTTTTTGAATTATGTCGTATCAGTTCTTGTATTTTTAAAAAACCTTTGGGTGATTGCGGTTACCAGTTGGATTAGAAAAGGCGATTCAAATTGTTTATCGTAATATTGTGAAGAAATTTTATGGGTAGTTGTACCATCTACACAATCTGGCAGTGGTAGTTATTGGAGATTTTTCGAACACATAGGTTTGAAATATTGATGTTCATCTTATTGGAATTACAAGAATTCTTTCATGTTAGCAACCCAACGAAAATGCATTTATTCAAAAAGAAAATCTCAAAACCCTTTTATAGCTATGATACTCTTACCAAATAATGAAAGTATCCATGAAAATCAAACGGGCTAGGATAATTGAGTCCAAATATGATTCCAAAAACTAAATTATAATTTTATATTAAAAATTTTAATTAAATTTCTAGATTTTTTTTAAAAATCAAAATCACAGAAAATTAGTCACGTGCAACGCACGTGTGCACCAACTAGTTGAAATAAAAATATAGATTCCAACTAGTCCCTAAAGCACTAGGATGAGTACACAAACTACAACATGAAGCTATAGGAATTCCTCTGTGTAGTATGATTTAAATGCGGAAGCGAATAACAAAATTCATTACATAAATCATACCCCTTTGGAAGATTTAAATGAACAAGCTTAGATTTTATAAATAGAGTGCTTCACGTGCTCCTTTGGACCTCCTAATAACATGAACAAGCTCTCACAGTAGGGTTCACAACACAATTAAGTGAGACCTTCTATATCTACTGTATAAAGGCTCTCAAGATCAGTCAAGAAGAATAAGTGCCTGTTTGGATTAGATTTTGGGAGACCCAAAATCTCTTTTGGAGCCCATAAGCTATTTTGGGCCTGTTTGGGTATTTTACTCACAATCAATTTTGGATATGAGAATAGATTTTAGGGCCTGTTTTGGAGAAGTTGGGTTACCCCAGCTTCTCAGATTCAATGACCGGGAATCAGTTTAAGGGTTTAATGAAACTTTCTCTATTGCCAAATGTACCTTTCACATTTCAACACCTAACAAAATAATACCATCCATACCTCAAGCCCACAACATAACGTCCCACCTCTCAAATCTGAAGCTGCTCCTCCCACCTCCCACCTCTTGCCTCTTTTCTCTCTCTCTCTCTCTCTTTGCAAGCACCAGCTGCGGCCGTCTTCTTCTTCAACAAAAATTCCAAGTAAAACCAATCTCTTTCTCTCTCTCTCTCTTCAACACCTTATTTTCCTCCTTTTCTTAAAATTTTCTCATTAAAACCCTTTTTTTTCCTGTTTTCATATTTTTTGGATAATGGATAATGATATGATGATTTGTAAAATCACTTTAGTGGATGCCAAACCAACAAAAATACTACTTCTAAGGGTAATATTGTCATCTCAGTGTTAAAATCACTTCAATAGCTACTCTTGTCAAATATAAACAAAAATCACTTATGGCAGCAAAATCAATTTTGAAATTAATTCCCAAACACAAAGAAGATTCTCTTATGCTATTAGCAACTTCTGATTCTCTTCTGATTCTGCTTAATAGCATAAGTTGCAGCTATCCCAAACAGGCACTAAGTCAAGAAGAATAAGCAGAGAGAAGGGGAGGGAGTGGAGATATTTGCTGCACACTCTACACTTCCACAAACTACCCCAAGCTGACCTTTTATATACACAAATTTAAAAGGGACAAGAACCACTTATTTAGGGATCTGTTTAACAAGAGGAAAAAAGGAGAGATGTAGTAGTCATATGCCATGGCTGTGTTTTCAACTCTTGAGCAGACCTTATTATGTCAATTTTCAACACCTATGGATGTCATGTCTAATATCTCCCACTCCCACATGTTGTAAATAATACTACTGTATTCATCTCTTTTTCAAATCTGCTCTATCCTTGAGACAATTCATACAAGCCAATAGACCGTGTGATCGTCGAGAACACCTGCATGTGGGAGCTCTATACTAGCAACTCACTTAGAATCAGCATAGAGGCATCAACCTTTAAGAAGAATATACATACATATATAAAGTGTCTCAGTATGCCCCAGATCCATTTAGTCACATCGATTCAAGCATCTCTAATCCCTCAAAGAGCTATGCTTGACCCCTCATGTCTAGCAATATGCCCACACTTATATTGCAACCCAAAGATGCAACATGAGTTGTCGATAGTGAATATAAAGCAGAGATGTGATACTAAATGACCTTCCCTTCATCCTCATGCCACTTAGCTCAGATTTAATTGTTTTCCAGCAATGTACCTTAAGGCCGAATCATACATGGCCGTAGGCAACATGCCAAAGTAGCTAAACATCAAATATTTGCTTTTATGGCATAATCAAAAGTAACAAAGGGCACACAGTTGGTTATAAACCTTTGAACTTACACAGTGAGGAAGCAAGGATCTATTCACTCACCTCCATAATCGGTTGCTAAGCACATATAGTATGAAATACATGCTACGATGGAGTAACTATAAAAATCGTATGTTATAAACTCTGACACCGTACAGATCTTAATCTAGTCACCATGCAAGCGCTTAACTCGAGTTCCATAGTTGCTCGCTATCCAAAGCGCCAATTTTAAGTTCTCGCATCTGGCTATCATTACAGGTTTAATGGAAAGTGGGTACATCCATTATTGGTCTCTATTAGGAGACCTCATCTTGGTTCCAACCAAGGCAACACTATAACTTAAGGGGGCAATTGGGCTCCAGTCCAATTATATAGAATTGTGTAGCCATAGGTGTAGTTTGTAAATCTTTTCCAGCCATCAATACACATTTTCCTATGATGACTAAAATGCCCCTTTTAATATAAAACAGCTTAGCCCAAACCTCCAAATATTTAGTCTCGTCAAACACGGAACGAAACTCAAGCCCGAAAATCTAGTTTGAGTATCCCGCAAATATGGTGTGGATCTTCTATGCAAGTGTAACTATAATTTTCAAAAAGAAAACAAGAGCTCCCTCTTTCTCATCGAGACATCGTTTGCGTCGAAGGAGAGAACAGCCATAGTCAATGGCGAACTAGAAAAAATCGTCGTGTAACTGTTTAGATCATTTCGAAACTTGTTCGTGCGACAACACTGACTGGAGTCGATGGCTAAAAAAACGTGAGATTTCCTATTTCTCCTCTGTTTGTGTGAATGGTTTAACTATTTTTTACGATTTTTTTTTCAAATTTCTTGAACCTTATCAATTCGTGTAACTAAAATCTTATTCAATCCATGTAACTAAAATCTTATCAGTCCGTGTTTTATTTAGTTACATGCTTATTGCGATTTACAAGTATGATACGTGGTGAACACTACATTCTGATGGAGGAATAAATCCCCAAAAAATAGACGAATTAGAATAAATGGAAAACACTTGCCATAATTTGATGAAGAATACGACGTGCAATCAATATTGGGGATTCTTCAGAACATGCCGGCACAAAACTACCGAACCAAGAAAATTTTTGAATTTCAAACTTGAATAGGTGTCAAGGATTGTTGGATAACATCACACGTAAGGGAACCGTTAATCAAATCGTTATGGATAGAGAAAAATCTTGTATTCTTGAGAAAAATCCTCCTTATTTACTTACCAGAACCGACAATAAGGGCAAGTATGGTATTCTTGAAGAGATGATTCCCGAAAGCACTCCAAAACATGGTCGTTTAATGCTGGGTGTGGACTTGACGCATGAATAGAAAAATAAGTGGACTTCTGGCTGGCACTTTATGCAGAATATGTACTTTTGGCTAATTTCCCCTAACTTAAGTGTCTTATCTTTACTCGCTATACTAAGCGCCAAAGGTGATTGCTCGTGTGAGTGAGCCAATTAAAACCTATTGACATACTTCACTCAAAAATTATGTGTATGCTATTTCCCACGCCATATTCATAATGCAATAATTTAGCAATTAAGAGAAATTATTAAAACAAAAGGAACACATGCATTGATAGCATAAATATCCCAAAGTTGGCATACATAAGAAGTAAATGATCAACCAGTTCAAAATACATTAATCACCACTAGCGTAGGCCTAAAGCCTTAACATGAGTCATATAAACATCTGATACGGACAGCATATGAAAAGTCCAAAACAGGGGCTCCACAAAACAAAGGTAGCAAAATTCCATAAAGCTGCATACCCTAAAGCCCTAAGACTAGAATTGAAGAGCAACAGAGCCGTAGACAAGCAGCATACCCTAAGGCTAAAGGAGCAGCTGTTGACACCCAATTTTTTACCGCCTGACATTTCAGACCACTTTTAAGCCCAATGATGAAGGGTGGTGTCAAATACAACTATTATGAGTGAATCCCGAAGAACCGACGTGATTATAGCTCAATTCAGCACAAAAACATAACTCATGATCGTATGTGTATGCTTAATGCACGTACGTGCATCTCCCATGCACGTACGTGCATTACCTAAAATTTTCAGAATCTCCCATTTCAGTATTTTCTTCTTTACCATATGAGGCGTGCAGCACCTAAAATTTTCAGAATCTCCCATTTCAGTATTTTCTTCCTTACCATACGAGGAAGAAGCCTCAATGCCAGTCGTCTTGTGGTGACTGGAAACCATAGTTACATGAAAACAAACTCTAAAAACCCCTTATAAATACCCTACTTTAAACCTAAGGAGAGGATCCGATTTTTCTAAGCCTCCATCCAATACTCCTCTTTAGCCTCCACCCCCGTAAAACCCAAGAACCAACAGTTGTGGTCGCGAGAAGTCTAGAAGGTGAACTCGTGGAGTGATTTCCACCAACCAAGCCTGAGGGTAACTATTCTACATTAATTTTCTTTCATTTTGGTGAATCTATTGATCATTTCTAACAAAATAGGTCTAGATTTATTTGCGTATATTCCACCATTTAATATACATATCAAGGATTTATTTAAGGTGTAGTTATTGCATATCTAAAGCATACATGTAGAATAGCCCATATCCATCTGTTCATCATCCCATTAAATATGAGTATGTTCATCTACATATCATATTATGATTATATTGTATGGGTTAAACCATTGATTCCGGCATTTACTTCATAGAATCAATCCATGATTTCTTGACATCTAGATCCAGGATATTATTATTGTTTCCAAAGCATATTTAGGTAGTTTTGAGCATGAGATAATCACTCGTAGGTTTGCATAAACATGGTAGTAGCATTATTAAGTTCAAATTTGCATCTTTTTCATACATTAATTTTAGAGCATGTACGTACGAGCATGTGTGATGCATGTACGTGCATCACATGTTTTGGGAAATTAATCTTTGTTTTGCAAGTAGTGTAAGTTCGATCTGAATTCCCTAGTGCCTCTGTTTTCTATATATATACTAATTTACCTTGTTTTGTCTTGATTCTTTATTTCTTTTTATCATTGTGTGCTATCAATTGAATTAAATCATTAAAATTACTTGAATATGGTTGAGCCTAATTAAGTCCTATTTAATTAAAGCCAATAAGTACATGTGGGGGCTGGCTTCGGCCAGGCGTTATTGGGTGCCTCATACCTTCCCAACAACGTACCCTAGCTTCGAACCTGAACAATCTCTAGTTAGACCCTTGCTAGGGGTCAACTGGTTCCCGAAGCTAAATTGGGTGGTGACTCCCTCTTCGCGCTAGCCCTCTTGGTTAGTGGCGTATTCACGAGTAGCGTGGTGGTTCCGAATGTGGTGCTCACAGTGGCGACTCCACTAAGGATAAAGGGCTAGACTCCAAGGTATTTATTGGCTTTAATTAATTAGGAGACTTAATTGGGTAAAACCAAAATTGCACACACATACACAATCTTGGCATTTATTATCCCTCAATGGTAGTCTGATTAGAGACCCGGGTTCCATTTAGTTCCTATGGGCAACTCGATTTAGCATCATCAACCCACAGCCTGTGCCACTAGCTTGTAATAAGCTAGTGAGTACGTTAAAGGGTTGCTCTTTGAGCACCCTAGCCTGGGTGACCCTTGAAGGAGAAGTACCCTAATTGACCGACCACACTAATGTCCCCCATAAACCATTGCATAGCCTTGATTGAATGTGAGTCATTATGCATATCATATTGCACTTGCATTTAGGCCCATGATGTCTAGATAAGGGGGCAAGACCCATCATTGTCTATTATCTTTTCAAATCTAAGCCCAATTGAGAGGTGAGATATATGATCTTGTAATTGGGTCGAAGTAAAAAAAAAAAAAATCCAAAAAAATCAAATATATAAATAAATAAGAAAATATGGGCTTGGATCCAAATGAGAGTGAAAGATTATGTGAATATTGTAATAGGCTTAGATGCGAAAAGAATGGACTTTGGTTGGTTAAACTCAATGTGATACTTTGACTTCACGTGTCCTTAATGTGATTCTATGGGGTTATAGGTCCATTACCACCTTATTTTCCTAAGAGCATCTCGTTTGATTATAGTCATCTCATTCATTAGGGGTCTTAGGTTTCTTTGTATCTTCCTTGATGTGTGGTCTTTTGGTCGGTCCATCTTAGGGGCATTAGGCCCATTCATTTTAGGTTTACATCTTTTTCTTTTTGATTTTGTATGTTGTTATCATATCTCTTGTCTAGGTCTTTAGTTGTCATTTTTGGAGTTTAGGTCCATTTGCATCCTCCATGTTAGGTCATTATCATTTGTTCATCTCATTCTAAGTGTCTAAGTTCTCTCTTTGGTTCAACCGTTTAGTTCTTGTTTATCTTCGTCTTATCCTAAGGGCATGTTTAGATGGGAATTAATATGAAATCATTATGGATAATCATAGTAAATGAATTTTATAAGGATAAACATACTCTTTATAGGGATAACCAATCATTGCTTGGATTCGTAATTCATTTGGAAGGTTAGAAAGAGTAGAAACATCACAAATCATTGAAATAGATGCTGAACAAGATTTGGTGAAGAAACTGGAAAAAATAATGGCAAAGATGATGGAAAGATCAATGGCCCTTATTTTGAAAAGACTCCAAAAGATTGAAGTTAACCAGGGTAAACAAACAATTGAGACTGAGGAAGATGATGAAAATCTTATTTTTGATGAGGAGGACTACCTTAAAAAGAAGGAAG
The DNA here is from genome assembly GCA_039720395.1 of Liquidambar formosana. Classification (NCBI taxonomy): domain Eukaryota; kingdom Viridiplantae; phylum Streptophyta; class Magnoliopsida; order Saxifragales; family Altingiaceae; genus Liquidambar; species Liquidambar formosana. Next base: position 19,968,272 of record CM077820.1, read on the forward strand.
CTGAAGCTAAAAAGAAGGAAGCTAAAGCTAAGAAGATGGAATCTGAGAAGAAGGAATTTGAAGCCAAAAAGAAAGCTAAAGGAAGTGAGGTGCAAGACATTTTTGCTGAGGTGGAAAAAATGAAGACCATTCTAAGGAAATCTCAAGGTGTTGAGGAATACATGTTAGACATGGATGAACTATGCATATTCCTTGATGTCCAACTACCCCCAAAATTCAAAACACCTAAAATGGATGTGTTTGATGGGATTAGTAACTCTCGAAATCACTTGAAGCAGTACATTCTAGCAATGAAACCTATGGGGCTTTCTAAAGAGCAGATTGTGCATTGTTTCCCAAAGACCCTCAATGGAGATGCTATGAATTGGTACCTTTCCTTAGACAATGCGAAAACTCAATATTGGAAGGAGTTGGCTATGGAGTTCGTACACCATTATAACTATAATGTCCAACTTGACGTCACTCTGCGGGATTTGGAGACTACTAAATAGAAGAGTAGTGAGACATTCTCTGAGTTCTTAACAAGATAGAGGGCCAAGGCTATCAAGATGCCCAATCGTCCAACTGAGAAGGATCATGTGTGCATAATTGTGAAAAATCTTCTGCTAGCTTTTGGGCGACTATTGATGCTTATCCCATTGAAGAACCTTCGAGGACTTATATAATACTGGTATATAAGTCGAGGATGGCATGGATAGTGGGCTAATACATAAAAATGATGGGAAGAAGCACGCATATGGATTTGGTAGCTCAAGTGCAAGTAATGGTAGCAAGACGAACGAGGTTAATGTAGTTAATCCTCATAGTGGACCTATGGAGTTCTCTTCACTTGGTGTGCCCTTATCTGCAGCTCTTCGAAATTTGGTGAAAAGAGGAAGGTTGAAGCCACTAGATCCTATTATAATCAAAAAGTCAATATTGAACTACAATGAGAATGAGTACTGTGATTTTCAGCAGAGTTATAGCCATCACACTGATAAGTGCGGTCGTCTCTGCTATACTATTCAGGATATGATCGACTTGAGAAAGCTTCCTAAGTCGGGGGAACCTCATATAGTAACAAATCCACTCCTAGACTACCATGCCATGTCACCTCCAAATGGAAATGGGACGCAATGGATTTGAAAGTGGATGATTGCAGCCGTAGATGGTTTCTCTATCTTAATTTCCATGATTTGAATTTTGAGATGATATTTGAATAATTGGTTTATCCTGGTTGGGTTTTTAACTGTTTTGAGACAATAATTTTGGTATGACTGCTTCTTATCAATGGTTGGCATTAATTTATTGCCTACTTTCTTTAAATTTGATGTGGTTTGCCTTTCTAGCACATGAGTTAATATGCTTGCCCTTTTAATATTTGAATTGCGAACAATGGAAATCAAAATAAAGAAAGGCCATCATTTCTGCTATCCTTTAAAAGAAACAAAAAATTCCTTGCTAACCCTTTTGAGCCTGAATAATTTCTTTTTTGATACCCTTGTTAAGGATCACCCCCAATACTAGGAGCAAATTTTAAAGAGGTGTTTGTTTGAAAGAAGGGGTAGTATATATATTTTTTATAAAAAAAATTTAAAAAAAAAAAGGAAGAAAATTGAGAAAAAAAGAAAGAAAGAAAGAAAGAAGGAAAAAAAAAAGTGCTAGAATGAAATAGCAAATTGATTGCCAAGCTGGGAAGTGAAGTGAAGTGAAGATACAAAAGGAACATCATTGAGGTAACCCTTGACGAATAAGAACTTATGGAAATAAATTTTGAGCTTTTATTATCCTTTCTTTCATGAGCCGAAGGCCCTAAGCCTTTATTGTAGTCCAAATAACAGTCCTCTTTGATTGATTGAAGTTGTTCAAGTATTGATGAACTACATAAGGCTTGATCCCTTTTTTAGGTACGTAGGCAACCTTTAGAGGTGCAGCCACATCATTATTCATGCAAGGGGCATATACCAAAAGACTCATTTGTTAAAAGATTGAACTATTGATAATTTAAAAGAAAGATTAGAACCTTATTAATGTTTTCCATGCCATGGAAGAAGGTCTCAAGAAGTTTAATGCCAGTGGAAAGATATGATTGTGATGGTGAAAATAATCCTTTGTGGGTGTTGATATGTCTTAATATAGTTGGTGATTATCACACGAGTTTGAATTGAATGAAGAATAAGAAAGGGAACGCTTATTAGGTTGAAAACCCGAAAGGGCGGCATAGGCAAAAATTAAGGTATGAGGAAAATGAAAATATGAAAAAGAAAAAATAAATAAATAAATAAAATGAAGAAAGTGATGAAGGAAGAATTTCGAGTAAAAGGTAAGGTGAACCTTGTGAAGGATGTGTTTCAAATTAAAAGAACATTTCAAAGATTATTCGTAATGATTTTATAAATCAGTTTCCTCTTTAGCATGTCTTGGGGGAGTCCTCATCTGTTGTTATTTGTTTTCGTCGATTGACTTTGACTCCGTCAATTGTTTTCTGTCATTCATCCTCGAAGTAGGGTTTGCATCCATATGCATTTGAGTAATTTCATGTTTTTATATGCATCCTCTATAAAAGGGATCCTATGATATATTCTCTGTTAACTACTTAGCTAATCTGTCGCATTTATAGATGTTGGGTTTGAATTCTAGATAGAATTCTTACTCGCCTTGCGAGGCATCTTATTACTGGTTTTTAGGTTTGAACTGTAGATAGGGTTCCTGCCTGTCTAGATGGACACCTCTGGGTTCGAATTCTAGATAGAATTCCTGCTTGCCTTTAGAGGCATTTTATTACTATTTTTGGGTTTGAACTCTAGATAGGGCTCCTGCCTGTCCAAATGGATACCTTTGGGCTCAAATTTTAGATAGAATTCTTGCTTGCCTTTAGAGGCATCTTATTACTGTTTTTGGGTCTGAGCTCTAGATAGGGTTCCTACCTATCCGATTGGACACCTTCAGGTTTGAATTCTAGATAGAATTCTTACTCGCCTTGCGAGGCATCTTCTTATTATTTTTGGGTTTGAACTCTAGATAGCGTTCTTGCATGTCAGATGGATACCTTTGTGATGCACAAGGAAATGGATCTTTTATGTTCGTGACACACAGAAGGGGTCTTCTATGTTTGTTTTTTATCCATAGGGAAAATGGATAAAGTTTCTACCATTGATGTTTTCTTACTCATCCCTTGGGAAAAGGATGAAGCTTTTTGTCTATTCCCCAGGAAAGGAATAAAGATTTCTCTTGCATCTTCATTGTTATTACTCTTTTCAGTTGGTAGTTTCGAGAAATTACCTGCTGAGTGCCCCACTGTCTTGCATGAACTACGAAAGGTCTTATCTTTGAAAAGAGTATGTAGGAAGTTAGGCGAAGCCTTATTCGACCTCACGCATGCATTTGCATTCATTACATGTGCACTTTTAGCTCAAGAAAGTTAGTCGGTTCAAAATGGTTGTTTTTTGGTCTTCCGTTTTCAATTACTTCGTGAATGAAACCGAAAGAATGGGCAAACTGTTGACACATAATTTTGTACTGCTTGACATTTCAGACCACCTTTAAGCCTAATGATGAAGGGTGGTGTCAAATACAACTATTATGAGTAAATCCCGAAGGATCGACGTGATTACAGCTCAATCCAGCACAAAAACATAGCTCACGATCATATGTGCATGCTTGATGCACGTACGTGCATCTCCCATGCATGTACGTGCATCACCTAAAATTTTCAGAATCTCCCATTTGAGCATTTTCTTCTTTACCATATGGGAATGAGGCCTCAGTGCCAGCCGTCTTGTGGTGGCTAGAAACCTAGTTACCTTGAAAACAAACCCTAAAAACCCCTTATAAATGCCCTACTTGGAACCTAATAAGGGGATCCAATTTTTCTCAACCTCCATTCAACACTCTTCTTCAGCCTCCACCCCCGTAAAACCCAAAAACAGTAGTTGTGGTCGCGAAAAGTCTAGAAGGTGAACCCTTGGTGTGATTTCCACCACCTAAGCCTAAAGGTAACTATTCTTCATTAACTTTCTTTCATTTTAGCAAATTTATTGATCATTTCTAACAAAATAGGTCTAGATTTATTCACGTAAATTCCACCATTTAATATACGTATCAAGGATTTAAGGTGTAGTTATTGCATATTTAAAGCATACATGTAGAATATCCCATATCCATATGTTCATCATCCCATTAAATGTAAGTATGTTCATCTGCATATCATATTATGATTATATTGTATGGGTTAATCCATTGATTCCGACATTTATTTCATAGAATCAATCCATGATTTCTTGACATTTAGATTTAGGATATTATTATTGTTTCTAAAGCATGTTTAGGTAGTTTTGAGCATGATATAATCACTCGTAGGTTTGCATAAACATGGTAGTAGCATTATAAGTTCAAATCTGAATCTTTTTCATACACTGATTTTAGATCATGCACGTACGAGCATGTGTGATGCACGTACGTGCTTATCACATGCACGTACGTGCATGACATGTTCTGGGAAATTAATCTTTATTTTGCAGGTAGTGTAAGTTCGATCTGAGTTCCTTAGTGCCTCTGTTTTCTATATATATACTCATTTACCCTGGTTTGTCTTGATTCCTTATTTCTTTTTGTTATTGTGTGCCATCAATTGAATTAAATCATTAAAATTGCTTAGATATGGTTGAGCCTAATTAAGTCATTTTTAATTAAAGCCAATAAGTACATGTGGTGGCTGGCCTCGGCCGGGTGTTATTAGGTGCCTCACACCTTCCTAACAACGTACCCTAGCTCTGAACCCGAACCCGAACAATCTCTGGTTATGACAAGTTAGACCCTTGTTAGGGGTCATTTGGCTCCTAAAGCCAAATTGGGTGGCGACTCCCTCTCTATGCTAGCCCTCCTGGTTAGTGGCGTATTCATGAGCCGCATGGTAGTTCCGGACGTGGCGCTCATAGCGGCAGACCCTGTTTTTTTATGTTATTTTATTTGACTTTTATTGCTATACTGGAGTCTATAAAAGACTCTAAACTTTGAGTATTTTGATCAGCTTATCATGAATTAAAATTGTGGGTTTTGAAAACCTTGTTTGGTGTCGATTCCAAACACCCCTAGGTGCCGATTCCTAGGGTTCAGCTTCTGGGTTTGGTGTCAATTCCATACCCTCCCCCAGCTTCTTCTTGCTTCTTTCTAGCTTCTTTTAGCTCATTTTTCTACTTCTTTCTTGCTTAATCATTGAATGCTGGCTAATATTGTGAATTGTGAGATTTAAGCCTTTTGTCCTACATCAGTTTTGGTATCAGAGTAAATTTTGATTCAACAACTCCACAAAGTTGTCAGCAAAGTTTGCTTTTCTCTCTGTGAAATACGCCTCAGCAACAACAACCCCACTGCCATCTACAGGACATCCGACAGCCACCGTTATACACAATTGAGCATCCCACACCTACTGCCAAATTCCAAACCCCAAACCCAAACAACTAGCCCTCATATGCCCAAATCAACCCAATCAATTCAACCCTTAATACCTAGTTAATCAACACCATCGCCAACACCTACCCATTGACCACCATCATTGAACTCTCTTGCAAACATTTAACCCATTGTCAACCACCATCGTCGCACACCAGTAGCAACCACACCAAGTTTCCCCAAACAACCCTTACCTCCCCTATCAACCCACACCAAAACACATCAAACCAAAGCCCAATCAAACCAAATCAAATCCATCTCAGACCACCATCCACCATCGAGCCCTCACCACCAACCAAATCAAACCTCTGTCAAACCGTAATGCCAAATCACATCAACCCTACCATCTTTAATCATGAAGTCAACTTGCTGTGAAACTATCCCAATCAAGTCGATGTCAAGACTTCACCGTTCGTCACCGACATCCAGTCGTGAGCCCAAAACATTATTACAAAACCCACATTCACATTAATTGTTTAAAATAAAGGAAAATTATTTTATTAAATTAGTTATATTTTTTGTGCCATTAGCATGTGTACGTATGTGATAGGTGTGTGTACGCACATATGATACATGCGTATGCGTGTTAGCGATCACTCTCCTAATTTTTAGAAAATGCAATTTCCCTTTCCTATTCAAATTAGAAGACTTTTTTATTTATTTTATTTATTTTTTTTATCAACAACGAAATGAAGTTAATTAATCAAAAGATGCAAGAAGAGTACAGAAGCAAAAAAGAGATAAAAGAGGAGAGGGGACCAGGAGTTCACCCTAAGAAGAATGTAGAAAACAATCAAAAGCCCAAATACAAGAACAGTCTACTAAGAAGAGAGGAATATCAGCAAACTCCTTGGACAATTTTGCCCAGAAGGAGCCTAAGAAGTGTGTTTTATCCCACAGATCTACTAAGGGAGATTCATTGTTCTCCAAAATTCTCCCATTCCTTTCAAGCCAAACAACCCATAAAACAGCCATCTAGGCACAAATCCACAATATTCTCGCCTTCTTGCCCCTACCCAATCCCCAAAATCTTATCTCAAAGAAGCTTCTAACGCAACTAGGCATTACCCAAACCTCCTTACCAAGGCTAAATAACTTCTGCCATAGCTTAGAGACCACAGGACAGTGTAAGAATAAATGATCAATATTTTCAGTTGCTTCCCTACACATAGTGCACCATTGAGGATATGCAACAAGAGATGGTCTTCTGCTTTGAAATTTGTCATTAGTATTAATGCTCTTGTGAAACACAGTCCAAGCAAAGAACTTTACTTTGAGAGGCACACTTGCTTTCCAAATTAAGTGTGAGGGAAAACAATAAGGAATATGAGAGTAATCAATCAACTTCTCAAAGTAAGACTTAAAGGAGAAAATCCCAGAAGAATCAGCACCTCACACCTTTTTATCCGAAAGAAACTCTCTTAATGAAAAACCCTCCATAATACCCAGCGAGGATGCTAAATCTAAAGTCTCCCTCTTATTTAGATTGCGAAAGAATTTGAAATCCCATCCAAAAGAGTGAGATTCAGTAGAAACCATGGACAAAATAGAAAAATTATGAGCCAACGAGAGTCTATACAAACGAAGGAATAAAGAGCAAAAAGAAGCTTCGCCCCTCCATTGATCTTCCCAAAATCTAACTCTATCCCTTTTTCCAACTAATAATGAGATGAATTCCAAGAACTTATCCAACCCCTGACAAATAAATTTCCATGGACTCCTGGCTGACATTCTAGAACTTGTTTGAGTATCCCATCCATTGACTTGTAAGCCATACTTGCTCTTGATAACAGCATACTATAATGAATCCCTCTTGCGAGCAAACCTCCATAACCATTTGCCAATTAAAGCAATATTTCTTTTCACAATATTCCCTAAAGCTAACCCCCCATGATTCTTGGGTCTAAAAACTTTCTCCCATCTAACCAAATGATCTCTCTTGCCCTCCCTACTTCCTTCCTATTAAAAATCCCTCATCAGCTTTTCTAATGAACGAGCAACCTTTACTGGAATTCTAAACAGAGATAGGTAGTAAGTGGGGATGCTTGACAAAACTAACTAGATTAAAACCAATCTACCACCCTTAGACATTAGAGCTCTCTTCCATCCCTCCAGCTTTCTTCTAACTCTATTAACAACTGGACCCCAAAAAACATCAGAATTAGGATTCCCTCCTAAAGGCAAGCCCAAATAAGTAAGAGGCCAGTCCCCAAGCAAACAGCCCAATAGACCAGCTAACCTTTGAATCTTATTTCCTTCGCTGTTAATGCCCACAATTGCACATTTACCCATATTTATTTTAAGTCCTGAAACCAGCTCAAATATTTGTAAAATTTTCTGTAGGTTTAAAAACTTTTGGTCATCCCCAGAGGAAAAAAATAGTGTGTCATCTGCAAATTGTAGGTGGGCAAACGAAACCCTCTCTCTACCCACCTCAAATCCCTCAATCAAACCAACCTTTCTCGCTCTATCTGACAACCTACCCAAGACATCAGCCACTAAGGTGAACAAAAAAGGGGATAAAAGATCACCTTGTCTTAAACCTCTCGAAGCATTAAAAGATTTGCCTGGCTTTCCGTTTACAATCACTGAGAAATTGGTAGTGGCCGGACAACCAAAGATCCATTTCCTCCACCTCACCCCAAAACCTTTCTTTTCTAAAACAAAATCCAAAAAACCCCAATCCACGCAATCATAAGCCTTCTGAAAATCAATTTTAAACAACAAACCTTCTTTCTTTTCCACCCTATAACTCTCCACTGCCTCATTAGCAATTAAAACCAAGTCTAAGATCTGTCGGCCTTCCACAAAAGCTCCTTGACTTTCTGATATTGTCTCCTTTAAAACCTTTCTTAGTCTAACTGGAAGACTTTTCTATTTATTGGTATTATCTTTTAATTAAAACCCTCTTTTTTTTCTATTTATTGGTTTTTTCCTTTCCTTTCTAGACTAGGTTTACTTAGAGAATAATTAAAAGATAATTTCTATTTATTGGTATTATCTTTTAATTATTCTCCAAGTAAACCTAGTCTAGAAAGGAAAGGAAAAAACGCTACTTTTCAAATATAAATACTCTTTTAATGCCTTAGAAAAAGGGAAGTGTCACACCCCAAACTCAAAAGATTGGATTTGGCGACATGATTGTCATAACCCACATAGGACTATGTCCCACATAGGCTAGACCACTTAACAATATCAACCTATGATAAATTTGTCTCCAATAATTCATCCATAATAAAATTTGAATCGTAGCATAACTAAAGTCTTAATAATTAAATTAAATAACTAGATAAATCCACATCCATCAAAGTAATTTGTAACCTTCAATAACCTACTATAATATCCACTAAGACAACAAATTAAATTCTTCTAACTACTAAAATAAAGTTCCAACTAAACTAGTAGATCAAGCTGTCGACATTCTAACTCTTCGTATGGAGAAGCCACTCACATCAAGCTATTCATCTGTGGGGAAAAATATAAAGGGTGAGCATAAAGCTCAGCAAGAAAACATTACACAATATATATAGGAATAGGTCAAGCATATTCGCACGATTGATTTAAAAACATGAGTAACAAAACGACAGAGTTTTACAAGAAATCATTTCTTTCAATTTGGTAGGCATATAAACTTTTAGAAATAATTCTCTTGCTTTCAATTCAATAAATAATGACACTGAAACACTTTCGATAACAATTCATTCGATAAATCACTTTAAAATCACTGATCAATATAATACAAATTAATAAACATTAGTTCATACAAGTACTACCTCTGGCTAGACTCACATTTAATAGGCACCCATCATCTTGGGATTTTACACTACATCACACTGATGACCAACAGAATTAAAATCCCCTAGTGGTACGGACCAAATTTTCCAACAGCATTAGAATGCCCTGCTAGGATGGACCAATAATCTAACCTGAATTCATACTTATACAATAAACATTTGACAAATATTTTTCACAAGTAGAATAGATTTAAATACGTGTAAAAAAATTTCAATAAAAGATTATTTTTTGCTTGACCCGTAGTACATAAGAAATTACCACCTTGATAGTGAAGCATTTTTTAAAATAATTGTCCATAAATCATTGGTTCACAAAACAGGAATAAAAATCAGATTTATTTTTATTTAATCAAAAAGGGTGATACATTATACAAGTTCCCTTACCTTAATCCAAACCTTCAACAATCCAAGCGATCAAACTCCTAACAATCCCAACGCTACTCAGAACCTGGTATGGGTGATTTTCACCTTTGCTTTGGTTGATATGGAGTTGATGATGCTCTTGCCTATGTTTCCAAAAGCTCCTTTGGAGTGCTTCTTTGATGCTCCAAGTATTGCTCGAAGGATGTGGATGGATTGAGAATTGAAGGTTTAGTGGAGGATTATGCATGTTAAAGTGGTGGTTTGGTGTTTTGAAGATGATTTGGAGGGGTGGAGTTGACTTGAATAAGGTTGAGAATGGATTAAGAGTGAAAACTTGTTAACACAGCAAAGTTACCAGTCAATCCGAGAGACGTTAACTGTCAACATATGTACAGTTGATAGTCAGAATGTAGTAAAACAGCAGCAGATTTTTGTATTAACTTCCTATGCTACCCAAGGCAAAAGTAGAACTTCAACCACTGTGGGAGAGATGTTTGTGGAAGGGTGTATAGTAGGGTTTGAGAAAATTTGTGGTGGTGGACATGGGAAGTGGTGGTGGAAGTGATAGAGATGGAGGATTGGATTAAAGATGAAAATCTTGGTAACACAGTGAAGTTACCAGTCAATAGATGTAAGTTACCTGTAAATAGACACGAAGTTGGCAGTCGATTTGTACAAAAACAGCATCAGCTCCTTTCTTTTTCCTTCTCTCTCTTTTTTCTTTTTGTTCTCTCTTATGGATCCGTCATCCCCTTTTATCTCTCTATATTGTTTTCAGTCAAAAGAATATAAATCCTACCTAAAGATTTCATATATAAGGTGCAGGTTAATCCTAACCTAATTAGGATTATCTTCAAAGTTAATGTTTGATTAGGATATGAAAATTATCACTCGTTGAATAGAAAACAATCACCTTGTTTGGCTACAAAGTTGAACATGTTCAAGGTTAATCCTAAATTAACTCATACATTTAAATCTAACTAAAGGCAATCAATTTTATAGTTAATTAATTAAGCCTAAGAAAAATTTGGGTTTTACAAGAGGAGAATAGAGTTTTTAGGGAGTGAGATTCGTCATAATTCAGTAGCAGTTTTTCTAAAAACTAGCGAGCGTATTTTAATGATAACGTTTGAATTCGAAGTCAGAATTTAATGAAATTGTTCTTCTTAAAAAGATAATTCAATTCTCTAAAACTTTGTATTTCATGCGTTTTGTCCAACTCCAACTTTTTCATACCCAAAAATGCGATTGAAGTTTTTGCTGTTGCAAAGTGACGAAAATCACTTTTCTTTTCTCTTATTCTCTTTTGTTTTCTCCTTCTTTTCAAAGTTGAGTGAGTATTGATCCCTTTACTGTGATAACACTTTGACGAAAAGGAGTATTCGTGTTGGCTTGATTCAATCCAAAAACTTGAGGGGTCATGAGTAAGTATAAAATCAGTAAATTTGTATTTATTTTATTTTATTTATTTTTGTCTAAAGCATGATTAACATGATGTAGGTTTAGTTTATATTTGTATTTATTTGTGTATTTTATTTTATTAAGCATGCATGTGTAGGATCAAGAAATCATATGATGTAATTATTTATTAGTTAATTTAATTCATGTATGCCCGTTTGTCGTATTTTCACGAATCAAATTATGGGAATATAGATTTGTTTGGCGAATATTCATGCTCTTGATTTCATCACTATTCTGTTTGATCTTATAGTGCCTACGGGTTGCATACGCACCAAGAATGGTTGCGTACGCATCGCATTAGGGCAAACAACTTTTGTTCATTTTTAGGATTTCTTGTACATTAATGTATTTAGGGTTTTACTGCTTTGGTATTTGCATGAACTATAGAAACAAAGACAATAACGCGCAGGTTTACAAAAAGAAGCGTACGCAATTGGCATAGGTGCGTACACATCCTAACTATGACAGGCAGTAAGTTATTTCGCATAGCTTATTTATGTTTATTGTTTGCTGGTTGATTCTTTGGATAATCTGTATATCCTGCAACCCTGCTGTAAATTCTCTATCTCATGTACTTTATTATCATTGTCATTATTGTATGCCATTTTATCTATGGTATGATTTAGGGTTAATTTTAATTAAACATCGAATTAATTAAGGCCAATAATCACGTATAGAGGTCGGTTTCAACGGGCATCATTAGATGCGTTACACCTTCCCAATGATGTACCTTACCTCCGAACCCGAATCTCTGGTTATGATAAGTTGGATCCTGCTAGGGTTTATTGTTCCCAAATAGTAATTGGGTGGCGACTCCTCTCCGCGTTAGCCTTCTGAGGCTAGATGCGTATTCTCGAACCATCGTGGTCTTTAGGGCGTGATGTTTACATTTGCAGATGCCCTCTTCTCATCAAATTGGCAATAGCTTTAGTGTCACACCCCAAACCCAAGAGATTGAGTCTAAAGGCGCAATTAAACATTCGTACCTCAACCATTCTTGTGATTAATAAAATTCATCCATACATAATAAAATTTCCAACAATGAAATCTGATGTACTAATAATCTCCAAAAATTCAGTGATGTCATAATCATTAACAATAACTAAAAATAATTGAAAAAGTTGTCTACTCAAACCTCATAACTCCAAACTTTAACAAATAAAATCTAAAAATGAGTCCAAAAATCCTCTCATAAGAAAAAGAATCACTACGGAAACTAATACTAATAAATGTTCAATCTAATAGTTGCTAGCTTGACGCGCTCTAAGCCTCCACTGCACTTGGCCCAGCAATCTAACAAACTACTCATTTGAAAAATATATTGTAAGGGTGAGTATAACATACACAAGAATAAGCCAAGCCAATCGCACGAGTTTTTCATAAAGTTGTATATCGATGAATCATATGCTAGTAACCTCAATTAAATATTTTTCAAAAGATGTTCAGAGAAATACAAATTTTTAGAATTCTCATATCAATAACAGATTTCAAATAAACATTTAGAGCTTTCAGATAAGAACGAACATATATTTATTTTGTAACTCTGGCTAACCACACAAATGACTCAACAAATTGACCCGAAGGTCCAAACGGTGCTCCTATCAAGAGGAGGCTTTAACAGAGCATTGGTACCAAAGATCAGTAATATCCCCTACTGACCGGGGGCAGAGCATTGGAACCAAAAGGAACCAAAGGCCAATAACTTAACCCCTACTGACCAGGGCTAGACATAAGGCAGTTAGACCAGAGTTTCAAAGATAATCATTTTGGCTAAGTATAATTTCAAGTAATCAATAAATCATATCTAGCATTACTTGAATCGGAATACAAAATCATTTGCTTGGCTCATACAAATAAATTAGACATGTTTGAATGGATATAAAATCATTCGTAAAAATCATTTATTTAACAAATAAAACATTTGTCATAAATAAATTGGCATGTCATACTCCAACTTACCTCAAGTGGTAACGTCAAAATCCAAGTAAATGCCTCCACTTATCAATACTTAGCTCAAACCTAAGATCAAAAATTAATATTGCTATCAATAAATTATAGTATGAGTTTATAAATGTTTTAATTTATTTAGTCTGACCCTCAACGCTGTCCATTGTGTCAAGCTCATCAAGTTAGGCAAAATGAACTCAACATAACTAGTGAAAATTCAGCACATGAGTTCTAGGTAAACAAGTATACAAGTGAATTGTACACGCAACCACGTTGGATTATAAGTTCTATACCATCCTCAATTCCAAGATATACTTTTGCCCACCTTTAATAGGTTCTCATGTAGTACTATTTATACATATAATACTATATTATATTTAGTTACCATTATCAATACCTAGCATCTATAATGGCTACTTTAAGTAACCCTTACAGTATGCTTGCCAACTGTGGGGAGTTGTTTAGTGAGCCACCATGGCACGGTTACATTGTTTTGTTTTATTTATTTATTTATTTTTCTTCTTTTGTTGACAGTCTCACACGTGTTCCAAAAATTTGCATAATAGTCTGACACTAGCAGCTCCATTGGGGATCCACAAAAGCATCCCAAGTTTTCCTATTATCTCAATGTTTAGAAGAACACTAGGCATGATGTGTTTGGTCCAACTCACATATGTGTCAGATTCAACAACCCAACCCAACAAACAATGGAGCTCTAAAGCAACTTGCTTTACTAACAACTTTTCTTTAGTTTTTGTACTACGGGATGTACCAATACAAAATATATATAAAATAATAATAACAATAAAATAGAATTCCTTCTATAACCCACTTCACCAGTACACCCTACGGTTTAACCCCAAACGTACAAGCAACCAAGTATATATATTGAATATATTGAAGTACCCTAAAAGACAGAACCATGAACTCAAGGTTGGAGGTTGGAGACTTTTCTTACCTTATTTGTCACTGGAAGAAGACGATGAAATAATTGGGGCTCCAATCTGCCTCTCTAAGACTTTAACCGTTCATTAAAAAAAAATAAAATCTTCTGATAAGGATCCTTATATATTAACCCAATTAGGGTAATATTGTTTGGTTGCAAGGTTTACTTAATCCAAGTATATCTTATCCCAAATAATGTATTATAAAAATTAGCCTAATAGAATTAAATTTAAACTTAAGATTTTAGACTTAAAATAAATTAATAATTTACGGAAATGCAGGGCATTACATTTAGACAAAGACATTGAATTCTCTTATTGCCCCTTGATTCACAATAGCTATCGTGTTTGAGTTTGAAGCTGGATTGGCAGCTCTGTTTTTAGCTTGATTGTTAGAACTTCCTCTAGATCCGTAGGTCATTTTCATCGCCTTCCCTTCATTTTTTTCTACTTACCTATTGTTTATGGCTTGCTCAATATGGGTCCCACAATCATACAACTGTTCGAAGATCATAATAGGAGATGTCAACAACTGATTGAAATACACAGGCTGCAAATTTTTTATGATCAAATTGACTTGATCCCTTTCTGTAGGCTTGTTCACCATTTTGATTGCTTTTTTCCTCCATCTGGCCAGGAATTCAGAAAATGTTTCACCAGACTTTTGTATTGTCATCTCAAGATCACGCAAAGTCGTGTCCAACATGGTTTTGTAATTATACTGGTCTTTAAATAGCTTCATTAATGGTTCCCAAGATGAAATCTGTGTATCATCTAGGCCATAGTACCATTTGGAAGCCTTTCCAACGAGTGATAGGGGAAAAGCAACCAATGCTTGGGCTCTTTATTCATCCTTTTCATTCTTACAATACTCATGTACTGGCGAATGTGCTGCTTGGGATCTCCATCCCTGTCAAACTTTTCTGTGTTAGCAATTTTGAACTCGATGGTAAATTTTCTAAAGGATCAGAGGACGATCCTTTAACAAACATGAAATTATCCATGCCTTGGGACTTTCGCATTGCTGCATGCATCTTCTCCACTTTCTCTTTCATCTCCTCCTACCCTGCTGTATATTTTTCCCATTCTTTTTTCCTTTTTATATAGTCATCATAATCATCCTCTTTCCACATTTCATTTTCATCTTCCTTGTTTCTTCCTTCTTTTCCTTTATGTTTTTTATATGATGAGGCTTCTTCCTCTTTTCTTTCTACTAAAGGTATTTCTTCACTTGTCATTTCTTCTTTTGGTTTTTCTTCCTCTTTTTCTTTTTCCAGGTTTTAGAGATGGTTATCTATCCCAACCACACATGCATCCAGTCTTCCCATTGTTGCTTCCATTTGGGCCAATATTTCCATCATTGTGGGGTCTATTATAGCTTTATTCTTCTTTAATTTGTTTGTTGTTGGTGATCTAATCCAAGCAACATTGAGGTCTTGTGACTTTGCTGAGCAACCAATTGTGTTCTGCCAGTTGAAGATCGTTTAGGTTCCACCCCATTGTAATTAATATTTTAAAAACATATCTATTTTATGCATACTTTCATCATATTTACTAATACTTCAAAAAGTTTGCATAGAATAGATCAGAAAACCTAATATCTTTGTGAATTTAAACCCTTTACAATGCACACATACTACTCTCAACTGGATCCAAACTCATTCATAAATTATTTTTTTTTCTTCTTTTAGGCTTGGGTCCATTACACATCTTATGTACAATTCTCACATTAATAGGGCTTAAATTCAAACAAAAATGGGCTTCAAGTTTATTATCCAAATCAACTCCTATGGTTAAATCCAAATCCACATGCCGAATGGGTCGATTGTTTCAAAGTAGGCCACACTATTGTTTAAGCGCTTTGTTTTAAAGCCCAATTATTTTTTTCAATCTTGTAATAAGCTTTAGACCTGTAAAAAAAATTTAATCCACTTGGATTCCTGCTCTTGTTGACAAACAAGCATTAGACTAGTGGCCTAATAACACTCAACCCATTCACATGGACATCCAGGACTTAGTACGTCCAAACTATTAGACCTAAACCCGAAAGCCTACTCTCTCACTCAACCGCCTAAAACTATTAATTGCTTACCAACATGGACACTGTGACTAACAGTTTGCAATATCGAGACTTGGCCATTTGTCAATAAAGCAACAGTGCTGACTGGCCATTACATATCTCGAGAGGATTAATTAATCCTTAATCGCATTGGATCCCCAATAGTGCATTGGTTATTGAAATCTGTTATTGACTCATGCGAGGGCTGTTTTTCTTAGAAACCAAAGTTTAATTGTAGGTGTTCAAATACTCTTCTCTAACCCTTCAACCCTAAAAAAACTCACCTCCTCTAAATATCTCTTTTACAAACTCATGGCCTCATCTTCTATTTCACAAAATCGCCCTGACCTAAACGCAACGCTAGAAGCACAACTAGAAGTCTGGAACCCAACGTTTCTAAACATCCAAAATCAACCCCTTACTATTGAGGATTCTGTGATATACAATTTTGCAAATGCAATAGCGATAGCTAAAGGACTCATCACTCCTCGTGATGAGAGAATACTGGGTGGACAGTCCGACTTGGACATAATAAGAAACTCTATGGCTTTCAGTGCTCAGGCCACAACGGTTACCTCTAACATAGCTCGGTGTTTGCATAGCAAAACTGTGGAAGTCCAAGGTTTATGTGACCTAGTCACCCGTCTTTAGGGGTTACTCAACGGAGCCTATTAAAGGATGAGGGCTTTGAGAGAAGAGAATAGAGAATTACAAAGGATAGTGGACTCCTATTCTAACAGACTCGTGCCAAGAGTCAAGCATTGGAAAGGCTTAGGGACCAAATTATTAAACGAGAAAAGATTCCGGGCAGCCTGCAAAGGCAACCTCTAACTAGAAATGCTACTATTGAGTAGTTCTCTCTCTCTCTCTATATATATATATGGGCTCCTTTTTTGTTTATTTGATCTCTAAGCCTTTCCAATGCCTCAACCCTTGGCACGAGACTGTTAGAATAGGAGTTCACTATCCTTTGTAATTTCTATTCTCTTCTCTCAAATGCATCATCCTTTAATAGGCCCCATTGAGTAACCCGTGAAGGCGGGTGACTTGGTCACATAGACTTCAGACTTCCACAGTTCTGGTGTGCAAATGTCAAGCCATGATAGAGGTAACCGTTGTGGCCTAAGCACTGAGGGCCATCAAGTCTCTTATTACATCCAAGTTGGACCATCCACCCAGTATTCTCTCATCACGAGGAGTGATGAATACTTCAAGTACCGCTATTGCGTTTGCAAAATTGTATATCACAGAGTCATCAACAAAAAGGGGTTGATTTTGGATGTTTAGAAACGTTGGGTGCCAAACTCCTGGTTGTGCTTCTGGCGTTGCGTTTAGATCAGGACGATTTTGTAAAGTAGAAGAAGAGGCCATGAGTTTGTAAAAGAGATATTTAGAGGAAATGAGTTTTCTGAGGGTTGAAGGGTTGAAGAAGAGTGTTTGAATACCTGCAATCAAACTTTGGTTTTTAAGAAAAACCGCCCTCACATGAGTCAAGAATAAATTTCGACAACTAATGCACTGTTAGGGATCCGATGGGATTAAGGATTAATTAATCCTCTCAAGATCTGTAATGGTAGGCCAACACTGCTGTTTTATTGACAAATGGCCAAGTCTCGATATTGCAAATTGTTAGTCACAATGTCTGTGTTGGTAAGTAATCAATGGTCTTAGGCGGTCGGCTGAGAGAGTAGACTTCTGGGTTTCGGCCTAAAAGCTTAGAGGTACCAAGTCTTGGATGTCCATGTGAACAGGTTGAGCGTTATTCGGCCACTAACCCAATGCTTGTCTGTCAACAAGAACAGGAACCCAAGTGGATTAAAAAATTTTAACAGGTCTAAAGCCTATTGCAAGATTGAAACAAGTAATTGGGTTTTATAACAAAGAGCTTAAACAATAGTGTGACCTACTTTGAAACAACCGACCCACTCGGCATGTGGATTTGGATTTAATCATAGGAGTTGATTTGGGTAATAAACTTGAAGCCCAATTTTGTTTGTTTGAATTTAAACCCTATTAGTGTGAGAATTGTACATAAAATGTGTAATGGACCCAAGCCTCCAAAAAAAAAAAAAAAAAAGATGAATGAGTTTGGATCCAATTGAGAGTAGGATGTGTGGATTATAAAGGGCTTAAATTCACAAAGATACTGGGCTTTTCTGATCTATCTTATGCAAACTTTCTGAAGAATTAGTGAACATGCAAACTTTCTGAAGAATTAGTGAACATGATAAAATATGCATGAGGTAGATAAATTCTTAAAATATTAATTACATTCCCTCTCCTTCTCTTTTCTTATTCTTCTTGACTGATCTTGAGAGCCTTTGTATGGTGGATATAATAGGTCTCACTCAATTGTGTAGTGAACCCCACTGTGAGAGCTTGTTCGTGTTACTAGGAGGTCCAAAAGAGCACGTGAAGCACTCTATTTGTAAGATCCAAGCTTGTTCATTTAAATCTTCCAAAGAGGTATGATTTATGTAATGAACTCTGTTATTTGCTTCCGCATTTAGATCATACTACACAAGTCTACAGAGAAAATGCGTATGGGATATTAATAAACAGCACCACAATAATATACCTTTTGCAGCATAAATCCAAAATAAAATAATGAAATATTCCACAAGTCGCAAGATCGAAAATTCGTTAAACACCTAATCATCTCTTGCGCCACAAGTGATTACTCTCAATATTTTATTTAATTCATGAGCAAAATGTCGATTTTCCAGGGAAAAAAAAATATTTCAACCGAACAACCTCCCACTGTATAAGGCATTCTTAAGCATGCTTCATCACATAAATTCCATATAATGTCATATTCATAATATACATGAAAGTACATAACCATGCCTATTATATGTTTGAAAATGGAAAGATAAATTCTAGAATACTAAATATATTTTGAGAATTAATTTCATAATTTTCCAAAACTTATATGAATTTTCTATGCAAAGAAAATAGACAAGATATGTGTTCTGGAAAAAAGAAATAAATAAATAACGTCCATTTCATAGGATAAGTCTCTGTCTGGGATGTATAACCAAATTAGCTACACGACCCGCACCCTCAAAACAGTCCCGCTACATGCACTGGCCGGTGATGTGGTTTTCCATTTGATTATCTAAATTTAATTAAATAATTAAATTTTTTGATATCTACAAAATTCTGGAAAAATTACCGACCAATAGAAAATTGCGTTCGGAGCACAACGGTGAAAACCGTGTGTCAAAAGGAGCCCTATATGTTGGGGGGGGTGAACTGCACTCTCCGTGCGTGCAAGTGGGATTTGCAATTCTGTCACTGTTCATCTTCAACATCAGGCTGACATGAGCTACAAAATATATATATATATATATATATATAAATTTTCTGCTCTAAATCAAGAGAAAAACTTCGGTGATATCGTCTTACAATCGTGGCCAGTCATTCACAGTTATGAATCAGTCTATTATGGGTCCAAAAACAGTCTGATCCATAGTTGTGAATGACTGATCTCACTGAGACGGTGTCACCCATTCTTCTCCTAAATCAAACATATGGCATATGTGCCACGTGAGACCCGAATGGGCTCTGTGAACTCAAATACTGGTTAAAGAAACATAGTTGCTTTCAAGTGGACATGGCACAATGCATATACGAGCACGAAAACACCCTAATATAGCTCTGATACCTATGTAGTATGATTTAAATGCGGAAGCTAACAAAAGAGTTCATTACATAAATCATACCTCTTTGGAAGATTTAAATGAATAAGCTTGGATCCTACAAACAAAGTGTGAACAAGCTCTCATAATGGGGTTCACTACACAACTGAGTGAGACCCACTATATCCACGGTACAAAGGCTCTCAAGATCAGTCAAGAAGAATAAGCATAACAGAGAGAAGGAGAGGGAGTGGAGATATTTGCTACACACTCTTGCGCTTCCACGAACCACCCCAAGCTGACCTTTTATATACACAAATTCAGAAGGGGCAAGATCCACTTATTCAGGGATTCGTTTGACAAGAGGAAAAAGGGGGAGATATGGCAGTCATGTGCCATGGCTGTGTTTTCAACACTTGAACAGGACCCTATTGCGTCAATTGTCAACACCTATGGGCGTCATGTCTAACATTCTGAGTTGAAGATAATCGTCAGTGGGCAGTTTATTATAATAAAAAAAAATGCCTGAGATAGAATAATGATCCCTTGGGAGGAATACATTTCTACCGAATTAGAAGTTCCCAAACAGACAGAAGAATGAAAAGGCCTAAGAGCATTTCCGGCTATGTGAGCTAAATTAGGTATGTTATTACTATTTCAATATATATTATAATATTAAATGCTATAATTTAACACAATATGTTTCAATAATGCAAATAAATATAATGTGCTATTTTTTACTACAACTTTAAATCTTTTCACAGATTTAAAGTTTCGTAAGACAGTAAATGAGGTATATCGTGAATCAAATGCAATATTGCTTGAGTAGGATGAATAAGTTAAAAAAAAAAAGGAGATGTTTGTGGAAGGGTGTATGGTAGGGTTTGAGAAAATTTGTGGTGGTGGACATGGGAAGTGGTGGTGGAAGTGATAGAGATGGAGGATTGGATTAGAGATGAAAATCTTGGTAACACAGTGAAGTTACCAGTCAATAGATGGTAAGTTACCATTAAATAGACACGAAGTTGGCAGTCGATTTGTACAAAAACAGCATCAGCTCCTTTCTTTTTCCTTCTCTCTCTTTTTTCTTTTTGTTCTCTCTTATGGATCCGTCATCCCCCTTTATCTCTCTATATTGTTTTCAGTCAAAAGAATATAAATCCTACCTAAAGATTTCTTATATAGGGTGCAGGTTAATCCTAACCTAATTAGGATTACCTTCAAAGTTAATGTTTGATTAGGATATGAAAATTATCACTCGTTGAATAGAAAACAATCACCTTGTTTGGCTACAAAGTTGAACATGTTCAAGGTTAATCCTAAATTAACTCATACATTTAAATCTAACTAAAGGCAATCAATTTTATAATTAATTAATTAAGCCTAAGAAAAATTTGGGTTTTACAAGAGGAGAATAGAGTTTTTAGGGAGTGAGATTCGTCATAATTCAATAGCAGTTTTTCTAAAAACTAGCGAGGGTATTTTAATGATAACGTTTGAATCTGAAGTCAGAATTTAATGAAATTGTTCTTCTCAGAAAGATAATTCAATTCTCTAAAACTTTGTATTTCATGCGTTTTGTCCAACTCCAACTTTTTCATACCCAAAAATACGATTGAAGTTTTTGCTGTTGCAAAGTGACGAAAATCACTTTTCTTTTCTCTTATTCTTTTTTGTTTTCTCCTTCTTTTCAAAGTTGAGTGAGTATTGATCCCTTTACTGTGATAACACTTTGACGAAAAAGAGTACTCGTGTTGGCTTGATTCAATCCAAAAACTTGAAGGGTCATGAGTAAGAATAAAATCACTAAATTTGTATTTATTTTATTTTATTTATTTTTGTCTAAAGCATGATTAACATGATTTAGGTTTAGTTTATATTTGTATTTATTTGTGTATTTTATTTTATTAAGCATGCATGTGTAGGATCAAGAAATCATATGATGTAATTATTTATTAGTTAATTTAATTCACATATGCCCGTTTGTCGTATTTTCACGAATCAAATTATGGGAATATAGATTTGTTTGGCGAATATTCATGCTCTTGATTTCATCACTGTTCTGTTTGATCTCATAGTGCCTACGGGTTGCGTACACACCAAGAATGGTTGCGTACGCATCGCATTAGGGCAAACAACTTCTGTTCATTTTTAGGGTTTCATGCACATTAATGTATTTAGGGTTTTACTGCTTTGGTATTTGCATGAACTATAGAAACAAAGACAATAATGCGCAGGTTTACAAAAAGATGCGTACGCAATTGGCATAGGTGCGTACACATCCTAACTATGACAGGCAGTAAGTTATTTCGCATAGCTTATTTATGTTTATTGTTTGCTGGTTGATTCTTTGGATAATCTGTATATCCTGCAACCCTGCTGTAAATTCTCTATCTCATGTACTTTATTATCATTGTCATTATTGTATGCCATTTTATCTATGGTATGATTTAGGGTTAATTTTAATTAAATATCGAATTAATTAAGGCCAATAATCACGTGTAGAGGTCGGTTTCAACGGGTATCATTAGATGCCTCACACCTTCCCAATGATGTACCTTAGCTCCGAACCCGAATCTCTGGTTATGACAAGCTGGATCCTGCTAGGGTTTATTGTTCCTAAATAGTAATTGGGTGGCAACTCCTCTCCGCGTTAGCCATCCGAGGCAAGATGCCTATTCTCGAACCATCGTGGTCTTTAGGGCGTGGTGTTTACATTTGCAAATGCCTTCTTCTCATCAAATTGGCAAAAGCTTTAGACAAAGACATTCCAAGATCATTGAATTCTCTTATTGCCCCTTGATTCACAACAGCTATCGTGTTTGAGTTTGAAGCTGGATTGGTAGCTCTGTTTTCAGCTTGATTGTTAGAACTTCTGTTGGACCTAAGGGTTCAATCCCATGTATTTTGATGATAACAAAGCAAGGATGTTTTGCTTAGTTGCTAATGAGGTTGTAAGTTTGAGGTTTACAGGTTGTATCATATATACCCTTCATAAATAGCAAAAATGAAGTTTATGGAGTTCAAAAGAAGGCACATTACATCAAATGAATCATGGAAATTCAAGCTGAAGGCAATTCAAGCCTTTTTAAGTGAGATTGTAAGAGTTTAGGATCTTATGTAAGATTATTTCAAAATCCTTGCTCACTTAGGATATATGGGCTTTTTATATATTAACTAAATGCTTACAATCTAAACAAACCAAGTTTTTGTACCAAAATGGTACCATAAGCCTTTTTGAGTTGTATCCCAAAATGATAGACTTGTTCCAAACATTTCTGCATTTTATCATTGGGAAACTCAGACGATCCCTCAGACGTCCGAAATGAAACTCAGACGTCCGAGTGGACACTCAGACGTCCGAAAGTTCCATCAGACGTCCAAGTCTATATCTCAGACGTCTAACTATTCCAGAGAACTTGGCATTGCTTCTCCTTGGACACTGACTTTTTCAGACGATCCCTCAGACGTCCGAAATGAGACTCAGACGACCTAACTATTGATTTCATTGATAAGCCTTTTTTATTAAAAATTGCTACTGTGATTTTCAGACGTCCAAGTCACAACTCAGACGTCCGAAACCTTCGGATCTGACTTATAACGGCTAGTTTTCTAAGAGTTGTTTGAAGCATTTATTGCCCACCAAACCACTTTTCCCGGCATTAATTGTTACAGAACGGTCATTTTGGACCCTTGGACTATAAAAACATCACCAATACTCATTTATGGGCATTGATTGAGAAAAATACAAACAAATCACATTCCATTACTCTCAAGCCCTAGAAAATCAAGTGAGCATTCATTGTGAAATTAATCAGTAGCTGAGTGAGCTGTGTACAACTGTATCATCTACTCTTTGAAAAGAGTTCTTGTATTCAAATATCTCTACTAATCATCTTGTATTAAAGGATTGTGAAAATCCTTGGCTTTGAAGCCTTTGAAGAAGGCTGTGTATTAAGTGTTTGAGTAAAACACTTGTTGCTGTAAAGGTTTTATCTTCACCTTGGAAGAAGATTGTTTAGTGGATTTGAATCCTCAAGCGAGCTCTTGAGGCGAGGACGTAGGCGGGAAGCTGAACCTTGTTAAAATCGTTTGCACTCTCTTTCCTTACATCTCCTTATTATAGCATACTTGTGTTATTTCTTGCTCTAGCAATAATCAGATTTTTATTGTGCATTTAGATTTTTTATTTGGCTAAAAACCCTATTCACCCCCCCCTCTAGGGTTATTTACTTGGGACAACAACTTCCTCCAAATCCGTAGGTCATTTTCATCGCCTTCCCTTCATTTTTTTCTACTTACCTACTGTTTATGGCTTGCTCAATATGGGTCCCACAATAAAACGAAGATTATAATAGGAGATGTCAACAACTGATTAAAATACACAGGCTGCAAATTTTTTATGATCAAATTAACTTGATCCCTTTCTGTAGGCTTGTTCACCATTTTGATTGCTTTTTTCCTCCATCTGACTAGGAATTCAGAAAATGTTTCACCAAACTTTTGTATTGTCATCTCAAAATCACGCAAAGTCGTGTCCAACATGGTTTTGTAATTATACTGGTCTTTAAATAGCTTCATTAATGGTTCCCAAGATGAAATCTGTGTATCATCTAGGCCATAGTACCATTTGGAAGCCTTTCCAACGAGTGATAGGGGAAAAGCAACCAATGCTTGGGCTTTATTCATCCTTTTCATTCTTACAATACTCATGTACTGGCGAATGTGCTGCTTGGGATCTCCATCCCTGTCAAACTTCCCTGTGTTAGCAATTTTGAACTTCGATGGTAAATTTTCTAAAAGATCAGAAGACGATCCTTTAACAAACATGAAATCATCCATGCCTTAGGACTTTCACATTGCTGCATGCATCTTCTCCACTTTCTCTTTCATCTCCTCCTACCCTGCTGTATATTTTTCCCATTCTTTTTTCCTTTTTATATAGTCATCATAATCATCCTCTTTCCATATTTCATTTTCATCTTCCTTGTTTCTTCCTTCTTTTCCTTTATCATTTTTATATGATGAGGCTTCTTCCTCTTTTTTTTCTACTAAAGGTATTTCTTCACTTGTCATTTCTTCTTTTGGTTTTTCTTCCTCTTTTTCTTTTTCCAGGTTTTAGAGATGGTTATCTATCCCAACCACACACGCATCCAATCTTCCCATTGTTGCTTCCATTTGGGCCAATATTTCCATCATTGTGGGGTCTATTATAGCTTTATTCTTCTTTAATTTGTTTGTTGTTGGTGATCTAATCCAAGCAGCATTGAGGTCTTGTGACTTTGCTGAGCAACCAATTGTGTTCTGCCAGTTGAAGATCGTTTAGGTTCCACCCGAATGTAATTAATATTTTAAAAATATATCTATCTTATGCATACTTTCATCATATTTACTAATTCTTCAAAAAGTTTGCATAGAATAGATCAGAAAACCTAATATCTTTGTGAATTTAAACCCTTTACAATGCACACATCCTACTCTCAACTGGATCCAAACTCATTCATAAATTTTTTTTTTTTCTTTTTTTAGGCTTGGGTCCATTACACATCTTATGTACAATTCTCACATTAATAGGGCTTAAATTCAAACAAAAATGGGCTTCAAGTTTATTATCCAAATCAACTCCTATGGTTAAATCCAAATCCACATGCCGAATGGGTCGATTGTTTCAAAGTAGGCCATACTATTGTTTAAGCTCTTTGTTTTAAAGCCCAATTATTTTTTTCAATCTTGTAATAAGCTTTAGACCTGTAAAAAAATTTTAATCCACTTGGATTCCTGCTCTTGTTGACAGACAAGCATTAGGCTAGTGGCCTAATAATGCTCAACTCATTCACATTGACATCCAGGACTTAGTACGTCCAAACTATTAGGCCTAAACCCAGAAGCCTACTCTCTCACTCAACCACCTAAAACTATTAATTGCTTACCAACATGGACACTGTGACTAACAGTTTGCAATATCGAGACTTGGCCATTTGTCAATAAAGCAACAGTGCTGACTGACCATTACATATCTCGAGAAGATTAATTAATCCTTAATCGCATTGGATCCCTAATAGTGCATTGGTTATTGAAATCTGTTATTGACTCATGTGAGGGCTGTTTTTCTTAGAAACCAAAGTTTAATTGTAGGTGTTCAAATACTCTTCTCTAACCCTTCAACCCTCAAAAAACTCACCTCCTCTAAATATCTCTTTTACAAACTCATGGCCTCCTCTTCTATTTCACAAAATCGCCCTGACCTAAACGCAACGCTAGAAGCACAACTAGAAATCTGGAACCCAACGTTTCTAAACATCCAAAATCAACCCCTTACTATTGAGGATTCTGTGATATACAATTTTGCAAATGCAATAGCGGTAGCTAAAGGACTCATCACTCCTCGTGATGAGAGAATACTGGGTGGACAGTCCGACTTAGACATAATAAGAAACTCTATGGCTTTCAGTGCTGAGGCCACAAAGGTTACCTCTAACATAGCTCGGCGTTTGCATAGCAAAACTGTGGAAGTCCAAGGTTTATGTGACCTAGTCACCCGTCTTTAGGGGTTACTCAACGGAGCCTATTAAAGGATGAGGGCTTTGAGAGAGGAGAATAGAGAATTACAAAGGATAGTGGACTCCTATTCTAACAGACTTGTGCCAAGAGTCAAGCATTGGAAAGGCTTAAGGACCAAATTATTAAACGAGAAAGGATTCCGAACAGCCTGCAAAGGCAACCTCTAACTAGAAATGCTACTATTGAGTAGTTCTATATATATATATATATATATATATATATATATATATATAGATGGGCTCTTTTTTTTTTTATTTGATCTCTAAGCCTTTCCAATGCCTCAACCCTTGGCACGAGACTGTTAGAATAGGAGTTCACTATCCTTTGTAATTTCTATTCTCTTCTCTCAAAGGCCTCATCCTTTAATAGGCCCCATTGAGTAACCCCTAAAGGCGGGTGACTTGGTCACATAGACTTCAGACTTCCACAGTTCTGGTGTGCAAATGTCAAGTCATGATAGAGGTAACCGTTGTGGCCTAAGCACTGAGGGCCATCAAGTCTCTTATTACGTCCAAGTTAGACCATCCACCCAGTATTCTCTCATCACGAGGAATGATGAATACTTCAGGTACCGCTATTGCGTTTGCAAAATTGTATATCACAGAGTCCTCAACAAAAAGGGGTTGATTTTGGATGTTTAGAAACGTTGGGTGCCAAACTCCTGGTTGTGCTTCTGGCGTTGCGTTCAGATTAGGACGATTTTGTAAAGTAGAAGAAGAGGCCATGAGTTTGTAAAAGAGATATTTAGAGGAAATGAGTTTTCTGAGGGTTGAAGGGTTGGAGAAGAGTGTTTGAATACCTGCAATCAAACTTTGGTTTTTAAGAAAAACCGCCCTCACATGAGTCAAGAATAAATTTCGACAACTAATGCACTGTTAGGGATCCGATGCGATTAAGGATTAATTAATCCTCTCAAGATCTGTAATGGTAGGCCAACACTGCTGTTTTATTGACAAATGGCCAAGTCTCGATATTGCAAATTGTTAGTCACAATGTCTGTGTCGGTAAGTAATCAATGGTCTTAGGCGGTCGGCTGAGAGAGTAGGCTTCCGGGTTTCGACCTAAAAGCTTGGACGTATCAAGTCTTGGATGTCCATGTGAACAGGTTGAGCGTTATTGGGCCACTAACCCAATGCTTGTCTGTCAACAAGAACAGGAACCCAAGTGGATTAAAAAATTTTAACAGGTCTAAAGCCTATTGCAAGATTGAAACAAGTAATTGGGTTTTATAACAAAGAGCTTAAACAATAGTGTGACCTACTTTGAAACAACCGACCCACTCGGCATGTGGATTTGGATTTAATCATAGGAGTTGATTTAGGTAATAAACTTGAAACCCAATTTTGTTTGAATTTAAACCCTATTAGTGTGAGAATTGTACATAAAATGTGTAATGGACCCAAGCCTCCAAAAAAAAAAAAAAAATGATGAATGAGCTTTGATCCAATTGAGAGTAGGATGTGTGGATTATAAAGGGCTTAAATTCACAAAGATACTGGGCTTTTCTGATCTATCTTATGCAAACTTTCTGAAGAATTAGTGAACATGATAAAATATGCATGAGGTAGATAAATTCTTAAAATATTAATTACATTCCCTCTCCTTCTATTTTCTTATTCTTCTTGACTGATCTTGAGAGCCTTTGTATGGTCGATATAGTAGGTCTCACTCAATTGTATAGTGAACCCCACTGTGAGAGCTTGTTCGTGTTCTTAGGATGTCCAAAAGAGCACGTGAAGCACTCTATTTGTAAGATCCAAGCTTGTTTATTTAAATCTTCCAAAGAGGTATGATTTATGTAATGAACTCTGTTATTTGCTTCCGCATTTAGATCATACTACACAACTCTACAGAGAAAATGCGTATGGGATATTAATAAATAGCACCACAATAATATACCTTTTGCAGTGTAAATCCAAAATAAAATAATGATAATTTTCCACAAGTCGCAAGATCGAAAATTCGTTAAACTCCTAATCATCTCTTGCGCCACAAGTGATTACTCTCAATATTTTATTTAATTCATGCGCAGAATGTCGATTTTCCGGGGAAAAAAAAATATCTCAACCGAACAACCTCCCACTGTATAAGGCATTCCTAAGCATGTTTCATCACATAAATTCCATATAATGTCATATTCAAAATATACATGAATGTACATAACCATGCCTATTATATGTTTGAAAATGGAAAGATAAATTCCAGAATGCCAAATATATTATGAGAATTAATTTCATAATTTTCCGAAACTTATATGAATTTTCTATGCAAAGAAAATAGACAAGATATGTGTTCTGGAAAAAAAAATAATAATAACGTCCATTTCATAGGATAAGTCTCTGTCTGGGATGCATAACCAAATTAGCTACACGACCCGCACCCTCAAAACAGTCTCGCACGTGCTCCTACATGCACTGGCCGGTGATGTGGTTTTCCATTTGATTATCTAAATTTAATTAAATAATTAAATTTTTTGATATCTACAAAATTCTGGAAAAATTACCGACCAATAGAAAATTGCGTTCGGAGCACAACGGTGAAAACCGTGTGTCAAAAGGAGCCCTATATGTTGGGGGGGGTGAACTGCACTCTCCGTGCATGCAAGTGGGATTTGCAATTCTGTAACTGTTCGTCTTCAACATCAGGCTGACATGAGCTACAATATATATATATATATAAATTTTATGCTCTAAATCAAGAGAAAAACTTCGGTGATATCGTCTTACCATCGTGGCCAGTCATTCACAGTTATGAATCAGTCTATTATGGGGTCCAAAAACAGTCTGATCCATAGTTGTGAATGACTGATCTCACTGAGACGGTCTCACCCATTCTTCTCCTAAATCAAACATATGGGATATGTGCCACGTGAGACCCGAATGGGCTCTGTGAACTCAAATACTGGTTAAAGAAACATAGTTTCTTTCAAGTGGACATGGCACAATGCATATACGAGCACGAAAACACCCTAATATAGCTCTGATACCTATGTAGTATGATTTAAATGCGGAAGTCAACAGCAGAGTTCATTACATAAATCATACCTCTTTAGAAGATTTAAATGAACAAACTTGGATCTTACAAACAGAATGCGAACAAGCTCTCACAATGGGGTTCATTACACAACTGAATGAGACCCACTATATCCACGATACAAAGGCTCTCAAGATCCGTCAAGAAGAATAAGCATAGCAGAGAGAAGGAGAGGGAGTAGAGATATTTGCTACACACTCTTGCGCTTCTACGAACTACCCCAAGCTGACCTTTTATATCCACAAATTCAGAAGGGGCAAGATCCACTTATTTAGGGATTCGTTTGACAAGAGGAAAAAGGGGGAGATATGGCAGTCATGTGCCATGGCTGTGTTTTCAACACTTGAACAGGACCCTATTGTGTCAATTGTCAACACCTATGAGCGTCATGTCTAACACTCTGAGTTGAAAATAATCCTCAGTGGGCAGTTTATTCTAATAATAAAAAAAAAGCCTGAGATCGAATAATGATCTCTTGGGAGGAATACATTTCTACCGAATTAGAAGTTCCCAAACAAACAGAGAATGAAGGGGCCTAAGAGCATCCCGGTCATGTGAGCTAAATTTGGTGTGCTAGTGCTATTTTAACACATATTATAATATCAAATGTTATAATTTAACACAATATACTTCGATAATGCAAATAAATAAAGTATGCTATTTTTTGTCACAGTTTTGACTCTTTTCATAAATTTAAGGTCTCGTAAGATAGTGAATGAAATATATCGTGGATTAAATGCAATATTGCTTGAGTTGGATGAATGAGTTTTAAAAAAAAAAAAAAGATATGTTTTCTGAATTTTTTATTTTTTATATATAAGATTTCAATATTATTTTTGAAAATATTGTATTTATTTATGGGCTATTTGGTTACTGAGAAAATTTTAGAAGAAAAACGGAGAAAAAGAAGTTGCTGGTGTGTTTGGTTGTTGAGAAAGGGATGAAAAGCTGACATGACAAATATAACAATAGCTCACCCTTGTGCCAAATATAGCACAAGGGTAAGCTATTGCTATATTTTGCACATGCATTTAGCATACCATTAAAGCATCCTAAGTTGTGCTAAATGCTATAATATAGCAATAATACACCATATAGCTCACCCTTAGGGATCTTCTAACAAACTCATATGGGTCCTTAAAAGTTGACTGACCTAATGTAGGGTAAGGCCAAACAATGCATTCAGGAAGAGGAACTAAAGGAGTACCAGCTTTGGGAAATATTAGAAGCAATATGAAGTCATCGCTGTATCTAAGTGAGAAGATGCCACTGTTGATCCATAATAAAATCAGAGTCAGATCGAGCTGTCCAAAGCATAACTCATCAGTTGGCAGAGAACTTTCATTTACCCTTTGATTAAGTGATCCATCCTTTAACCGATCGATGATCTTTCAAAAATCTAACACTAACACCATCCCACACAACCCATTGAACATGCAAATTTAATTGAGTTAATTAAAGCTTCCCTTAAACCACTCCAAATGGAGGAAGGCTGATAAACGGAAGAGACTACCAAGTTGAAATCTTGAATCTGCATCCTAGGAAAGCACCACTATATGAATCTGAAGTAGGCACAAAACAACCAAATTTGTGGGCAGCAGAACATATTTAATGTTCCTAATCCCCAAGCCTCCTGGTGAACGGACAATATCCCAAAGAACTGTAACTTATTTTGTTTTAGTAGATCCAAACCAAATAAAATTTCTTATCCATTGTTTCATGGATTATAAAAGGACAACAGACTATTTATACACTACCAGAGAATGAAGCAATCTGAGGTAAATGACAGTATTAAGTATTAACTGTCTCAAGTCCTCCAAGGCTCCAACAAAAGACAGAAAATTTCCTTTCCATCCAGCCATTTTGGCCTTTATTTTATCAACAACAGGCTGTAAGTTCATCTTTTTAGGCTTCCCTCAAAAAAGGGTACTCCAAGATACATAAAGGGAAATTTTCTATCTGCATACAAATAACTTCCATTCCGGTTGCACCGATTTCGGCCAAACAAACGGAGCCTCATGGATTGAGGCACTAGTGCTTTCCTTCTCTCTTTCAAACTAAAAATGCAACTAAGCTTTCCTTCTCTCTTTCTCTAAAGCACTAGTGCTTGCATTATGATCTTGCCATGACGCTTGCCATTGCTTATCATAGAACGTAGCCTCATCGGCTAGCTTTCGCAGGTTGTCAAAATCTTGGGTTCGCCTCAGAAGGATTATACCAATAACTGTCACAAACAGTCCCACCTTGCATATGAAATTTCCTGTCTGCCCAACCACGTCAAGTCCCGTTAAAGCGTCTACAAAATAAGCCATGAAGAATCCCACCATTGCAGCTCGGCCTGGTCAATGTCACTAAGTTAACGTAAAATTCTGAAAATAAAGAAGGGGAAAATGATTTTAGAGAGAGGTTTCAAGTTTTTACCATTGAGCAGTTCAGCCTCTGGGAGGTGGGATCTCATGAGCCATGCCCACCAAGGTATGATGGAGCTCCTAAAGAGCACTGGTTCCTGCAGGTTTGTTGCTGCTTCTGGATAGAGTTCAAGAAACTTTCTCCTCCTTGCTTCTGTAAGACCAAAATATGGAAAACAACCAATATAGTCATGTATATCTTATTGGCTTTTGCATTCAAATTGTCTAAGACTGGTCATTTTTAGAACATGCTAGGCAGCTTATGAAAGTAGGATTTGTAGTCGGCCAGGATCCCTAGTCATTTTAGAGCAACTCCAACGGTGAGCCAAATGGCTAGCCTAAGCTAAATCTTGGTTCCGGAGTGAAAATATAGTGCTCCACTGGTGAGCTATTGGAGAAGCTATAGTTGAGCTCTCACATGGGGACATTCTCATCCATCAGCGCCTCCTCGATACCAATTAGAGAAGCTCTATATGAGATTTGCCAGGCCTAAACCAGAAAGTCCATCAGTGCGTCCTCAATACCATTAGATGAACATGTCATTGATACTTCTCCCATCATAGCTTCTTTAATTGCAAAAATGAAAAATATCTTATGAATGTCAACTGTTATCACTGAAAGAATTATGCAGAAGTTTAGGGCCATCTTAGTTTATGTCAGGAAAAACATTTGGAGAAAACAGAAAACAATGCGGAAAATATGGCCCGTTTTCGAAGAATATCATTTTCGTTTCTGTTCAAAAAAAATAAGGACAGATATATTTTTACCAATTTTGGGAAGGGAAGTGCAGGCAAAATGAACAGAGACAAAAGCAATGTGACAGATTAAGAACGTATAAGGACATCCCAACATTCTGGTTTAATATCCAAGCCAAGTCTGTGAATCTGTGATGTGACGTGCATCTACAGCATTGTTAGGCTATAAGTCACAATGGAGAAGACCTCTCACCTGCAACAATCACACCATCCCAATCCATCTTGCCGCTCTTCACGAACATATTTAGATCCCATGTCCCATTTTTCCATCGCTCGTCCTTGAATTTTGGAACAAAAGGCTCTGCATCCGTACCACTCTTCAATTTATCCTCAGCATTCTTTGGTCCATCAATGTGTAAAGCAGACTTCTCCAGTTTTTCAGCTATGTTAGAACCTTTTTGGCCTTCAACGTCCATAGTGACAACATGGGTTGCCTGCTTTGTGTCCAGAGAGCGCATGGATCTAGGTTGAAGTTGTTGTTTCTTTGTTAAATGAGGAGAGCTGCAGGCTCT
This sequence comes from Liquidambar formosana, assembly GCA_039720395.1. Lineage (NCBI taxonomy): Eukaryota > Viridiplantae > Streptophyta > Magnoliopsida > Saxifragales > Altingiaceae > Liquidambar > Liquidambar formosana. The sequence continues at coordinate 20,001,180 of CM077820.1, forward strand.
TTGCAGTGAGGCAGTAATGGCAATGGAAGCCATGGCTGTGCTGAACCAGTTTTTCCTTTTTCTAGTTTTCTTTCCTCTTTTGTTCTTGACGGTTGAAAGTGCAAGAGATATAAAGCAAGCAAGAAGCCCATGCTTTGAAATAAATAAGCTTATCTTCCTTCCTCATCCCCTTCTCTTCTCTGTTGTGTCAGTTTGGTCATGGGCTCATGGACATGCTGTTTTATCTCTTATCTGCTTATAGTTTTTTAAGGAAAATTTTGAGTAGGGACCAACGGTGGCAGTACTCAGAAGCTTGTCCCTTGTTTATAAAAAATTTGAGAAAAATAATTCACAAAATTCATCCACTCTGTTTAGGAAGTAAATTTCGGAAAAAATTTTAGGGGAAAGTTTCCTAAAAATTGGTCACAATACAGAAATTTGCTAGTAGTAATCTATGTGGACTCTTCGTTACTAAATCCACACCGCGCGTTCTGATTGTAAATCAAATGAGAAACATCATGCATCGTCATTCAGAGCATTGGTCCCAAGGTTTTAGACCAATTAGGATTTAGGATTTCCCATTCATAATGATGTAGGAGGGGTGGCTGTGGCATGGAGATCAAATGGCCAGATTTAATTTGTAAGGGCCCCTTGGTGGAAAAATAACATGACAATGGTATAACTATAAGTAATCTTCTTGTAATTAAAAATTGATTAACTCAAGTCTCCAAACACATTGCTGATGAGAAATTTCAATAAAAATAATGACAAGAGTCTTCAAACACATTTAATCTACATAAGCTTTAATGACTGAAGAAAATAAGAAGAAAAATAATTTTTAGCTTTGATTGGAGGTAAAATTTGGCTATCAAGCTCCCTTCTTCAGCTCTGACTGGGATATATTAGAGGAAGTCAAGGAGGGAAAAGAAGAAGAAATGAAAGGAAGCTACTTATGCTTCCCAACCTCTTAGGAGGGTAGCACGAGCAACACGGTTCACCCCAAGCGTGAAGGCGCCCATTCGGAGATTGCAATTGTGCGAATGACACATGGCCTTGATGTTGTGAAAAGCTCTAGTCATGTACCTCTGAAGCTCGTTATTCACCTTCTCTTCGTCCCACATAAAACCTTGAATATTCTGCAAAATTAACATATCAATTGTAAAATGTTATTGTCGCCTACATAAACTTGATAAAACAAACAAAGCATACAAATCCCTTTCAATTATTTGTATTTCAGTTTGTAAAGGTTTCCCATTATATATGATCTCTACCCCTGTTCTTGAACCCACTACAAGGCACTATGCTTCAAACAAATAACTCCAGTTAATACAAACGATGCAGTCAACATATTTAGTGGTGGAGAGTCTACCACCACCACCTACAAGATTGTCCATGCCCTAATTCATAAAATGTTTTCAAAGAAATTTTGATAATCCCAAATAAAATTATAAAATTCAACTGTCCAAGATTATAAGATAACCCAAACATTGCTTTTATTGAGCAGATATTTGATGTCGGACCATTTCTTTTAAGCATCACTGACTCTACCATTTCTTTTAAGCATCCCTGACTCTTTTCTTTACCCCCTTTTTATTGAGAACATGAAATTACCATCTTTTGATTGCAGTCCAATTGTATAAAAAGTAAGATGCTCCCAATAGTCTAAGCACTAAGATTCAAAATTTTCAAGAGACAAAATTGGTTTGCATATATTATTTACTAGTATATCAAAAATATAAAAGGTATAACAAATTTTTTGTTCTATATATTACCTGAACCCACTCAAAATAGCTCACAGTCACACCTCCAGAATTTGCATATATGTCTGGGAGTATTATAACTCCTTTCTTAGATAGAATCTGCAATAATAATATCTCATGTATCAGCATTCTAAGATTTTTTTAACTTAGAAGAAGTCAAGAAAACACAAATACCTCATCTGCTTCTGGATCTGTAGGATGATTTGCGGCCTCTATGATGAACTTGGCCTTCACAGATGAAGCATTTTCCCTTCATAGCAAAAAATGAGGATAAGTTAGATCAATCAGGATTTAGTAAATTTAAAAGCTCAAAGTTCTCCCCCACCACCCCCCCAAAAAACAAATCCCTGTAGAGGGATAGAACAAAGCTCTAATCATATATAAGTAGCAACACTGTTCACTCCACATAATTAAAGTACAGAATCAATTAAATTATAAAACTTTTATCAATGGAGGCTTAGGCAATGGGGTCAAGTTCACAGATTTCTTTCATAAGGAATGGAATAACAGAGAAATTTGTAATATAAACTTTACTTACACAAAAGACGCAGTCCTGCATCAAAGAGTAAACTCAGAATGCCTTTCAACTCGTCCTATTAACATTAATTCATTCAGTTGGACTTCGCATAGAATTTCAAGTGACTCCCATCCTTGGGATTTTGACATTTGACATCTTTTTGTGATGACTCAAAGTTTCAGCAATTACTCCATTTTTGTTACTAATGACGCCATCTAAGATTGGACTTCTTCCCTTGAAAAAGTATAAATTATACGGAACGACTCTACTTTCTAAGGGACAACCAAGGGTGGTTTCCCCCCATGACATTTCATATCATGCATTGACTAATACCACAACTTAAGTATTGCTAATTTTAATCTTTATTGCACTTGTTCTTTGCATATGTCTGATAGTACAATTGAACTTTAACACAGAAAAAGAAAAAATGGTTCAGGCATCTGGACCATAAAAAATTGGGACTTATCGTTTACAAGCAATCGAAAGGTGAGATGCCACTTGATTAAATTATGCAGTGGAGAGTAAAGGCCATATGCACCCTCAGTACCTCATTAAAAGGGGAGCCCCATAGAACATAGAATGTGTTCAAATCAGGAGCAAAATGACAAACATGTATCGCTGATTTTTTCTTTTCTTTTTTTAATAGAAAAAAAATAGGGGACAAAACCAATTCTCTTCTTTCACCACAATAATCATGCATTATTCATGCTTCATAGCCTATACAATTGAGGTATAAAAAGGTGTAATTTTAGAATAGCAACAGTAGCTAATGCCAACAATATGCAAAATTTAACAATAAATTAAAAGGCAAGTGGAGAGTTACTAGGCAAATGAGGGCTAAACCTGTTAAGAACTCCACCTAGAGCACACGGGATGAGAACATCACATTCGTGCACAAGCAGTTCGTTTGGATCCATTGCATCTGCACCTTGAAAATTATTTAAACCCCCTGTTTCTTCTTTATGCTTAATCAAAGCCGGTATATCAATCCCATTTGGGTTCTCTATTGCGCCAGTGATGTCATTCACTGCAATGATCTTACCACCTCTCTCATGAATGAGCCTAGCTGCCCAAGATCCCACATTTCCAAAACCCTAGAAAGTTTTAAATCTCCTTTTAATAATAGATATGTTAACAAAATTATGAAGTCTCTTGAGTAAGAAGAGGATACAATTTTTGAATAAATAAAGAATTGACATAGATGAGAATTAATGTTGGATTAACCTGAATAACAAATGTCAAATCCTTAATTGACTTTCCATAATCGGCAAGCAAAGCTTCCGTAGCAAAAACAACACCGCGTCCAGTCGCAGCTTCCCTACCTAGTGATCCACCAAGATCCTAAAATTCCAAATATTGACAAGGTATGTGGATAAGAGAGGTAGATTTTCATTCTTTTCTTAACTTGAAAAATATTTTCTCAACTCTAATGGATACTTACTATGGGCTTTCCTGTAACAATAGCTGGTGAGTAACCGTGAAACTTTGAGTACTCATCCAAAATCCATGCCATTGTCTGTTTATATTCAATTTTTTTTTTTTTTTTTTTTTGTTTGAAAAAAAAAAAAAATGATTCAGCCTCATGAATACAAGAATAATACAAGAAAATTTTGTGACACAAAATAAGAAAACACACTGATTCAATGGGGATAATAAATATAACCTGTGCATTAGTTCCCATGTCAGGGGCAGGAACATCTGTATGAACTCCAATGAGATCATGAATCTTCTGAGTGAAGACACGAGTGAGACGTTCCAATTCACTCATACTTAACTCCCTTGGTGTGCACCCAATTCCACCCTTTGCTCCACCATATGGAATGTCTGCTACAGCAGTCTTCCAGGTCATTAGTTGAGCCAGGGCATTTACCTCATCCGGATCAACCTTTTAGAAAATTTGAGAAACAGTTAAAAGAATAGAATCCAAAAATGAAAATCATATGCAATTGAAATTTTATAATGCTATTCCATAAGAAAGATCCAAAGAAATGAATTTCATCATAAAATTATTTCTGAAATTTGGCTTGAAAGTTTAGAAGGAGATACATGTGCTCTCAATTCAAAACATCACCCATGAGAAAATACATGGAATGTTTGGGAGTAACTTGTTGGAAGAATGCCTCATAGACCAAAATATCGTTAGTATCGATGATATATCGTCGTATCAAAGGGTTTCAATACGATATTTTACTTCTATATCTTTTACACATAATATCATCCATTATGCTGTGATATTTTCGATATATCAAAAATATCGAGGAAATATGAAATCTAGAATGCCTAGTAATCAAATTTTGAAACTTACTTTCGAAAGCTTTAAAAGTTGAAGTAGTAAAAACTTCGTGCTATCTCAATTTTTAAAAGTAACTATTAAAATTTTACATTATAAAAAATTATTAAAATTCTTTTCGTTTCTTTACTTTTAAAAGTAAAAAATAAAAATAGAAACTTATCCAAACAAGCTATTTCCTTTTGGAATTAATTTGTTGCAAATCAGTAGTATTCCTTTTTGGGCATTAGTTTGGAAAAGAGCTCCTATTATGTAATTATCCCTTTTCGAGGGAAAAGGGCCAACTTAAGTTAATTACTTTAATTATTTATTATATCCTCCCACGTGAAATAGTCAGTATATCGCGGTGCAGTCAAAGTAGGTTTTTCCAATACACAATCAAGTTAAGGATTTATATATATATATATATATATATATATATATATATATATTTTTTTTTTTTTTTTGGGGTGAGGGGGAGTTAAGTCACACACAAACAGGTTAATCACCAAACAGAAAAGACGACATTGAAGAAAAACAAAACAAATCAAATCAAATCAGCTCCAAAAAAAAGAAAGAAAAAAAATCACCTCGGGATGATATCTGATCCCTCCTTTCATGGGCCCACGAGCGTTATCGTGTTGCACTCTGAACCCAACGTACGACACCAAAGTCCCATCATCCTTGGGAACCGTGCACTCCACCTACCAAAAATCAAAGGGCCACCCAAGCACAACAAAACTCTCAGAAATTTCCGGACAATTTACCGAGAAACAAACAGAACCCATGGAAGTCAAAACGTGGAAAACACACAAATTCTCCATACCTTGATCTCTCTAAAAGGGATCAAAAGACTCTTCTCAAGCTTAGAGTCCAACCCAAGAATGCGAGCCGCATGGCGAAAGTTGCGGTTTGTGGCGGCGAGAGCGTTCATGGCTGCCTAGAAAACTCAAGAAAAAGAAGGAACACCCACAGAGGAAAAGTGAAGGAAAGGCTTTAATGAGAGAGTATGAATCAAAGATCAGGGGATTGAAGAAGATGATAGTAGCGTCGTTTGGTGAGTTATGTATGTATGTGTCTATAATCTATATATAGAGAGAGAGGACTCGTTAATGGGCGTGTGAGTCATGACTCATGACTAATTAATGACTTGGAAGGATAATCAGAGAGGAGAGAGAGAGAGAGAGGGTGTGAACTGTGAAGGTGAGAATGGCAACTGTAATGTGTTGCGGGGTCCTTGCTTGGGAACAATCCAACGGCGAAATTACGAAAATACCCTCTTTAGGGATAAGAAATTTCCAAAAACTAGATTAAAATAGTCTGGTCATAACTGTAATCTAGTTTTTAAATAAGCTAAGTCACAATTGATTTTAAAAAAATTGTATTTATACCTTATTTTGTTTTTAGCTAAATTGATTACCCAAACAGTGTGAAATTAAAATTAGATAGACTTATCCTTTCGTTAGATTTTTGAGTTTGCCAAACAATCCCTTAGAAGTGAAAGCTATGAGATGGCAGATGGAGAATGAAATTAAAACAATCCATTCAATCATCCTCATCTGTGAATTTAAGAGAACTCAAATAAAATGAAAGAGAAATTAAATAGTGCGCAAAGATGGATTAGGAATTTTTTTTTTATTATTAATTTTTTTAAATAGTGAACGATTTTATGTTAGAACTGTTTACTACAGGAAAAAGACTTCCATGCAACCATGACACGGTCACGTGGTGTCACGGACTATTAAAAGTCAAGTAAAATAGGATTATGAGACAAAAAGACATTTGAAAATCCCACTTTATTTGACCTTTATTGGCCTGTGACACTACGTGGCCTGTGTTACAGTTGCATCGAAGTTCTTTACTTACTATAGGGTTTAGAGATGTGAATAATAACAATGCTGGAGTTGTTCTCAGAAGGGACAAGAAAGGTCCAATTCAGAGAAAGTTCGGACGAAGATGGGTTGTCTTGCTAGATAAGATGAAAGGGATTTGGATTTTTGGAAAAACTCCGTATAAAGTAGGATGGTAGATGCAATCTCCTTTTAGTTATTTCTTAAATACATATTTTAATTAAAGATTAAGAGTATCTAAATCTTATTCCCATCAAGGTTTCGGTTTAGATTATCCTTCTAAAGGTTCGTATGAAACATCTCATATCTACACAGGCAACAATCTCTGTAAAGAGTCAAAACGATGACCTTTGAGGATCACAATAGTTCATATTTCCTTTATGAATTAATCTAAGATTTTTGCAATTGTTAAAAAAGTCAAGCAACAATTTTAATCAATTTTCAAAAATATTCTTTTCCATGGTCTAGGTTACAATTTTAATGCATTAGTGGGTATGAATGCATTAATCGTACTTTAAAAAAAAGTGTGATTTTTCCAAGTGAGCTAAAATTAAGTGATGGAATATTCAATTTCACTCATATGAAAATAAGTTGGCTTTAAAATATAACCCAAATACGAAAAACAATTTTAACTTCCCAATTCTCCACAAAATAGGAAATTCTAAAATTTTTGCATTTTATTATTTTAATTCATTTCAATCAATCTATTCTGATCCTGGTCTTGCTAATATAACATTTATATTTTATCTAATTTCTATGCACATAAAGTTGTTTGAAAAACATAAAAATCTAAAAAAATAAATTAAATCTAATCGATTTTGATTTCATTATTATTACCAATTTTTTTTAAGTAAATTTGTTTAACCTTGAACGAAAATCAAAGCATAAAGATAATTTTCTTCCATTTAATAATAAATTGGCTTATTTTAAAACTAGATAGATGTCTTTGGAGAAGCTTGTGAGCACACCAATTTTCACAACACGCTCTCTTTTTACTTGTATTTTACTTACTTTTATTTTTGATAGTACTAACTCCGAAAGATTAACATATGAATAGGAGTCACCACTTGAAAGGGTCTAGAACCAATTTTATTAACCAGAAAAAGGTTTGGAGTTAGAGTATATATTGGGAAAGTGTTAGGCACCCAACAATGCCCGATAATAAACCAACCCTCATTTTGTATTCGTTGATTATATTTAATATTTTAATTTAATTTGTATTGCCTTAACAAATAAATAGTACATACAAATGGCAAGTTAATAGCACAAGATAATAAATAAAAGCATATAAACAGTTAATTACAAAATATAAAACATAACAAAAAACTACCACACGTACACATATTATCAATATGCGTACGCATCACATGTTATGCGTACGCATGATTACATTATGCGTACGTATGGCATCACTGGTTCATTTTCTCCACGATGAAACCAGCTCACCTGCAAAAAGAGTTAGTCCAAACGGATATTGTATACAACAAAATTACAATCTGAACAACCTATACAATCTTATTATCAAATATATAACTTATAGAAATTAATTGGTGTTCAAACCATCCCTCTGATCCACTGTCAATTCGGCAACATCTCCCCTATTAAGTCAAGCAAGCTATCTCCAATTCTCTCCTATTTTCTCTCTTTGTGTATCCTCTCTATCTTTCTGTATATTTTCTCTCTCACTTTCTCTGTCTGTCCGTCCCTTCTCAAAATCTTGGTATTTTTTCTCCCTCCCTCTCTGGCCGTCCTCTCTCCAAAAACCCAACCTATGTTCAACCAACCCCCTTCCAGAATCTCCTCCATCCCATTTTTATACCTCACTTCCCCTTCTTTAAATCTATGCCTAACTTCTATTTTCTTTTCCTTTCTGTCTTTTCTTTGGCCGACACCCCTCATCCTCTCCCATTTTCTTCCTTCCTTTCTCTTGTCTTTTCTCCCCCACTTTCCTTCTTTTTTTTCTCTCTCCTTCTCATCTCTCACATTCTCTTTTTTATACTTCAATGGCTTTCCCACTCTCCCCTACTCATTCCTCCTTCCACGTCCTCCCATATGCAGTTATATTCCCATCAACACATACATTAGGGGTTATACTCCTTACATTGATCCATTGTATTTCATATCCCATTAATGCACAAGGTACAACTCTTAATACAGGTGTTGATACAAGTTATATCAGTACGTACTTACCTGATCATCATCCTATATATATATACTAGATATAGCACACATGCGTTGCATGTGAATATTTTTAAATAATATTAGTTGTACAAAATAATAAATACATAAAGATTTTATATTTTTTCATAAAAGATAAAGTTTAAAATTCGAAAGTACAACGAAAGATTAAAAACTCTTTAGATATATATTTAGAATTTTTTTTCTTTATAAAACGGAATATTTAAAGAGTTTATATTCATATATATTATCATGCAACTTGATAGTTGCTCTGAACAAAGAATTTGAATGAAAATTTAACTTTAATTTGTTAAGAGTTTGAATTAAAATCTAACTTTCATTTGTTACCAAATGATAAGAATGTTTATTATGTGTTTCAATTAAAGGAACGGTAGATATGTATTTATTTATTTTTTTATTAAATAAGGGTATATTGGTCGTTCAAAAGTTTTTCTGAGATTCAACATTTTATAGGTAATATAGATTTGCAGAACAAAACTTATCAGAGAAGGGAGAAGTCGCCATTAATGGAAAAGGTGGAGAGAAGGTTGAAACTACTCTTGATGAAGAAAGTGGAATTTACAATCCGGTTATTTATTTATTATATAGGAATTATAATTTCCGTTTCTTTTGAATTCCTATTTATATTTTATATATTAAGATATGTGTTTTAGAATATATTAAGGTATGTGTTTCGACTGTTGTTTTAGAATTATAGTTTCCATATTCTTATATATTTCTATTTATTATATAAGAATTATAGTTTCTGTTTCCTTTGAATTCCTATTTATGTTTTATATATTAAGGTATGTGTTTTAGAATTATAGTTTTCATATTACTATATTTCTTATATATGCAGAAAGGTGGGTAGTTGTGTATTTAAAAATTAAAATAAGGGTATATTAGTCAGTCAAAAGTTTTTCTTACATTCATCTTTTTATAGGTAGTATATATATATATATATATATATATATATATATACACGTTACACGTATATGCACACACACACATACACACACACATATATATAGATACATACATATATATAGATATTTTCCACAAAATGCATTTAACCTATTTGCTTGTTTTGCTCACAAAAAAAAAAACTCAGGTTGACAATAAACATTATGAACCTCATTATTGGGAACTCATCATCAAATATAAAAACAAAATGGGGTGTCTACACAGCTGGCCAGCAATCTAATTTTTCCCCAATTGAACTTGAGGGGTTTTATCAATTTGAGCAAACTATGGGATTAAAACCGTAATTTGAAAATGAAGAAGGGGTAATTTCGGAAAATTGTCAATGCCATTTAATTCAAAATAGTACACAGTGAAGCAAGGCACACCCATTTTGAATCAATCTAATTTTTTCACAGAAATTTATATATTTTCTGGGACTTATTTTTTTGTACATACATGGACACATATGGCATCCACGTTAGGGCCTCAGGGGATACATCTGGGCCGTTGACATATGAGACAGTCCGTGGCTCCTTTAGTAGGTTACCTACACCTGAGGGCGACAGCTACCTTCGATCAAACGTTGCAACAATCAATCCCTACCGTTAACATCATTTCAGGACCACACGGCATCGTCGGCAAGTCAATCAAATTGAATAAGATCGTTACACGTTGCAGTTGGATGCTGGGATTCTTCATCTGGCGAGTGACTTTAACATTCCTACTGCGACGCGGAGAAGCCCACGGTGATGTTACTCGTTTCGCCGCGTATTAAAAAGGAAAAGGAAAAAGGAAAGGGACTGGAGGGCTGGGCGTTTCAAAACGATTAAAAAAATTGAAGTGACGTGGCAAGGCGGCGCCTCGCCACGTCTTGCCACATGTTCTTATCTCTAAAATTAATCCTTTTTATTTGGAAAAGGTGTCGTAAACGCGTTGGTAGACACTAGACAAGCTAGTGGTAGTCTTGAAGATTTTCCGATGACACGTATTATGGTATTAAATTAGTAATAAAGAGTAGTGTTCAATAGCTCAACTTATGTACATAAATTAGTTTGCTTAATTAATTGAATAATCAATACAACAACTTTGTTAATTAGTTATATTAACTATATAGGAGCATATATATTATATATAGGTCAGGATCATCATAAACAAGTTTTATAAAAATTCTTAAACAAGTTTTTTAATAACTTATCGTCGACTCATATTTTGCAAAACTTATTGCCAGATTAGATAATTTTCCGCATAAGTCATACATGTCAAAAATTAAGTTGATTCGTGAATCGTGATTAAGAACTTTATCTATGAATTTCTGATTTTTAATGATTAAAAAAAAAAAAGTTTTTGAATCCAATGGCAACAAGTCTTAAATTAAGTTGTTGGTTTTTTTTTTTTTTTTTTTTTTTTTTTTTTTTTTTGCATGACTTACATTGAATTAAGTTTTAATCATATGAAGGATATCACAGATATCCCGTACGATCACAACCGTTTGTGAACGATATGCACGCACACGTTAATGCATACATATTATTTACAGACGACTGTGATTAGTCCTATATAAGACTAACATTAAATATCACATCAATAACTCTATGCAATTGTTACTTTTTTAAATGTATCTTAATTATTGCCTTTAAGGCACAATCGAAGAAATTTCCTCACGGTTATAGGCAATGTTATATCCATTAATGTTATTTATTAAATTCATTTACTTATATATATATATATATATATATATATATATATATATGACTAACATTAAATATCACATCAATTACTTCATGTACTTATTACTTCGTTAAATGTATTTTAACCTTTTCCTTTAAGGCACAACTGAAGTCTCATGACATGTTTGGGCAATGTTTTATCCATTAATGTTGTTTATTGGATTCATCCACAGGATGAAGTGGTATTTACTTTTTCAAGACATAAGAGGCTTAACAGATTAAGTTTCTTATTTATTACTCCTTTTGTTTCATAATAAGTGTTCCCTTGCCTTTTAATGAAACCTTGTTAAATGCTTTCACATCGATGCATATATTTTGAAATTCTAATTTTACCCTCAAGTTTGTAAAACATTAGAAAAAGAAAGAAAATCTTTTAAAGGGTATTTTAAAAAATGAGTAAAAAAAGTCCATTGACTTTTGAAATGGGACACTTATTTTGAAACATCTTTAAAAAGAAAGTATGCCACTTATTATGAAACGGATGGAATATAAGGATGTCCTCATGTGATGTCATAAACAACCACCTCAACATAAAAAATTCATAAAAGTCTTATAGTTTTCGTAAGTATTCATTTAACACTTTTATTATTTCTTGATGTGCTTGGTAGAAATCAAATTTCATTTTATTAGCAAACCGAATCAGATATCTATTAACTAACAAATTAATGGGATTTGGATTGATGTATCAATGATCCATTGGATAATTGGTATACTTAGCTTTTTTCTATATTTATTGTATGTCTGACAAGATATGCTATATTAGCTCTTATATTAGTTGAACAATAAGATTTTAGCAAAGAGTTAAGAATTTTAAAAGGGTAAATATCTAAAAAATCTCTCCAAAAAATAATTCTATCCAAAGAAACTTATAAAGTAATTTTTTTATCTAAAAAATCCAAATAAAGTTATTGTATATCCAAAAAACCCAACAACCTAACTCCCATTCAACTCCGTTTAAATTATACAGCTTTTGGACCAACATACTTTTTTTATAATTGTTTGTTTATTCATTTTCTTCTCTTTTCTTCCTTCTTTTTTTTTTTTTTTTTTTTTTTGGTGATAAATGACAAATAATCCATTTATTAGATAAACAAGATGGTAATACAAATTTTGAATAATTACTTCTATGTTTTAATAAGAAATATAATAAGGGTATTTTAGTGAAGAAAATTCATCACTCAAAAAGAATTGGATGGAAGTTAAGTTCTTGGGTTTTTCTTTTGGATATGGTTTAATCTTATTCGGATTTTTCTGCTAGGAAAATTATTTTATGGGGTTTTTGGATATACTTCTTTTTATGAGGGATATTTTGGATATTTACCAATTTTATGGTAAAATTTGCCATTAATAATTTCTATTAAGATAAAAAAAATGATTTGATTTAGAGCTTATCAAACATATATTAATAAAATTTTAATCTGTTCAGATTAATCTTATCTCATTTCATTTAACTTTAGAAAAAAAAGAAAAAAAAGAAAGAAGAAGACAAAATCCTAAAAAATAAAATAAAATAAAAATAAGAGTCTACTTCCAATGATCCACGTGATTGGGAGGAATCTAATACTAATTTCAAGAAATAAAATAAGTAGTTTCCATCCACGTTTTATTAAAGAATGAGAAAGTTGTCATTCTTTTTTGTACTTTGAAAAAGAAACAAAAATATTAATTTGCATTACTTTTTGTCATAATATATCATGGGTCAATTTACGTATGCCCAACACGTGAAAAATACAGCAATGATACCCCTTCGTGTCACAAAAGGGCAAATGTCTACATGTGTATTTATCCGGTTATCCCATTTCACATGAGTGTGCGCTCCTGGACATACTTTAAGAATTTTTGTATATCATCCTATAGGATAAGACTATTAGTACAAGAATACCTCCAAAAGAGCTGTCCAATTTTTCTCTATTTTTATAGAGAAAAATATATTTTATAAAAAGGTAATGTTACTTTATCTCACATTCTGTCTTACATTTTGTCCTATTATATATATTTATGAGGGCAAGTTGTAAAACCCATTGATATGATTAAACCTAAAAATTTAAAACCTTTTCAAATGTACATAATAGGACAAAGTGTAGGACAAAGTGTAAGGCAAAATAGCATTACCCTTAATAAAATAAGAAGCTTTACATTTAGGGTAAATTAGACTTTGCTCCTTTGAAGTTTAAGTTGTTTTCACTTTTCCCCCTTATAGTATAATTTACCCCTATATTTAAGTAAAGACTCCAAGAGAACTCTGCTTTTTTGTTACTTAAATCAACTACTAAACCTTTTAGTAGTAAAATATGAAAATATTTAACACAATAGAGAAGGTAGAGCTAAAAGAGGTTGTTGGAGTAGTAGAAATTGGGATCTCCCTCTCTAAAATAGCGAAGGGATCGAAGCTCCCTAAACGTAGAAAGCTCGATAGAGTATCATTTCACCAAGCTGAGACGTGTCCACCTTCTATTAATGGAATCTTTTATACCCAAACATAGTATCATTTCAAAAGAACCCAAATTACAGCTGAGATTCACAAAAAACGCCCAAATACCATTTCAAATGCACGGGAATCGCTACAAGGTTCAGCTTCAGCCCCCTTTCTCCAATCTCTCAAGAAACTATCTGGACTGAAAGCAATCCAGCTACTCGTCATTGACGATACTGGAGAGGAATCCTCGAAAGGGGAAATCTAATTATCCCTAGAATGGATTTAAGCTAGTTGCCTTGTTCGAATTTTTTCATGATCTTGGATTCGACGAAAGGCACATCATAATTTTTTAGAGCACATCGTTCTAGCACCTATTCCAGGCATTGATATTCAACGTAGTAGACGCCAAAACAACATTTAAAGGGAAATGCAGCTAATTATTTCTATTAGAGACATTTTAAATTTTAGTAATACAAACTATTACTTGAATAAAAAGATGGACAAATATGATTTAGTTAACAAGTAATATGATTCTTCACACCAAGTTGCTACAAATTTTATTTATTTATTTTCAATTAGGTCTATTAGAAACCGAAAACTAATGGAACTGTACAATATTTGGTTGTCCGTGAGAATGTCTATGCAATTTTATTACGTCCAAACTGTTCGCCCCACTATTCCCTGGTCATAAGCAAAGCCTTTGCCCACTTAAGCTTGTAGTCAGCCAGAAAAGCCTAGGTGAGTGCATGGTCGCCTTGGGAGTATGAGGTATTGAAACGAGTACCATCCACTTCCTAAGGCATATGTACCTAAACCAACTAAGCTACCCTTTGGAGTTTTACAAAAAAGACAGGGAACTTGCAAATTATGAAAAAAATAATTATTCCCCCCATAGCTGGTTGTATATAAAAACAAGATTTCCCTACAAATAATCTCCTAACAAAACAAAAAGTACAGAGAATACCAGAGAAGAATTAATCATTCCAAAAAAGGTGGAAGAAAATCTAAAAATGTCATTCTTCTGCAGTCACCTAAATTGAACTTTAGGATTAAAAATTATACTTTGTAACAAAGATCCCCTAGAAGTAGTTAACTAGTTACCATGTCAACTCCAAAACTAAATTGCATAAACAATATGAAAATCAAATTCAATAGGAAACAAGTCTAAAAATCAAACTTGACTATGAACTGAAATACAACAAAGGAATGCAACACTTAAAATCTTATATAATCCCCATATCCAACTTAAAAGACGTAGTATTAAATTTTGGCAAAAGGGAGACAGAGCCACTTTCAATCTTCCAAGTGGAGGGAAAGCATTATTAAATTGTTGAAAGAGGTTTTTGTTTTATGAAGGTTTTATTTCTTGAAAAGAACTTCATAGGAGATTTAGCAGATTTTGTTCAATTACTCTTCTGTGATGGGGTTAGACCAAATAACCACTGGAAGTGTATTGGTCTACATAGAAATGTGGTTGAGATGGTCCGTTTGAATGATAAAGGATAGGGCTTTGATAATTTATTTGTTAGTTTCTGAGATACCCTAATTGTTAAAAGAGTTTAGTGATTATTGAGAAGGGACCGAGGCTTTGATCATTTCTTTGTTCGTTTTTGAGATACCCTATAATTGTTAGAAGAGTTAGGTGATTATCTAAGACAGATCGGGGCTTAAAGATGGAAAGCCCTCTATGAAACCTTACACTAAGGGTGTGGGGCACACTAAGAGGCAAAAAGGTAAAGTGCTTAGAGTAGCTTCTAATTCCTAGATAATGGAAGGTGGTGATGTTGGATTATTTGCACAACTCCAGATATCTACTTTAAGAGACAAGAATAAGGTTGCAGTTAAAAGAGATAGGTGGAAAAGTCCATTTTGGAATGCTACTTTAGGTACCTCCAAGAGTGGGAGGTGGAAAGGGTGGATGCGGTTTTTGCTCAATTATACGAGGTTAAGGAAGAAAGGGGTAGAAGATAGCATTATCTAGAATGGATGTTCTAATTGGAGTCAAGTCTCTGTACTATGGTTGATTTTGTGGATGCTACACTGCCCAAATTTGGTTTCCCTCTATCCCTACCAAAGTTGCTTTCTTTAGTTCACCTGCTGCATAGGGGAAGTGTCATGTTGGGCATACAATTTGGGCATTTTTCAGATTCTACAAGTGATGCCAACTCGTGTCTATCAAGTGCTAGGATCTTGGAGGTGTAGGAATAGAAACAAGAGTGCACTGTCGGCTTGGAAGATGGTTACTCATGCTGTCTTCTGGGACCATCTGACGGGAAAGGAACGATATGACTTCTGAAAATATTGAGTCTTCTGAGCAGTTACTTGTATAATTCTTCTCTTTTATTTGTCATTTGAAGGTTTTTGTAGATTAAAACGGTGACTTTCCACATATTTCCTTCAGCTGCTTTACTTAAAAGAGAAAGCTGAAAGCCAGTTGAGTAAAAATAATATAACCAGATGTCATCTTCGATGATACGGTCATTAGGCAATCACCTAACTCCAGCAGAGAATAAAATTGTGAACCAATAAGACCTATTAGATCATGCCAACTCCACATTTGAAGTGTTAAAGCAACTCCAAAAATCAAACTCTATTGAAAACGGAACAGCAAACGTAATTCAACACCTATGACAACAACTGCAAAAAGCAAAAAGCAATTTTTACGTATTCTCTACTCCTTAAAAATTATGTCAAATATAAAATGCTAAGCATAGTTTCTCACCAGGTGAAACAAAATAAAATTCAAAATATAACAACATTCTAGAGCTGCATGAAGTCACCACAGAGCAGTCAACAAAAATCACATCTACCAATGCCAGAAGCAACTAAAAACGACCCAGAGAGAAAATTAATTATTGAAAAATTAATTCTTCCACCATCCTATCTAAGGTTTGCAGACTGGGGATGATTTGGAGATTGCAACCTTCTAAATAAAATACCTCATTTAGTGCAAATAGATCCAAAAGACTAGGGATTGCATCAGAAACTCTTTTGTTTAACTGCAGCTGAATCCTTAAAACGAACCTTAAGCTGAAACCAGTACCCCACACCTAAACTAGAAAAGGAAAATCTCATTGCCATGTGAGTGATCTTTATATGTATTTCACTGCTCTCCCCATTTGATACCAAAAGAAACAAAAACCTAAACCCAGCTCAAAACAAAGATCAAACATATCACATGCCAAATTCCAAAATTTAGAAGGAAATAAATTTATTCCTTAAACAGGATTTAAATTTTAACATGCTCCCAAGACAACACTACCCACTTCTAAAAAAATCTGACACCTTTCTGAAAAGAGAACATCATAAGCTGGAGCTACCAAATTAAGAGCAAGGAGGGAGGACAAATAAGAAAACAACAAACTTCATGCCACCATCACTAGGGACGTTCTCCTAGTGCAGTCACCTAACTGATGCAAAGTATAGAAAGAAAAATTGATCCCTAAATAGCAGTTCGTTTGCCCAAAAAATAAATATAAACGACCCAACATAGATGGAACCCTTGGAAGAAAATTCCCAGACACAACTACAAACATAATCGAAACTTAAGAATATGAAATCATTTAAGGACAGAATATCGACATTAAATATACCCAGAAAATATAGCCCAACTTGAAAGAATTTAACACCTTCCATGAAAATAAGACTGTCACCAGGCACAAATCTGTGGGACAAAACACTAAGAAAATGAACACACACACACACACACGCACACACACACACACACACACACACAACAAGAGGGAAAAGTAAGAAGTGAAAAGAATGAAACAGAACCCCAATATTGATTAATTCTAGCTGAAATTCATTGCAGCTATGCAAGCAAGACCTTCCTCATTAGTTATCCAACAAGAATTGAAGAGACTAGGATCGAGCACAAACAAGTAAATAAAGCTCCACATGTCTATCGTACTATGCATCCTAACCAGCTTCTTAGCATCTTCGGACCCCATGGCTTGAAAAGCCCATTATTAACAAATCCCCAAGATGACAAGCAACAGTGTATAAAATCTAAAACAAACAAGGTGAAGGAGACATAAAACTCAATATATACCAGTTCCGACATCCAAAAATACTCGTAAGGCTGCATTTCAAATAGAACAAACATGTTGCAACATCATGGATCCTCATCAGCTTCATAGCTTCTTCAGACCTAATTGTATATGATAAGCCTGTAACTGTTTTATCCAGCATAACTTAACAAGGCCCCCACTTCCAAAAGGGGCCTGTGACAAGCAACAGTGTATACATAAAATATCTACAACAAAAAGGGTGCAGCAGAAACTAAAACTGACTACATACCAAGTTCCACCGTCCTAAAACTCAATCACTTCTAAGGCTGCATATCAAACAGACTACATTGCAATGTAAAAGATCTACTTCAAATCCAGTAGTACCAAATTCTAAGCAAAGTGAATGAAAAATAAAATAATAGAGTACGAAAAGAAGGATTTCCCCAATTAAGAATTGAAACCTGACAGAGCTACGATCATGTTGCATGAACTCATTACATAACAGAATATATAAGATCAAAATTTTGCTACATATGATGTTTAGCATTACCAAAAGCATCAAGGAAACCAAAAATAATTAATTAATCATCAGTAAATCACAAAGCCAACATCAACTATGCCATATGACACTCCAAGGTTAGGTTAGAATGACTAGAAGTTGCAACCTCATTGATAGAAAGCTTTATTAAATTCAAATAGATATCTAAGAGTAGGCTTTGTATCAGTATCTCTTCATTTCTTATAAGCTTGCAGCCGTATCCTGAAATAACACAACCCAAAAACTCACATGAAATCCCTAAGAAAAATGCCCTCCACAAGGCTTATGTGTACTCTTAGGAACCTAGAAAGAATACACCACCCGCTACCCCTAAGCAATATGGATCAAACTAACAAACACCTAGACAGACCACCTCAATAGAAGAAACTAACACCAACACAGCAAAGGACAAAATCAAGAGAGCATTGAATCTTGAAAGCACAGACAATCTGAACCCAGCTTGATAAAAAAATCCCACAAAACAAACTCAAAAACTTACAAAGAACTAAATGCATTCATGGACAGAAAAATTATATTAAAATGTCCACCAACTGCCATATTTGTATTGCATAAAATCCCTTAAAAAGACCCACCTCAATGCTTGAAGTTAATTATTAGAAACACCAGAACTTAACTTGATAAGAAAAAATCCCACAATCAAAAGCATGAGAGGATACTAACACTTCTGCGGACAGAAATTTATGTTAAAGTTTGAAAATACAAACTAAAGTATGCAAAATTCCAACCCCTTCCTAAAAGAAGACTCCATCACTCAGTACAAATCTGTCCAAGCAAAAGAGAAAGGAAAAGAAACGATATAGAAGTATAGAACCCTAATAATATCAGAAACTTCTAGCTGAAATCCAATGCAGACCTCATGGGTTGTTAAGCCAGCAATTGTTCTGTCCATTAAAACAATCACAGGCCCTTCATCAGTTCCAGAAAAGGCATGTGACAACCAACAATCTATAGAATCTAGTCAATCTACCATAGATTACGGAAGCAACCAATAAAACTTGCTACATACCAAGTTCCACCATCCCAAAAACTTATTCCACTTGTAAGGCTGCTACTGCATATCATACACATTACATTGCAGCATCAAGGATCCACTTCAAATTCCAGGGATCTCAAAGATTCAACCATGCTGTGTATTTTACTTCTTCCTCAGCAGTATGTAAAACCATGCCACCTCCTCACCATCTTCTTAAATTCTTCAAACCTTACATGGCTTGCGAGCCAGAAACTCCTATATCCACCAAAACAAGAACAAGGCCAATAGGTCCAATGGGGATCTACAAAATCTACAACAAACGTAGGGAAGCAATGACTAAAACCCTCCTAGTCTCCGAATACATTTTCACCATCCCAACAACTCATTTGTTAAATACTGAAAGAACACACGATCTGAAATCAGCATAAAACAAAGATACCATATAACAAACTCAAACTTAGAAGGAATCAAACTAATTTGTGGACAGAAAAATCATTTAGTGTGCACAAAATTGTAAAACAGAGCCCCATACTTTTATCATAACTATGCATCCTTGACAACCAGACCTAGCGGTTTGATAAGCCGGTAATTGTTTAGTCCACCAAAACATTAACAAGGCCCCCGGTTCCAAAAGGGGCCTGTGACGAGCAAAGTGTATATAATGCACAAGAAACCAGGTGAAGCATTGAATGGAACTCACTGCATTCCAAGTTCCACCATCCCAAAAACTCATTCCACCTTTGTGGCTGCACAAACAAAATAAATTGCAACGTCATGGATCCAGTTCAAATCTTGTAGTAGTATCAAATTCTAAACAAAGCAGGCGAGTTAGAAATAATAGAATAAGAGAAGAAAGATTTCCCCCTTCATCAGAGAAAAAAAAAAAAAAAAAAAAAAAGAAAGAAAGAGAGAGAGAGAAGAAAGATTTCCCCATTTAAAAACGAAACCCCAACATAGCTACAATTATGTTGCATGAAACTTCCTACAGAACAGAATGTATAATATCAAAATGTTGCCACATATGATCTCCCACAATACCAGAAGCATCTAGAAAATCAACAAAAAATAATTGATCATCAATAGATCACTTATACACAGTAATACTACGCCAAATGAGGCTCCAAGATTGTGATGACAGGGACCTCATTCATATAAAACCTTATTGAATGCAAAGAGATAAGACTAAGCGGCTTTGTATCAAAATATCATCATTTCTCAAGAGCTTGCAGCCAAATCCTGAAATAATATAACCCAAACACAACTTAAACACAGAGAACCATTATATGTATATATATCAACAATGAAATCTTCATCTATGAGTTAACTGATCCCCAAAATAGCTAAAACTGAATTGCATGAAATCCCTACCAAAATGCTGCCCCTGGGTACTAGTATATATTCCTAGAAACCTCTGTACAACAAATCAACCAACAAAACATCAATAAAATTAAACAAACAAGGGAAAATTAAACAGACGAGGAAGACAAATTAAATGGAACCCCCAATATAACAATTTGTAGCTGAAATTCAAATCAGGCAGGCCTTTCCTCCTATTATATCCAACATGAATAGCAGAGATCAGGATCATGCACAAAATAATAATGGTTATGATAAAGACAATATAAAAAACAATTAATTAAACAATAGAACCCCATATGTCAAGTACGTTACACATCCTCACTGGCCTCTTCATTTCTTTGAACCTCATGGCTTGATAACAATTATTTTGTCCACAAAAACAACAATGCTTTCATTTCCACAAGTGACCAGTGATACGCAATTATTATGAAATCTATTACAAACTACCCCGAGTAGTTGGGAAAAAGGCTTGGTTGAGTTGAGTATCACAAATTAGGGAAGCATCGAACATAGCAAGTTTTACCATCCCAACAATACATTCCACTTCTAAAGATACATATCAAAAAAAATACATTGCACGTATCATGGATTCACTTCAAATACAGGAATATAAAATTCTACACAAAAATGCACAAAATAGAAAATAACAATTCAAAAATGAATTAATTTCCTCACTTAGAAAAACTAAACATAGCCACAATTGTGCTGCATGGAGTCCCTCCTGGACACTTATGTCTTGCAACACCAAAAGCACCAAGATATATACCACATAAAAATAATTAATACTAAATTGATCACTTATCCACTGTCTCCCTATGCCATAGGAGACCCATACTATTAATCACTTAAACACATGATCCCCTATGCCAGGGTTCTAAATACTAGGGTTTGTATAAAAACATCCACATTTAAGGTTCTCTTCATTTCTTAGAAACTTGCAGAAGAATCCAATTAAGCACATATGCAAATTCAGCTCAAACAAGGGGTCCCATTATAAATAAAACACAAACACACAAATACGTAAATACGTAAATTGGTATACATCAACAAACAAACGTTTCTTACGAAGAACTGATCTCCCGAATAGCTAGACGCCTAGAAGCCTATTTCATGAAATCCCCAAGAAAAATGCACTCCTTAATGCTTGTTTGTATTTTTTAGGAACCCCCACTCAACCCTGAAAGAAACACACAATCTGTAACACAGCAAAGAAGCATTTCTATGAGAGAAGATTGGGTGTCAATCACAATATGTAATACTCTTTACATAGCTGAGAGAAAAAATCATGTTAGACTCCTCACCAGATTCTTAACTTCCTCAGACATCACACGGCTTGCCACCCTACAACTCCTATATCCACCAAAACTAGCACAAGGGATACCAATTACCAGTCTAAAAAACCTATCACAAAACAAAGCAATAAATAGAACTCTTTTCGAAAGAAGTTCCACATCCACCAACTCATTTGATTGAACTCTCAGAGAGCAATACAATCTGAACTCGGTGAAATGAAGACACCATATAACAAACTCAAAAACATAAAAGTAACCAACTCATTTCTAAAGAGAATTATATTGACATGTTCCCCACAGAAGATAACCCACCATCCATAAAAATA
This sequence comes from Liquidambar formosana, assembly GCA_039720395.1. Classification (NCBI taxonomy): domain Eukaryota; kingdom Viridiplantae; phylum Streptophyta; class Magnoliopsida; order Saxifragales; family Altingiaceae; genus Liquidambar; species Liquidambar formosana. Next base: position 20,023,361 of record CM077820.1, read on the forward strand.
CAACACCTTCCCTACAGAGAATACTCAATCAATCGAAGCAAATCTATAGCTTACCCAACAAATATTCAAAAAAGTAAAATCCTACGATAATAATAACACATCTAGCACCAGTGGTCAAAGCATGTCATAGCACAAACCTGCCCAGCTCATCATGAAGGTTCTCCTCTCCTAAATTTATGAATCGAGAATCGCACAGATACTGCACATTCATACCAATCCCTAGAAATCTTATCATGATTAAGAAAATCCAAACCTTCCCTAAAAAGAAGACTCAATCAGTCGCCCAAATCTGTACAATCTGTACAACAAATAAACATCAAAACTTTAAGAAACAAAATAATATATATATATATAGACAGAGAGAGAGAGAGAGAGAGCAAGACTAACAAGAAACAAAGAGAAGGGAAAGAAATGATCTGTCTATGCTAAAATTCATCCTCGCCTTCGGTCCTCACAGCTTGATAGACCTATAATTATTCTATCCACAAAAACATTAACAAAACTTGCAGAGAAGCAAAAGTGCATAAAATTCACAACCAACCAGGTGAAGAACCAAATAAGAACTAATTACATACCAAGTTCCACCATCCCAAAAACCCCTTTCAACTCTAAGGCTGCATATCAAACAAAATACATAGCAGCATCATTGATCCACTTTAAATCTAATAGTATCAAATTCTAAACAAAGTGAACAAAATAGAAAATATAGAAAACTAAGAAAAGAGAGTTTCCCCAATATAGAATTGAACCCCAACAAAGCTATGGCCCTACGATCGTGTTGCACAAAATCCCTACAGAATAGACTGTATAAGAACAAAATTTTGCAACAAACAATGTCAAGCAATACCAAAAGCATCACGAAACCCCACAATAATAATCAATCATAAACAAATTAGTGATCCACTGTCCACTATGCCATATAAGGCTCCAAAATCGAGATTAAGGGAAGGTGAGACCTCACTGATAGAAAATCTTATCGAATGCAAAAAGATCCTGAAGGCCAGGAATTGCACCAAAATATTCTCATTTCTCATAAAGATTGCAGCAGAATCCTGAAAGTAACCGAAACTCAGTGAGACCCTTTTTTACGCACACACGCAAACACGACACACACACACACACACACGTGTATATGTACATATATCAACAAAGAAACTCTTTCATGAAATAATTGAACCCAAAACCTGGTACAAACAAAATTGCATAAAATCCCTTACAACCCCCTTTCCTTGATGTTTAAAAAACACACTATCTATAACACAAGTGAGAAGCTTATATGTCAATCAGACTACGTATTTATTCTTAGCAAAAATGCTACATGGCTTGCAAATCTGCAATCTCTTACATCAGCCAAAATAAGCACATGGCTATCATGGCTAGTTCCCCCATCCCAACAATTCATTTCATTGAGAACCCTGAAAGAACACACAAAACTCAGATTGATATATGACAACATATATCAATCACAAAAAATATAGGAGGAATGAAACACATTCGTGAACAAATAATTATATCAATTTGTTCCCCAGAGAATAGAACCCATTATTATATGTAAAAGTCCAATACCTTACCTGAAGAGGATACTTGATCACTCAAGGCATACCTGTACCAGAGATGATTTCACCAAACAAACATTTGAGAAAATCAAACCCACAAAAAGAATATATATATGTATATGTATGCACATTGTATATGTATATATAAAGATAGGATAAGTCGAAGAAAATGATAGTTGAGGAGAAGAAAAAAGGCACACATCTAGGCCACTGCAACAGTGGCCATGAAGGTTCTTCTCCCCTCTCCGAAAGGTATGCATCTAGAGTCGCAAAGATACTAGTTACTCCCATCCATTTCCCTGAAATCCCAACATTGAAAAAACCCAGCACCTTCCCTAAAAAGAAGACTCAATCAGTTTGCAAAAATCTGTACAATAAATCAAACAAAGAAACAAATGGGGAGAGAGAGAGAGAGAGAGAAGGCAAAAGAAATGAAATAGAACCCAATATCAACAACTTTTAGTTGAAATGCAGTCCAAGCAGGTTCTTTTCTCCTCAGTTATGCAACAAGAATTGCAGAAATTATGATCATGCACACCAAAAAGAAAAAGGATAATAATAGGGAAAAAAAAAGGAGACCCATAATTCATGCTATGCATACTCGCAAGCTTCTTAGCTTCTTCAGATCCCACAGCTTTACAAGCCTGTATTTATTGTTATGTCCACCAAAACTCACTACATATCAAGTTCCACCATCCTAAAAACTCATTCCACCTCTAAGACAGCATATCAAACAAGAAACATAGCAGCGACATGGATCCACCTCAAATCCAATAGTTGTATCAAATTCTAAACAAAGGGGATAAAATAGAAATTAAGGAATAAGACAAAAGAGATTCCTAATTTAAGAGTTGAACCCCAATGGAGCTATGTTCCTGTTGCATGAAATCCCAACAAAACAGATTGTATAAGATCAACGTTTTGCCCCAAATGATGTCCAGCAACACCAAAAGCATCAGGAAAACCTAAAAAATAAGTAGTTAACAATTAAAACATTACAGATCCACCGTCCACTAAGCCACATGAGGTTCCAAGATTGGGATGACAGGAAGGTGTAACCTCATCGATAAAATGCAAATAGATACTAAAGTCTAGGCATTGCATCAAAATCTTTTCATATCTTATAAAGCTTGCTGCTGCATCCTAAAATTCTATAAGCCAAACTCAACGAGACAATAGATTACACGCACACAAATGAGTTTATGAATACATATCAACAAAAAAACAAAATGCATGAAATCCCTTAAAAACCGCCTCCCTTGATGCATTGAACCTTGAAAGAACACACAATCCGCAACACAATTGAAAAACTTATATGTCAATCAGACATTCAGAGTTCAGACTATGTGCTCTAATTATGAGCAAAAAACTTGCATCGCTTGCAAACCTACAATTCATTACATCAACCAAAACAAGCACATGGCCATCATGTCCAAAAGGGGCCTTCTACCCAGCATCAATCCACAAAACCTAATCCAACCAAGGAAAGCAATGAAATACACTCATCTCGGAACCTAGTTTCCCCTCCCCAACAACTCATTCCATTAGTACCCAGAAAGAATACACAAAACTGAGCTTGATATATGACGACATATAACAAACTGAAAAACCTAGGAGGAACGAAACACATTAGTGGATAAAAGAATTATAGCAACGTGTTCCCCAGAGAACACAACCCATTATCTGTAAAAATCTAACACCTTCACTGAAGAGAATACATGTGATCATTCAAGGTATACTTGTACCAGAGATGATTTCACCCAACAAACATTCAAGAAAATGATAGGAGAAAAAGAAAAGAAAGGCAAACATCTAGCACCGATGGTCATGAAGGTTCTTCTCTACTAAAGTTACATCAAGAGTTGCAAAAATACTACTCATTTCCATCCATTTCCCCAAAATCACATCATCTATTCTATATTATATTTAGGAGTTATGCTGACATGGCACCTAAAAACCTCTCCCTCCAAAACTCTCTTCTCACTCTACTTCTGGGCCCACCAATGTTTCTTTCCCTCTTTTAATAGTAATTTTTTTCCATGTCTTTTCATTTTTAAATTTGAACCCCCCTCTTAAAAGGTCATTGGTAGCCACTAAGCATATAAATTGCATTTTTTTTTTCTTTTGGCCAATAAGATATCGAGAGTTTGCAATTCCCGCGCATCGCGCAGGTCCCTGCTAGTTGAGAAAATGCAACACATTCTCTAAAGATAAAAGACTCAATCAGTCTGCAAAAATCTATACAACAAATCCAACAAAAAAATTAAGAAAATATAAATAAAATAAAAATCACACCATTCAAAATACTTATATGAATATGAATGAAATCTAACATCAAAGAATAGTTGGAAGCTTAGCTCCATTGAAAACCCTAAACCTCAACATAAAAAAACAAGACAAAACAAGGTCTTCAGCAAAGTCATACAAAACCAATAAAACATATACACATACATACATACATACATATATATATATATACACCAAAACTATTATCAAAGCAGATTAGTGAAATTAGATCCTTCTAAAACCCGAACCCCACCTCAAAATTATGAAATGAAGAAATAACAGATAATTCAAACAAAATCATTCAACACACCAACATACATACATAAAAATATATATCCACAGAGAAGATTTGTGAGGTTAGATACTTAGATCCATCTAAAACCCTACCCCAACTCACAATCAAGAAATGAAGAAATAACAGATAATTAAAACAGAATTAATCAAAACACCAATATACATAAAGAAAAAAAAAAAAAAAATATATATATATATATATATATATATATATATATAAAGTAGAGTCGTGTGAGGTTAGATCCATCTAAAACCCTAACCCAAACTCAAAAGGAAAAGATATGAAAAAGAATAAAGAATCGAAGCAAAATCATTCAAAACCTTAATATACATATACACAAAAGGTTGAGTTGTGAGGTTAGAACAATCAAAACCCCAAACCCCAACTCAAAAACAAGAAATGAAGAAAGAAGATAGACTTCAAATAATATTAGTCAAAACAAGTAATATATATATATATGAATAAAATCTAAAATCAAACAATAGTCATAACTCGTAAAGTTGAATCCATTGAAAACCCAAAACACCAATAGAAAAAGAAATAAACAAAAATAAATAACAAGGTCTTCTCCAAAATCATTCAAAATCATAAATATATATAAAGATGAGGTTAGATCCATATACAACCCTAGCCCCCAATTAAAAATCAAGAAATGAAGAAACAACAGATAATTACGATAAAATCATTTGAAACATCAATATGCATAAATAAAAATATATCCATAAAGCATAGTCGTGAGGTTAGATCCATCTAAAACCCTAACCCCAACTCAAAATCTAGAAATGAAGAAATAACAGATGATTAAAACAAATCAGTCAAAATACCAATATACATACATAAAAAAATATATATCTATAAAGTAAAGTAGTGAGGTTAGATCCATCTATAATACTAACCCAAACTCAAAAGAAAAAGAAATGTAAAAGCACAGACAATCGAAACAAAATCAGTCAAAACCTTAATATACAAATACATATTCACAAAAGGCCGAGTTGTGAGGTTAGATCTATCAAAAATCCTAACCCTAACTCAAAAACAGGAAATAAAGAAAGAAGACAATATTCAAATAAAATTTGTTAAAAAAAGTACATATACAAATGAACAAAATCTAAAATCAAACAAGAGTTGTGATGTTGGATCCATTGAAAACCCGAAACCCCAACAGAAACAAGATCTTTTCCAAAATTATTCAAAATCATAAATATATATATATATATATATATATGGGTTAGGATCCATGGACACAAAATTTGACACAAGTTTATATAACTCCATTTGTGAAGCATATTTTGAGAAACTCGTCATTGGATTAGATAGTTTCCCTATATAAACCATGCATGCAAAAAAATCAAGTTGATCCGAGATTAAGAACTGCTTCATCCATAAATGTGAGATTTTTGTTGATAAGAAGTACAAGTTTTTGGATCAAATGGCAAACAATATCGGATCAACTTGATTTTTGGTATGCATGGTCTACATAAGGAGACTATCTAATCCAACGGTGGGTTAAAACTATTACCAAAGCAAATTCGTGAGATTAGATCCTTCTACAACTCAAACCCCACCTCAAAATCATGAAATGAGGAAATAATAAATAATTACAAACAAAATCATTCAAAACAACAATATACATACATAAAAATATATATCCATAAAGCAGAGTCATGAGGTTATATCCCTCTAAAACCCAACCCCAACTCAAAATCAAGAAAATAAAAGATAACAAATAATTAAAACAAAATTAGTCAAAACACCAATATACATAAAGAAAAATATATATCTATGAAGAGAGCCATCAGGTTAAATCCATCTAAAACCCTAACCCAAATTCAAAAGGAAGAGATATGAAAAAGGGGAAAAAAAAAAAATTGAAGCAAAATAAGTCAAAACCTTCATATACATATACATATACACAAAAGGCCAAGTCGTGAGGTTCGATCCATAAAAAACCCAAAGTTGGAAAACAAGAAATGGAGAAAGAAGATAGAATTCAAATAATATTAGACAAAACAAGAAAATAACAATGTCTTTTGCAAAATCATTCAAAATCACAAATATATATACATACCGTCCTCATCAGGTCAACACGTGTTAATGTAAGTTATATCAACACCATGCATTGAGGGTTGTACCCTATCCATTGACCCAATGTATCCTATAACTCACTATTGCACGAGGTACAACCCTCAATGCGGTGATATCTTATATCAGCACGTGCTTACCTGATCATCATCCTATATACATATATACATATATATGTATATGTATGTATATATACCTACATATATATGTAATGTATATACCTATATATATATATATCTATATATATATACATTATCAAAGCAGATTCCTGAGGTTAGATCCATTTAAAACACTAACCCCAACTAAAAATCAAGAAATGAATAAACAACAGATAATTAAAACAAAATCATTTGAAACACAAATATACATACATAAAAATATAAATCAAACACAAATATACATACATAAAAATATAAATCCAAAAAGTCGTGCGGTTAAATCCTTCAAAAACCCAAACCCCAACTAAAAATCAAGAAATGAAGAAATAACAAATAAAAAATCAGTCAAAATACCAATCTACATACATAAAAATATATATACTCCATAAAGTAGAGTACTAAGGTTTGATCTAAATACAACCCTAACCCAAACACAAAAGAAATGTAAAAGAACAGGAAATCGAAACAAAATCAGCCAAAACCTTAATATATGAATACATATTCAAAAAAGGCGGAGTTGTGAGGTTAGATCTTTCAAAAATCCTAACCCCAGCTCAAAAGCAAGAAATGAAGAAAGAAGATAATATTCAAACAATATTAGTCAAAAAACAGGACATATACATATGAATAAAATCTAAAATCAAACAACAGTCGTGAAGTTGGATCCATTGAAAACCCAAAACCCCAAAAGGAAAAACCAAGTTCTTTTGCAAATCATTCAAAATCATATTTATATCATCCTATATATATAGAATATTAACCAGGTGAGTAGTGAGGCTAGATCCATCTAAAACCCTAACCCCACCTCAAAATCAAGAAATGAAATATTAACGGATAATTAAAACAAAATTAGTCAAAACAGCAATATACATAAAGAAAAAATATATATATCAATAAAGTAGAGTCGTGAGGATAGATCCGTCTAAAACCCAACCCCAACTCAAATGGAAAAGATATGAAAAAGAACAAAGAATCGAAATAAAATCAATGAAAACCTTAATATATATATACAAAAAAAGGCCAAGTTGTGAAGTTAGATCCATCAAAAACCCTAACCCACACTCAAAATCAAGAATTGAAAACCTTAAACCTAATTAAAACAAAATTAGTCAAAACACCAATATGCAAAGAGAAAATTATATATATATATCTATAAAGCAGAGTCGTGTGAGGACAGATACATCAAGAACCCCCACCCCAACTCAAAATCAAGAAATGAAGAAATAAATAAGAACTAAAACAAATTCATTTGAAACACCAATATAAACATAAAAATATAAATCCATAAAGCAGAGTTGTGACGTTAGATCCATCTAAAACCAGAACCCCAACTCAAAATCAAGAATTGAAGAAAAAACAGATAATCGAAAAAAAAAAAAAAAAAAACCCTTTGAAACACTAGTATACATACATAAAAATATATATCCAGAAAGCAGACTAGTAAGGTTAGATCCATCAAAAACCCTAACCCCAGCTCAAAATCAAGAAATGAAAAATTAACAGATAATTAAAACAAAATCCTTCAAAACACCAGTATACATAAATAAAAATATATATCCAGAAAGCAGAGTAGTGAGGTTATATCCATCTAAAACCCAAACCCCATCTCAAAATCAAGAAATGAAAAATTAACCGATAATTAAAACAAAATTAGCCAAAACAACAATATACATAAAACAAAAAAAAAATATCAATAAAGCAGAGTTGTGAGGATAGATCCATCTAAAACCCAAACCCAAACTCAAAAGGAAAAGACATGAACAAGAATAAAGAATCGAAGCAAAATCAATGAAAACCTTAATATACATACAAAAAAGGCCGAGTCGTGAAGTTAGATCCATCAAAAACCCTAACCCACACTCAAAATCAAGAAATGAAAATTTTAAACATCATTAAAACAAAATTAGTAAAAACACCAATATACAAAGAGAAAATCATATACATCTATAAAACAAAGTCGTGTGAGGATAGATGCATCTAGAACCCTCTCACCCCAACTCAAAATCGAGAAATGAAGAAATAAATGAGAACTAAAACAAATTCGTATGAAACACCAACATACAAACATCAAAATAAAAATAAAAATCCAAAAAGTAGAGTCGTGAGGTTAGATCCACCTAAAACCATAACCCCAACTAAAAATCAAGAATTGAAGAAATAACAGATAATTAAAACAAAATCCTTCAAAACACCAGTATACATACATAAAAATATAAATCCAGAAAGCAGAGTAGTGAGGTTAGATCCATCTAAAACCCTAACCCCACCTCAAAATCAAGAAATAAAAAATTAACGGATAATTAAAACAAAATTAGTCAAAACAGCAATATACATAAAGAAAAAAATATATAAATAAAGCAGTTGTTTGAGGATAGATCCGTCTAAAACCCAAACCCAAACTCAAAAGGAAAAGATATGAAAAAGAACAAAGAATCGAAGCAAAATCAATGAAAACCTTAATATGGATATACACATATACGAAAAAGGCTGAGTCGTGGGGTTAGATCCATCGAAAACACTAACCCACACTCAAAATCAAGAAATTAAAACTGCAAACATAACTAAAACAAAATTAGTCAAAACACCAATATACAAAGAGAGAATCATATATATCTACAAAGCAGACTCGTGTCAGGATAGATGCATCTAGAACCCTCGCTCCAACTCAAAATCGACAAATGAAGAAATAAATATGAACTAAAACAAAATCATTTGAAACTATATACAAACATAAAAATATAAATCCAATCAAGAGGTTAGATCCATTTAAAACCTTAACCCCAGCTCAAATAAAGAATTGAAGAAATAACAGATAATTAAAAAAAAATCCTTCAAAACACCAGTATACATACATAAAAATATATATCCAGAAAGCAGAGTGGTGAGGTTAGATACATCTAAAACCCTAACCCCATCTTAAAATAAAGAAATGAAAAAATAACCGATAATTAAAACAAAATTAGTCAAAACAACAATATACATAAAGAAAAAAATATATCAATAAAGCAGAGTCATGAGGATAGATCCGTCTAAAACCCAAACCCAAACTCAAAAGGAAAAGATATTAAAAAGAATAAAGAATCGAAGCAAAATCAATGAAAACCTTAATATACATATACAAAAAAGGCTGAGTCATAAAGTTAGATCCATCAAAAACCCTAACCCACACTCAAAATCAAGAAATGAAAATTTTAAACATAATTAAAACAAAATTAGTAAAAACACCAATTTACAAAGAAAAAATCATATATATCTACAAAACATAGTCGTGTGAGGAAAGATGCCTCTAGAACCCTCATCCCAACTCAAAATCGAGAAATGAAGAAATAAATAAGAACTAAAACAAATTCGTTTGAAACACCAATATAAAAACATAAAAATAAAAATAAAAATCCATAAAGTAGAGTCGTGAGGTTAGATCCATCGAAAACCTTAACCCCAACTCAAAATCAAGAATTGAAGAAATAACAGATAATAAAAACAAAATCCTTAGAAACACTAGTATACATACATAAAAAAATATATCCAGAAAGCAGAGTAGGGAGGTTAGATCCATCAAAACCCTAACCCCAACTCAAAATAGACAAATGAAAAATTAATGGATAATTAAAACAAAATCCTTCAAAACACCAGTATACACACATAAAAATATAAATCCAGAAAGCAGAGTAGTGAGGTTAGATCCATCTAAAACCCTAACCCCACCTCAAAATCAAGAAATGAAAAATTAACGGATAATTAAAACAAAATTAGTCAAAACAGCAATATACAAAAAGAAAAACAAAATATATCAATAAAGCAGTCGTGCAAGGATAGATCCGTCTAAAACCCAAACCCAAATCAAAAGGAAACGATATGAAAAAGAACAAACAATTGAAGCAAAATCAATGAAAACATTAATATAAATATATACATATACAAAAAAGGCCGAGTTGTGAGGTTAGATCCATCAAAAACCCTAACCCACACTCAAAATCAAGAAATTAAAAATGCAAACATAATGAAAAAAAAAATTAGTCAAAACACCAATATACAAAGAGAAAATCATATATATCTATAAAGCAGACTCGTGTCCGGATAGATGCATCTAGAACCCTCGCCCCAACTCAAAATCAACAAATGAAGAAATAAATAAGAACTAAAACAAAATCATATGAAACACCAATATACAAACATAAAAACATAAATCCAGTCATGAGGTTAGATCCATCTAAAACCTTAGCCCAAACTCAAAATCAAGAATTGAAGAAATAACAGATAATTAAAACAAAATTCTTAGAAACACTAGCATACACAAACATAAAAATATATATCCAGAAAGCAGAATTGTGAGGTTAGATCCATCAAAAACCCTAACCCCAACTCAAAATCAAGAAATGAAAAATTAACAGATAATTAAAACAAAATCCTTCAAAACACAGTATACATACATAAAAATATATATCCAGAAAGCAGAGTAGTGAGGTTAGATCCATCTAAAACCCTAACCCCATCTCAAAATCAAGAAATGAAAAAATAAACGATAATTAAAACAAAATTAGTCAAAACAACAATATACATAAAGAAAAAAAATATATCAATAAAGCAGAGTCGTGAGGATAGATCCGTCTAAAACCCAAACCCAAACTCAAAAGGAAAAGACATTAAAAAGAATAAAGAATCAAAGCAAAATCAATGAAAACCTTAATATACATATACAAAAAAGGCCGAGTCGTGAAGTTAAATCCATCAGAAACCCTAACCCACACCCAAAATCAAGAAACGAAAATTTTAAACATAATTAAAACAAAATTAGTAAAAACACCAATATACAAAGAGAAAATCAAATATATCTATAAAACACAGTCGTGTGAGGAAAGATGCATCTAGAACCCTCACCCCAACTCAAAATCGAGAAATGAAGAAATAAATAAGAACTAAAACAAATTTGTTTGAAACACAAATATACAAACATAAAAATAAAAATAAAAATCCATAAAGTAGAGTTGTGAAGTTAGATCCATCGAAAACCTTAACCCCAACTCAAAATCAAGAAATTGAAGAAATAACAGATAATCAAAACAAAATCCTTAGAAACACTAGTATACATACATAAAAATATATATCCAGAGAGCAGAGTAGGGAGGTTAGATCCATCAAAAACCCTAACCCCAACTCAAAATAGACAAATGAAAAATTAATGGATAATTAAAAAAAAATCCTTAAAAACACCAGTGTACATACATAAAAATATAAATCCAGAAAGCAGCGTAGTGAGGTTAGATCCATCTAAAACCCTAACCCCACCTCAAAATCAAGAAATGAAAATTTAACGGATAATTAAAACAAAATTAGTCAAAACAGCAATATACATGAAGAAAAAAAAAATATCAATAAAGCAGTCATGTGAGGATAGATCCGTCTAAAACCCAAACCCAAACTCAAAAGGAAAAGATAAGAAAAAGAACAAAGAATCGAAGCAAAATCAATGAAAACCTTAATATAGATATATACATATACAAAAAAGGCTAAGTCATGAGGTTAGATCCATCAAAAACCCTAACTCACACTCAAAATCAAGAAATTAAAATTGTAAACATAATTAAAAAAGAACTAGTCAAAATACCAATATACAAAGAGAAAATCATATATATCTATAAAGCAGACTCGTGTCAGGATAGATACATCTAGAACCCTCACCCCAACTCAAAATCGACAAATGAAGAAATAAATAAGAACTAAAACAAAATCATTTGAAACACCAATATACAAACATAAAAATATAAATCCAGTCATGAAGTTAGATCCATCTAAAACCTTAGCCCCAACTAAAAATCAAGAATTGAAGAAATAACGGATAATAAAAACAAAATCCTTCAAAACACTAGGATACACAAACAAAAAATATATATATATATATATATATCTATCTAGAAAGCAGAGTAGTCAGGTTAGATCCATCAAAAGCCCTAACCCCAACTCAAAATCGAGAAATGAAAAATTAACGGATAATTAAAACAAAATCCTTCAAAACACCAGTATACATACATAAAAATAATACATACATAAAAATATATATCCAGAAAGCAGAGTAGTGAGGTTAGATCCATCTAAAACCCTAACCCCATCTCAAAATCAAGAAATGAAAAATTAGCCAATAATTAAAACAAAATTAGCCAAAACAACAATATACATAAAGAAAAAAAAAATAAAGCAGAGTTGTGAGGATAGATCCGTCTAAAACCCAAACCCAAACTCAAAAGGAAAGGATATGAAAAAGAATAAAGAATCGAAGCAAAATCAATGAAAACCTTAATATACATATACAAAAAAGGCCGGGTCGTGAAGTTAGATCCATCAAAAACCCTAACCCACACTCAAAATCAAGAAATGAAAATTTTAAAAATAATTAAAACAAAATTAGTAAAAACACCAATATACAAAGAGAAAATCATATATATCTATAAAACACAGTCGTGTGAGGATAGATGCATCTAGAACCCTCACCCCAACTCAAAATCGAGAAATGAAGATATAAATAAGAACTAAAACAAATTCGTTTGAAACACCAATATACAAACATAAAAATAAAAATAAAAATCCATAAAGTAGAGTCATGAGGTTAGATCCATCGAAAACCTTAACCCCAACTCAAAATCAAGAATTGAAGAAATAACAGATAATTAAAACAAAATCCTTAGAAACACTAGTATACATGCATAAAAATATATATCCAGAAAGCAGAGTAGGGAGGTTAGATCCATCAAAAACCCTAACCCCAACTCAAAATAGACAAATGAAAAATAAATGGATAATTAAAACAAAATCCTTCAAAACACCAGTATACATACATAAAAATATAAATCCAGAAAGCAGAGTAGTGAGGTTAGATCCATCTAAAACCCTAACCCCACCTCAAAATCAAGAAATGAAAAATTAACGCATAATTAAAAAAAAATTAGTCAAAACAGCAATATACATAAAGAAAAAAAATATATCAATAAAGCAGTCGTGTGAGGATAGATCCGTCTAAAACCCAAACCCAAACTCAAAAGGAAAAAGATATGAAAAAGAACAAAGAATCAAAGCAAAATCAATGAAAACCTTAATATAGTTATAAACATATACAAAAAAGGCCAAGTTGTGAGGTTAGATCCATCGAAAACCCTAACCCACACTCAAAATCAAGAAATTAAAATTGTAAACATAATTAAAACAAAATTAGTCAAAACACCAATATACAAAGAGAAAATCATATATATCTATAAAGCAGACTCGTTTCAGGATAGATGCATCTAGAACCCTCACCCCAACTCAAAATTGACAAATGAAGAAATAAATAAGAACTAAAACAAAATCATTTGAAACACCAATATACAAATATAAAAATATAAATCCAGTCATGAGGTTAGATCCATCTAAAACCTTAGCCCCAACTCAAAATCAAGAATTGAAGAAATAACAGATAATTAAAACAAAATCTTTAGAAACACTAGCGTACACATACATAAAAATATATATCCGGAAAGCAAAGTAGTGAGGTTAGATCCATCAAAAACCCTAACCCCAACTCAAAATTGAGAAATGAAAAATTAACGGATAATTAAAACAAAATCCTTCAAAACAACAGTATACATATATAAAAATATATATCCAGAAAGCAGAGTAGTGTGGTTAGATCAATCTATAACCCTAACCCCACCTCAAAATCAAGAAATGAAAATTTAACGGATAATTAAATCAAAATTAGTCAAAACAGCAATATACATAAAGAAAACAAAAATATATCAATAAAGCAGTCGTGTGAGGATAGATCCGTCTAAAACCCAAACCCAAACTCAAATGGAAAGGATATGAAAAAGAATAAAGAATCAAAGCAAAATCAATGAAAACTTTAATATACATATACATATACAAAAAAGGCCAAGTCGTGAGGTTAGATCCATCAAAAACCCTAACCCACACTCAAAATCAAGAAATTAAAATTTTAAACATAATTAAAACCAAATTAGTGAAAACACTAATATACAAAGAGAAAATTATATATACCTATAAAGCACAGTCGTGTGAGGATAGATGCATCTAAAACCCTCACCCCAACTCAAAATCAAGAAATAAACAAATGACAGAGAACTAAAACAAATTCATTTGAAACACCAATATACAAACAAAAAAATATAAATCCATAAAGCAGAGTCATGAGGTTAGATCCATCTAAAACCCATCTAAAACCTTAACCCCAACTCAAATCAAGAACTGAAGAAATAACAGATAATTAAAACAAAATCCTTTAAAACACTAGTATACATACATAAAAATATATATCCATAAAGTAGAGTACTGATGTTAGAATGTTAGATCCATCTGAAACCTTAACCCCACCTCAAAATCAAGAAATGAAAAATCAACAGATAATTAAAACAAAATCCTTCAAAACACCAGTATACATACATAAAAATATATATCCAGATAGCAGAATAGTGAGGTTAGATCCATCTAATACACTAACCCCATCTCAAAATCAAGAAATGAAAAATAAATGGATAATTAAATCAAAATTAGTCAAAACAGCAATATACATAAAGAAAAAAATATATCAATAAAGCAGAATCATGTGAGGATAGATATTCATGGTGTGATGTATCAAATAGTACAAAGAGAGAGGTTTTCGACAAATTTGTGATGTGAGGAGCTAAAATATTTGTTCTTCTTATTAAACATACTACGCAGTGGGGGAATTTTGGCTCAAATCATATTCAGGAAAGAAATGAGTCTTTTCTTTAATGATTCATGATATGATAAGCTGCTGCTACAACAAAATTCATCAAACAGTAGAAGAAAATGGGTTTATGACAATCTTGTGTCAAATTTTTTAAACCTAAAATAAAAAATTTCACACACACACACATATATTCAATCCTGCTATAAATTGCAATCATAATAATCTTTTTTCCTACATTACAACAACAATGGAACAAAAAAATCTACAAGAAATCAGACGTTACTTTACCTTAGGTACTGAATGAGAAACCCTTGTACTGCTACAGAGTATAAGGCTCTCTAAAAGGGTATGATAAGCAAACTAAGGGAATTTTCTAAGAAAAACAACTGCATAGAAGAAATTTAACCCGAATTTTTAAAAAAAATTTAAAAGAGAAAAAGGGTTGCATCAAATTTCACTGAAATAGCAGAAAATGTTGTTTAAAAAAATTACAAATTTCAGAAAAGGAAGGAAAAATTCTTGAGAATTTAGCAATTCATAGATTATTCTTTAGCAATTCAAAAGAATCAGAAGAACAAACCAAATACTCACTAAATACTATAAGCAAAAAAAAAAAAAAAGGGGTATGAGAATTAAAATTAACAAAATTTTAAAGAGATTCTTCTGAAATTCAGAAAAATGAAAAGAATATATGAAACACTTATATAAATGAAATTTGAAATCAAAGAAGAATCGTGAGGTTACAACTATTGAAAACCCTAAACCACAACTTAAAAAACGAGAAAAGATCGAGGACTTATGTAAAATACTCAAAACCACGAATATGTCAAAAGGATTATTATATAAAATACACCTTCATCAAAAAAAGAAAAAAAAAAAGAAAGAAAGATTATATATAAATACACAGAGAAGAGTTAGACCCATCTAAAACCCTAATTCCAACCCAAAAACAAGAAACGAGGAAAGAAAAGAGAATTCAAGAAGAATCGATCAACATCCTTATATATTCGCATGAATGAAATCTAATATCAAAGAAAAGTCGTGATGTTATATCAAAAGGATTATATATAAATACACCTTCATAAAAAAAATAAAAAAAGATTATTTATAAATACACAGGGAAGGGTTAGACCCATCTAAAACCCTAATTCCAACCCAAAAACAAGAAACGAAGAAAGAATAGAGAATTCAAGCAGAACTCACCAAAATCCTTATATATTCACATGCATCCTCGCAGAAATATAACAATCAAGCAAAACATAGAAGAAATCAAGAAACGGGTAGGGAAAGACGAAGGAAGGAGATGCAAACATGGAGCACCGGTGGTCATTGCAGAAGCAAGGCCCGCTGATCATGAAGGCTCTTCTCTCCGTTCATTCCCATCGAATAGCATGAAGTCCAATCCCTTCCATGGAGAAACCGCAGCATCTCTGCTGAATACAACGAAACACTAAGCACCTGGAGAGGCGGAGCCGGAGAGAAACCTTGGTGGTGAGGAGGAAAATATGAAACGCGAAAGTGAGGGAAACTGTACATACTTGCTAGGGCAGATTACCATCTACGCCCTGTTAAGTATTAACCTTTTCTGCTGACAATGACATGATGAAAAAAAAAAGGGCCTTAAATACCCAGATTACCCCTTTGTCAGCTGAAACGGTGTGTCACGGCGTTTGGATCTGGTGTTAGAGGTGAAAAAACTCAGGTACGTGTCGAGTTTACTTCCATCATTGGATGAGATTTTGGTCAAAATTATAATATTAAAAAGTTACTGTTAAGATTATTTTCATCATTTTAATAATAACTTTTTTTTTAGTCCCGATTATCTAAAATTTTATCGAACAAACAAAATAAGCTCGGCACAGTGCTAAATTCGTACAACTCAACACTAAATCCTCTTCCCCGTAAAGGTGTCCACTTCACATTCAGGGTGGGTTAATTAGGCTCAAAATTTTTCCCTTTTTTGCATCGAAATTTTTTAATTTTTTGCAATGAAATTTTTTGCATCAAATTCCTTTTTTTTTTCTTTAGTATTTTTTCCTGTAATTTTTAATGGATTTTACTCTTTTTTTTTTTCTTTTTTTTTTTTTAATCATAAACAGATTATACTTCAAAATCCTAGTAACATTTGCATTTTACGTAGACATTTGAAACCATCTCACACATTTGAGTGCTCAACATTTTTTTTACTGTAATTATTTTTCTTTCATGTTAGACATTCCATGGCATCATCAACTACAAGTGTCAACATCGGCCCTCGCATTCTGATCAAGTTTCAAGTGGACCGTAAGCTGCGGCAGGCCATTTTTTTTTCCTCCAAATTTAATTACAACATTAGCTTAGTCGCCATTATTGCACTATGTGCTTTGCTAATATCATGCGAGTGATAGACCATTTATTTATTTTTATTTTTTTTGGGATAAATGTGAGTGATAGACCTGGTAACCAAAAGCACATGCATCACATAACATGTTCGAAATTTATAATAAGTTGTTGCCTTGCATAACATGATCAGTAGACATGAAAGTACTTTGTCCTTTTTTATTTTTTATTTATTTTTTGTTGTCAAACCATAGGAGAAAATACACCACACACATACCCATGCATTCACACAAGCATGCCTCTTGAAGTAGGAGAATTGTGGAGGTGAGAAAAGTAGGGATGATGATGGTGTCGTCATCCGGAGAGGTCACCAACAAGAAGAGAGAGGGGAGGAGGAGGAGGAGGAGGAGGAGGAGATTGGGAAGGTCATACCAGCAAAGGGGAACAATGTGTGAGTGGAGTGAACTAGTGGCATCTGACAAGGGGTATTCTTGGTATTGGCTCTACTAAACATGAATTAAGAAGATTCAAATTGAAGATGATTTACTGTTGGTAATTAACGCAAGTTATGTTATTATATCAGTTTCATTGGAGCATAGTTAATATTATTTAAGATATCAGGTATCTTTTGGCTTAATTTGATTACGTGGCTGTTAAACATGAATATAGGCAAGCAAATAAAGTAGTTGATTTCAATCAAAATAAAAATAAAAATAGAGTAACTGATTGTACTGCAAATTTGGGTTATTACTGTACTAGTGATGTCAATATTTGAGAACATAGATTTCTAGTAAGTTATGGAATGTAATATTAGAAGATTATCGAGGTCTTGTTATTCCTAGATGTAAACAATTTTCTTTTTATTGAATTTTATTCGCTTAAAAAAAATGACTTTTATTGCCCTCAAGGAGTAAAATGGTCTGTTAAAAAAATTATAGCTTTGTTGCTATGGCAGTAAAAAAATCTGCTATGGCAATACCACCTTCATTTATTTGGATTTCAATAAATTATTTTTATAATGAGTTTTCTGTTGTTTTTACTACTTTTTTACTAAGGATGATGTTATGGGTCCCGACCTCGATTTCGAGACTCCTGAACAGACACAAAAGGCACCCTTTGTGTCTGTTTGAGAGTCTCGAAATCGAGACCCACAGATCCACCCTTTGTATCTGTTCGGAAGTCTCGAAATCGGGACCCGTAGCATTTTCCTTTTACTAAATGATTGAATTTGGGGATTGGAAAATGAGTAATGCCCTGGAATTCGTGTATGAATTTTTGTGACCTTTTTTTGGTAAGGTAATAATTTATTAGTATCAAAGAAGGTTGGGCTAAATAGAAAAAGCTCTGGTCGTTTAAGCAAGGGGTCTCGGATTCAAAGCCTTGTGAATGCAGCAAACTTTCTTGGAAGAAGTCTCCGCTTTGGTGCTCAACAGTACTTCGAAGGATTAGTCCTAAGTGAAGCCTGGAGACACCTTACGAAACCTCGCTTGATTCGTATTCTTCTCAGCGTGTTCTTTGGATTTGGAATCAGAATATTAGCCTGTAGTGGTGGAGTTTAGTCCTGCAACTGGCAACGTGCTCAGCAGCCGCTTCTTTAAAGAACTCAAAAACTTAATGACAATCGCTGTTCCAAAAATAGCTAATGCCCCCAATCAAAAAGAAGACCCAAAAAATTAATGATGGTAGATTAAATATATGTGTGTGTGTATATATATATATATATATATATATATAAACACACACACAAATTTATATACACTATACTCACATCATGCTGGCATTTCCTTCGTGTTGTGTGTCTGAGTCCATGCAACACAAAAATCAACTTATAATAGAATATTGCATATAATTACAACAACAAAAACAAATACAGAAAAAAGCAAAACAAAACAACCAAAGGTAGGAAAAAAGATAGTCAGATTAAGAAAGTATCGCTTTAGGGAGACCCTACAAAGATTGATATATGCCCATTTTCCAACCACTAGATTTATTTTGGGAACCACGCAGTGTTTTACAAATACAAGCATTGTTTGGATGATTAATTCGTGCTCAAGACATCAAACTGGAGACGTTAGCCAAATCATTTATAAAGTACAATAAAACACATTGATTAGTCCCAAATATAAGAAGGCAAAAACACATAGCAATCCTTTTGTAAGGCAATGATTAGTTTGTACTACATTAAGGTGAACCATTAATGAAGAAAACATCTCAGAGTTTGACCCTTGTCACAGCCAATGAATTTGGAGTAAGATTTACTCCATATGAAATTAAACATGAAAGTTCGAGACCTCATTCCATCACTTCCAAACATCGTTCAAGCATTCGAGGGAACCTGCAAAGAAAAGATGTCAGATGCATTATATTTTATATTTTATTTTTATGATTTTTTTTACGTATTTACTAATAGTAATTGGTGCGTAAAGAAATCAAGAAATGCTCAATCAATACACAGGAAGCAAGAGAGAGATGTAGAAACTGTGGATATTATATACCTTCAAAGTGCTAAACGTGGAAATTCATGAATTTATAATATTCCAAACACTTAAAAGCTTTGTTGTTGTTTTTTAAATGCTACTTACAGTTTCAAACTTTATTGACATGAATCAGTAAATTGACTCAATCTTATAAATCAAGAGAAAGACAAATTATATATTACCTCAGCTGACATATTCCTGCTATCGCTTTTCTTATAAATGATAGGTCAAGTCAAACTTCTTTCCTGTAATAATCAAAATACATATGTATCAAAATTGTGCTCTTGCACGGTGTTTTGTGTAATTAATGCAAAGAAGTTAGTTTTTTACGTTAAAAAACAACTACAAAGCATTCACTTGATAGAGTTTGTCAAGTGTAGAACAAGACAAAAGATAGTTTACTTTCTCTTTCTTCGATCAACCCCACTATTCCTCATATCATTCTTTGCAAGAGCCGATCCAGGGGGAATGGAGAACTGCATAGGAGAAAGGGCCGGAGCAGGAGAAGCAGTAACAGCAATAGTTGTAGCTGGCACAGGTGGCACAGGTGCCAAAGGTGGAGCAGGAGCAGGCGGTGCAGCAACAGGTTCAGGAAGGGGCCTTGCTAAAATGTGCTTCAACCGATTGTTCCTATAGTTCTTCCAGAAAAAGAACTGCTGCCTATGCGCCAATTCCTAAACCATGTAAAAACCAAGAAATTGAGAGATCATCCAAGAGTGAACATATAAAAATGTTTTTTTTCCTATATTACGCAAAGGAATAGTTGCATTTTTTATGTACCATGAAGAGATTTTTAATTTTCTTAGTCTTGTACAGCTAATTACTCATCTATAGTCCTACTACACTAAAAATACCCCCTTAATGAATGACAATACTATGGTTTGATCTGTCCTATATATAGGTCCTGAAAAAGCAACAAGCAGACTTGTGAAACATCTAATAAATGATTTTTAATAGAATGCTTATCGCAAAAGAAACTATTAGACACCGTAGTCAAGATCATCCTATCGTCGAGGGCTTATTAGGGTGTTTGAGGATAAATTTGAGTTGGAAGAAGGGTTGTGGGATTGTGCAACCTTTTTAGCTTCTTCCTAGGCATCAGCTTCTAAAGCTTTTAAGGGAGTTCCATTGTTTATAATTAAGCAAGATTTGAAGTTGGTCTGTAATATGTAGTAGTTTTCTTTTAGTGTGTTCTCTATCCTAGAGTGAGGACATCTTGTTCTCCTTCTTTTGTACTTTTTGTTCTCTTAATAAAAAAATTTCTTAGTTGATCAAAAAAACAAAAAAAAAAAAAAAAAAACTCCCGAATAGGATGACACAAACAGACTGAATTTTGCAAAAGAAGAATGGCTAAGGGTCCACTAGGATGACCCAGAGAATACTAACACATATGCCACACTCATAAATACTAATATAAAGATAGAAAAAGACAACGTACAAGAACTACATTTTTTTTATTTTTTATTTTTATTTTTTTACAACGGCGGAACCATCCCATAGCAAAGCCCTTTGGACCCACCCATGTGACCTAAAACCCCGGGAGACTAGCGTAGCAACCCACCGCTATGTCCCCCGCTTAAATCTTGGGTTGTCCTAGCAGGGAATCAAACTCGTGACCGTGCGCCTAACCACACAATCACAAGTTCGCCCTTACCAACTGGACTACCCAAGGGTGGGTCAAGAACTGCACTTACACGTAGTTCTTTTAAATTCTATCCTTTCAGCGAAATTACCTCATTTGCATGACAAGATAAGTTGCTGAAACCTAATAATTAAAAGAGGCACCATGCAAAATCAAATCAATTTCTCTCAATGAGTTTTTCAATATAAATTTCCCACTGTTTCATTCCTCGGTAGAGCAAAACAAAGCCACAATAGAAACTTCTTTTTTAGAAGGGTGGGTGTGTGCTTTGGACATGTCACAAGAGAGGTACTCCAAGAGGGAAAAGTAAAGGAACCTGAGAACCAAACCTTATTTCCAGGATGTGCCATTGCATTGCGGAAGTTTGAATTTTGGAGAAGTTCGAGAAAAAATAGGCAATGAGGATACCTGAAATAAGTCAAGAAATTAGCATACATAAAAATTGTATAAAATAAATAAACCCAAAATAAATAAAACTTAGACCATGTAATTAACTAAAGAAGCACGAAGAAGACTAATTACTATCCTGATATGAGCTTACTTCAAGTAACAGAAGCCTAACAGTACTAAATGCAATGTCTCCAAGAACTCACATTATAAATTTTGTGTATTCCGGTCGTTGCCAGTATTGAAGGTATTTCAAGTAGCCAATGAATGCTTCATCTTCAAAATAGCGATTTTGGGCCAAATCTGCATAAAAAAAATATTCAAGGACCAAGAGTCATGGAAGAAATCACGAGGAGAAAAAAGGTAAAAGTGAGTTCAAAACTTGAATCCTTGTGCATTAAAAATCACGTAAAGAAATAAAATAACATAGCTAACTAAAAACAGAAGAGATTATTGACAAAATGAATTGCTAAAGCTATTTTACATATGTGTGAGTAAATGTGAAAGTGTGTATACATATATATATATATATGGTCCAAACAACTAGATATATTCCCACTACATACGTGTACATGAACAACTCTTCACGCCCACAGAAAATGCCACCATTATTTGATTTATTTCATGAATACCATTGAATTTAATTTGGGAAGCTCTCATAGTCTGAGGCACTGTTTGGCAAAGCCAAAAACTGGTTCTACAGGGTATGAAGGCAGTCCAATTTACTAGTTCAGATGTTTGTTAATAACACGAAATTCATTAAATTGGCTTTTTATGCCCTCAATTTTAATATTTAAGCCGAAAATTAGGTTTCTTGTAAACCTTGTAAAAGCTAATTTCTCAAATCAGGTTTTCGGTTTCATGTAAACCTTGGAAAAGCTAGTTTCTCAAATAAGGTTTTCTCCCTTACAAAATATATCGAAGAGTGGAGGCCCACAATCCAATAAAAGCGTTTCATATATTGTCGAGCTTTTTGCCCTAGAAACTGTGGGGAAATAGAGGAGGCAAAATTGAAGGAGTTGAAGCTAGGGATTTGTTAAGCTTCTTCTAAGGGGTCCCGTGGCTTTAATCTTATATGAAAGTTTTCGGCCAACAAACACAACGCTATGAAGTTGTCAATGAGGTCTGATGAGAGAAGTCATTGTTACAACCTTCCAGTGGTTTTCAGTAGCCACTGAACTAACATTTTTCCATCAATGAGGCCTGATGAGAGAGAAGCCATTGTTGCAACGTTGCATAGTTGCATCAAATTTCTGTATTTACTAAACTAAGATTTTTCGCTAGGGTTGAATATCAAATTATTCTACAAATTTCTCCATATTGTATGTTTTTTTACAATGCTTGGTGATTAAGTTTGGCTGGAGAATACTATATAAATAAGCTTGGATGAAAAATATTATATCAACATCAAATCAGGCATCTTGTGAACAGGAAGTTAAAGCTTTTATGGCTCTCAAAATATCACCGACATTCAAGAGACAAGGAAGATGAATTGTGAAAATAAAGAAATGAAAAAAAAAAAAAAAGGGTAAAAAGACAATAATGGCTGCATTTTTTCACATGGAAAAAACTTTGGTTTGCCTAAAAGATTAATCTAAACCAAACAACACAATAGTTGGAACTGAGACAAAATTCAATTTGATCCAAACTGCCCATATATTGGAACTAGTATATGCGTAAATTGGCTTTAGTTTTACATGAACTAAACAAGAGAGTTGGTTATGAAATATGAATTAGAGTGCTCATTTTTGGGGATTTCCAAACAGGCCCTGAGTGTAAGAAATTCATTTTGTTTCTCTACATCGTTAACCCCATCCTTCCTAAGCGCCTATCTTTCTCTCTCTCTCTCTCTCTGAGCCACACACGCCAAACAACTACTTCTCTTGAAATCAAAATATGAAGAATAAAAAAAGAAACTAAATATTGATAGGTTGGTTTCTTGTGGGAAAGCAAGAGGTGAACTATTTGAGATAGTGATGGCAGAGTTGATGAGATAGTAAGAGGGTGCTGTAGAGGGGAGAGCAAGGCAACCAAGGGGAACCTTGAAGTGTGGCAAGATGAGAGGATCTAGAGAGTCGAAATATTCTTGGTTCTTGTAATACTAAAGTTTTGAATCCTTGTAACTAAGCCATGAATGGCCTTAATATAGAAGCATAAAGCAGAAACAGGGAACAGGTAGAGGGAGAGACGGGGTAGGGAAGGGGGAGCACATATAAGAGTCAAAGGTTTAGGGCGTGTAGGAGGCGTTTGTGTAAAAGACCCATCTACACACACACACACACAATATGTGTGTGTGTGTGGGTGTGTTACTTAGTATAATATCATTTGGGAGAAATCTTAGAGAAAATTCCACTAATTTCTTTTCAACTCAGTAGAATTATAGTGGAATTCAAGAAAGAAATATGTGCAAGGAATGGGTGTGTTACTATGAGAAGCTACACTAATGTAAAGCAAAAGGGAAAGCATCATATGTTCTTTTTCTTCTTCTTCTTTTTTTTTTTTAATCTAAGTAAACTACTGAATATCAAAATAGGACTACTACTATGATTTCTTCTTAAAATTTAGGCACATAATTTGGAAGTAGAATAAAGTTCAAGGGGGCCAGTGGGCCACCATACAAAAAGGTTGAGAGGGGGGGGGGGGGGGGGGGGGGACCACAATACAAAAGAAAGACAATAATTTAGTTCATCAAGAAACATCTCACATTTTATAAAATAAGTGGTCCCTAAAATTTTAGAGGTCATGGCCCTACCTTCTCCCTCCCTCACAAGGCTCAATGTTAGTTAGAAGCGTGATTTTCTCTCTTGACAATCGCGATTTTTACTTCACATTGAAAAGTGTAGAATCATGGTTTTGAAGCAGGATTGACTCCCTTGGTAGAAGGTTCTGTCTTCCAAGAGCCTTTATATAGGAATTTCGGCCTCCCATGTGGTGGAATTCCATCGATAGAATTTTCTAACAAATGGGAGCCCTTCCTACTTATAGTGCCTATGAGTTCTTATAGCTATGCCCATGAACCCATTTAATGAGCCCACACCATGGGTGGCTTGTGTCCAACGGACAATATGGACCTTGTTACCCCCTCGTGACCAAGGCAGAAGGTGGGTTACCTCGCTTATGGGGTGAGTTCCTCAACTAACTCAATTAGTCATTGCTCTAGCCATCAATTCAAGATCCTCAAGCTATCCCGAAATAATGGGCCAAGCTAGCGTGTTTCAACACCCCTACCCACACCGAACCCAAATGAGCCCATTTGGGGCTTGCCACCGAACCAGGTTGGTTATGAACGTCAGGGTGCAGAGAAAATGTAAGGGACAAGCTTCTAAGGCGTCAAATTACGCCCATGCCCTTGTTGCCCTAATAACTAATAAGCTTCCACTGAAGGAGATAGGCCTAACCAAGGACTTAAAAATCGCGATATATCGTCGATATATCGCCATATATCGCCATATATTGATGATATATCGCGATATATCGCCATATCAGAGGGTAACGATACGATATATTGTTGCGAAATTGAAGGATTTTCAAAAACAAAATATCGAACGATATCAGCGATATATCGAAGATATCAAAGATATATCGCTGATATCGTTCAAGATATCGACACTGCCATGTTTAAATGCCTTTTTGCTGATTGCTGGTGAAATTTTTACACATTAGAATAGGTTAGGATTCACATATATATGTACATTTTACTATGCTTAGTATTTCACATAATTTAAAATATTATTTCAAACCAATGGCCTTTGGTCTAATAGCACTCTATATTTAAATGTTACAAAAATCTATTTTAATGTTATATAACATTTAAATGTTGAATTTGCAAAATTTTCTATTATTTATTTACTAAACGCGGTATATTTTTTATACCCTACGCAACACATACTTGTATTATACATATTTAAATTGCAATATTTTGATGCTAGATTGTGTATTATAATTTAAATCATTGTTTCCCAGAATTTCAATAAACATATCCATGTTTAACTCATAATATCCACTATATCTTTAAAATGATATCGATATTGTCGATATATCCAACGATATATCCGATATATCCACATTTTTGGACCCTCGTTATATCCATCGATATAGATATTAAAGTCCCTGGGCCTAACTAAATTGAAATATCACATTTTAGCTCCTTATCAAATATTTATGCCATGTAAATAGTAACAAAACCATATCATATGAGTTGCGGTTACATGGGACACACAAACCCATGCACGTGCACAGGCGTGTGCGCACACATGGATACATACATACATACATACATATATATATATATACAAAACACACATATGTTAAGGAGGAAAAATATATATATAAAACCATATCATATATTTTTTTGTTATCTAATGCATGCGCGCACGCACATTCAAGGGATCTTCACTCTACAAGTAGACAACCTTGCTGAACTTAAAGACCGATGTATACGTGCCCCACGACTAACTTAAGCGTTTAAAGGCTGTCAAGATAGAGCTGTTGGAAGCCACTTCTACCCTCCTTGAGTCATGTGTTCTTTTCTTTCTTTGGCTCTTTTGCTGCTTGTGGGGGCCTTCTCTTTTCCTGTTTTGGTGTTTTTGGGTTTCCTGATTGTGCTCTCTGTTTTTTTGGGTCTCTGTTGGACTCCTTGTCCAATATTTATTCTTCATTTTGTTTAATACAACTTGTTTCTTATAAATAAATATAAAAAAAAGACCCCTATGCCAATACATATATCAAAAAACATTCTTTTTGTCTATCGGGTTTCTCTCTACCATGAAAACGGTTTTCTTTGTTGGTGAAACATATTTGTCGATCTGATAACCCATTTTTGCCCTCGAATTACCCCCTCCTTACGGATGAAATGAATCCACCACACACACACACTTGGGCACCCAAAGCTTTATCTTGTAGGCATGACTGAAGTGTGACCCAATCATTGCTTACAACCACTACCCAATGGTGGCCTAATGTAGGTTTTAAGGTCTATCTAGGCAAGGCAATGCCTTGACTATGCTAATCCGAAACTAAAATGTTTGTAGCACCAAAGAAATCCATGCACAATTACTAAAAAATTACAGTATTCATAGGATTGTGGATACATTCTAGCACATGTACTTCCCAATTATTCAAGATGTCGCAAGTAATCCAATGACTTCTTGGTCTTGTGTTGGGGAGTTTCTGAAAAGACCTAATATGGGAGGTTATGAAGCAACCCATGTGATCTTAGGATAAAGAAGTAATAATAAGGACATCCAATTTACTAGTGTTCTTGTAAAGGAACAAAAAAATAAGGAAAAAAAATTGCAAATAAAAAGCACATAAAAGGGATGACTAAAAATTCACAATTATTATTATTATTATTATCTAAATTGTATTGCAAGAAAACATATCATTAACACAACACAATCAAATGTGAGCCTTCAATTTTTCAAAGACACAACACCTAATAATATATTACATATATTATTATATATATATACACACATATATATGTGTACTATACAATCCTAGCAACACTAGAATGTATGACAGGTCATTCGAAGCTGTTTGTTTTTCAATATATACTTCTCATTGAGGTCAAATCGATTAACCAACATGTCATAATAGCTTCAATGAAGCAAAGGAAAAGTAAAATTGGTAGAAGGGGTTTTCCATTGAAAAAGCATTAGTATAACTAGATGTGCATTTTAATAGATAAGAAAGCAGATGAAAAGAAAAGAAAGCAGATGAAAAGAAAAGAAAAGAAAAGAAAAGGAAACTTAGGCACCATTAGGTTTAAATTTTCAAGTTTTTTTGCTTTTGAAACCAAAAATGTAAAAAAGCCAAAAAGCCTCCCTTGTTTGGCTATGGAATGACAGGGTACTTTTTTTTTTTTTTTGATAAGAAAATGACAGGGTACTTTTTAAAAGCAAATATATATATGTGTGTGTGTATGTGTGTGTGTGTGTGTGTTTTTTTCTTTTAAGCATATAAAGGGTTTATATATATATATATATATATATATAGATATATATATAATAAAATAAAATAAACACCTATAACTTACGATAAGCCCAATAGAAAAGACATTCCTCCAATTCTACTCAAAATTTCTCAATTTTCGTCTTCATCTTAGAACACAACACAACTGGATGATATCTTGAACCATCCTCATTCTCATCTATTCTCAAGACTTTGGGGGAATCTTAATTGCCCGTTGGCGATCATCAACAAGACAACGGGTAACACGTGTCTGAACAAGCAATAATGAAACTGTGAAAGTTACGGGTTTGAAGAAGCTATAAAGGTCTAGTCTATGATTTTTATTAATTACTTATGAATTTGACGTGAATTAGCTTCAATTTATAGTCTACTTTTCAATTTAGTCTATGGGAAATTAAATTGTTCTAGGGCTCGTTGTTCTCTTTTATCTTCACAAGAGTGGAAAAAGGAGTGAAGGGTAGAGCCACCAACTTTTCAATAAAATTTTTAAATTGGGAAAAAAAAAAAAAAAAAAAACCATTGGGTATATTTCTAGTTTCTTATTCATGAATAGTTTAATGACAATAATCAATGGCCCTTTTTGTAGAGCGAATCTGTCCAATGGCATAATTTACTTACTCAAAGGGTCTTTATTTCTTTAGAACTAATCATGTGGGTGTGAATGTGTATCATGTGGGTGTGTATGTTGGTCTTTATTTAGTTTTGTATTCTTTTGTGAGTTCATTGAAATGTAAAATACAGGTTTGACTTTTGTAGATTTATGGATTTCTGCTATATGGTAATAAATTCTTTCCTTTCGAGCAGCTTTGCATTAATATGTTTAGTCACTCTTCATCTTAGAAGTATAAGTGATGTCTTGAATTATGGAGACACAGAGTACTAGGTTTTTAGCGGAGTATAGGTGATGTTTTGAATTGATAGGGAGACAAAGAGTACAAGGTTTTTAGCGGTCCATTTTGTTGCTGTGTCAGTGCGCTGGGTTGTTTAGATCTTTTCAATGAAATGAGAAAAAGAAAAATGTTGATTCTTCTGGTGTTGTTGAATTGGCAATTTTACAAAATTTTCCTTTCTGGGAGGGAGGGTAAGGGGGTGTTTATAGTCAAAGTTAAAATTAGTTAATATGGATTGGGCTCATTGACGGGGATATGGGTTGAAGCACTCGTTGGATAATCAATGGATCATGGTTTCTATATGTTGCAAAATGGCGAGGTCTGCTTAGATTATTAACTATTAGAAATGATGTGATCTATGCCACAGCAAACTGATTGAGCTACAAATGGCTTAGGAAAGCAAAAGAGGAAAAGGTCAACTACTGACCCACAGTGATTGGATGTTCTGTACTGGAGTCTTAGTCTAGTATGCTGAAGTTAAGTGGCACAGCCCAAGGTGCAAAACAAATCATAGAACTTCTGTCTTGACCCCAATGTCAGCCCAAATGCTATAACATAACTTACTATTATACGTGGTGCAATTGATCTAGGGGTTGTGTGCCTAATTATACTTCAAGCTCATGATCTGGCAGTGTGAATCATGTCTTAAGCTAAGCTGCAGCCGAACATAGCTGGCAGCTAGATGAGAAGGAAAAGAATTTGTTACTGTTTGAAAAGGACATGAAAACACGGCAATCTCTTAGATGTTTAGCAAGTTTCTAAAGTTTGAGGGGTTTAGCTTTAATTTTTTGAGGATGGTATGACATAGCCACGAAACCTGAATTTTCTTAACATATTCTTTTTGGGTAACATATTGACAAGAAGATGTTATAAAACAGCAGGTTCATACAACTTGTTATTGGCTTATGTCGACATGCTTGATTCAAGAACTCTTCCTATACCCTTGCAAACAGCCAAGCTAATACCCGAGAAAATGCACTACCGAGTACAGCATAGATTTTTTGTGCACACAGGGGAGATGAAATAATAATCGTTGTGATTAGACTACTTAAGCGGTAACTATGGCACTAACAACTATTGGCACCAAGCATATATCTCCAACACTTCTCACCCCTGCTCCCCCACCCCCCCTTTTCTTTGCTCATTTTGTACACAGCCTTAGAGGCACCATATATAAATTAGGACCATAAAGAAGGCAAAATACAATTTTCTTTAGTTTGGTTAGGAAATGGGCATGGAAACATAAAAATTCCCAGCTATAGACAATATGATATGTTACTAGGACCATAAATAAGACAGCTTACTTAAAAACAACAGTATAAGATCATCAACGCTTTCCTATATTAAAAATGAGGCCTCCGTATTCTTTGAAGAAGCCAACATACATTGTTATAGCCTTATAGGTACATGCACGATGCATAATTTCATTAGAATGCAAGCTCAACAAGATAACATTTTCTGAATTTGCAAATGAGGAGTTGGTGATTGAAGAAGAGCAAATGGTGCCACATACAAAATGCGACAGCGATAGATTAAGGTTCTAAGTATTGCCATGAGATGGCACCTATTAAAAAATAGAATTAACCAAGAATAAGCTAAGGCATATGGGATATACATATTGTGATTTGAATTGCTATGCTTGAGATTTTTTTTTTAATCTTCAGTACCATTTTATACGAATCGTTTGTTCTTAGGGTTAGACGGTTATTCTTCTTCCTTTGTCTGCATTTCTTTTTTATTTATTTGTGAACAAATAGTCTTTGTGTTTTGCAGGAAGCACTATGAATTCGAATCATACTATTTTCCTCCTGAAATACCATTTCAAATAGGCCTTGACTTGGAGAGAAAAGAAACAAGTATATAGGTACATATAGGCGCTCATACATACACCTCCATCATCCAAAGAGAATTCAAATGTCTCATTATTTTTCTCTAGCCCTTTACAACCGATAGAAATGAGGACAATTTACTTGGAGATATATCATTATTTTCTTTCCTTTATAAAATGCCAACTTTTAATTAGCATGACTTCAAATTTATTTTCCTTTTCTTTTCCCCCTAGTTTTCAGAAACCAAGCAACGACCAAGAGAGTTTCCAATTCCATAATGCAGTAAATTTAGATACCGAAAAAGGGTACTCAGTGAGAAGTACTTGAAATTAATTACGACTTTGAAAGTAAAACATACAGTGAATGTAAGTGGGATTAGCCAGACACTGCACAAATTCCAATTCTAGCAGAAAACGTTGGCGCCCATCATCTGGATCCTTATATATGTTCTTTGGCCTGCAAATTATTCACAGAAGCTACAACTATAAGATTTCACAGACAGCATCACAATTCAAAATGATAGAAACTAAAAATAAGAAGCTTACGAAGAGGGAGTATTGGCTGTATCATCAGATTCTTCACCAGAAGCCATGGATTGACCC
The DNA here is from genome assembly GCA_039720395.1 of Liquidambar formosana. NCBI lineage: Eukaryota > Viridiplantae > Streptophyta > Magnoliopsida > Saxifragales > Altingiaceae > Liquidambar > Liquidambar formosana. The sequence continues at coordinate 20,054,558 of CM077820.1, forward strand.
CTGCATAAAAAAACATACACACAACGAATAAACAAATAAATGCTAAATGGAGGGCTCTTTGTTGCATTAGACACTGTTTGGTTAGCATTTTGAAACCACTTTTCTTGATGTTTGAAGCAAAAACGAAAGAAAGTCTTGATTTGTAGAATGGAAGGTAGAGGCCAATGGAGTTGTAGGAATTGCAGGGAATCACGTGTGAGAACCTTTATTTGATTTGAACATTACCTGCAATCTGTGATGATTCCTGAAAACCTAGACAACGCAGAGAAAAAGAGGGAGAGGGAGAGACTGTAGGGAGAAGGGGGAAAAAAACAAGCGAATTTCAAAGATGCTAGCGGGAATTGGGATTTATCGTGTTCCAATTTCCCTGAGAAAGTGAGAAGTGAGAACTTAGAGTATCTCTAACCATGCTAGCTAAATTTGAGCTATTTTAGCTAGCAAAAGGCCATTCTGCAAAATAGCTAGCTAGCCATCCTGGTTTGCAGTCCAACCATACTAGCTATTTTTTCACTACTCCAACCAACTTTCAATCTGAAAAATGAATTGAGAATTTACAGGATATTGAATAAAAAAGAAGCCATAGTTTGAAGGGCACAAATTCGAACATATTACACCTGCAAGATGAAGCCTTTGAATCAAACCCTTCACCAAAATCATTTTTTGAACGAAACCCATTAACCAGATGGAATGATTTGCCTTTAAATTCAAACAGGAATTTAATCAAACCCTTGCATTGCGCGCCATACTGCAAAACCCTCAAACCCAGACCAAACATCAAGAACAAACCCAAAATATTACAAACTTGTGTAAAACACCCAAACACCAAAAACCCACATCCAAACTCACTGTTCTGACTCAGAAACTTCAAACATGAGGCACAGTCCATCAAGAAAAAACCCCCCAAAAATTGCAAAAATCGCATATAGAAATCAACAACAGAGCAAACAATAATTAATGAACAAAAACGATCCAAAATCTATATATTTATATCCTTCAGTACAATCTTCAATGCTTCAAAATAGTTGCATATGCATGAAGATACCAGAACATACCCAGAGTAGGAGTTGAGGGGGTCGTCGAAAAGGGCGGTGGTGAGGAGAGGACGCGATTTTGGGTTTTGGGTTTGTGATTCCCAAGCAGATTGTGCCAGTTGAAGGACTGTGCAAGGATGCGAGGGTGGCCCTACGAAAGAGAGCGAGATCGTCGAGCTCGTCGGGCAGAGTGACTTGGGCGTCTTTGGGAGGGAATTGGAGCGTAAGAAAGGCTCGCCACGTATGGCGAGCGAATGTAGCGTAAGACAAATAGCGAGTGCTATAGCGAGTCCGTTGGAGCGTGTTTCCTACCGTTCGGCTGGTTACTTTAGCCAAAAGTGTGTATACCGAGTGCGGTTAGAGATGTTCTTACTTCTTACATCATCTCCGTGACATTAGATATTTTAATTTTGAAAAATTAGCAATAATCCCTATTAGGGATATGACTTTAGCAAAAAGCTCTATTTAACCACAAGATGTGGCTCAGATGGCCTCATGGTTGGAATACCAACAATGAGGTCTTGGGTTCAAATCTTGTGGCCAGCCCTCCGAGCGTAATAAGTGCAGTAAAGGTTGGTAGGACATACCTCCATTGACGGGTAATCAATTCCTGGATCTGGGTGTGGGTATGAATCCCCGCCGCTGTGCAAGTCCGTGACTTATTGGTGTGTGTGTTGTGGGGCCAGTACACACATCCGGGGTTTGCCTCTCTGTCCTACTCCAGTTAACGGCATTAGGTATCGATTCCGAAGTCGTGGAGGATAGACTGAGGGGATTCGTCCTCGTATCAAAAAAAAAAAAAAAAAAAAAAAAGCTCTATTTAAGATTTAGTAATTTAATAACTCATTTTTTAAAGTTGTTATTTGTGGTGAGGTAAAACCGTGTTTTTTTTTATACCAGATATAACCTTCATTTGACATTTCGGCATTACTTGTACAGCAGATATGGAAAATCCAGTTTTCTATATGAAGAGTAAAAACTGTAACCATTTTTTGGGGGATTTGATTTCGTGGGAGAGATTTTTCGGTTACATCATGTTTTTTTCTCTTCAAACTAGCACAGAAGGTGGAAATTCAAATTTGAATTCCCAATGTTTCGCTCACTTCAAGCGGCTCTAAGAGATTTCGTTTGGGTGTGAAAGTGTTCATAGTTTCTTCTTTGTCGATTTGTTTTACAGATTTTCAGTGATTGTTTGGGTTTTAGATGGGAAATCAGTGGTGAAAGTGTTCATTTTGTTGATTTCGGAAAGTACAAAGCATTGTTTCCAGTGGTGGTCGTTGAATATCGTTGGGGTTTTGTGTGGATTTCATAATACGGGATTCAACTGTTGTATACGTAAGGTAAGGAGATATATTTTTGCTAGTTATGAGTTTTTTTACATGTTTATTGCATTTGTCATTGAGATTTGAGTGGGCTTCGTGTGTGTGGGTGAGTATTTTGTGGATGTGTGTTTTACAAGTGGACGTGTAGGTTGGAGATTGTCGAGTTTGATGCATTTGTATGGTGTGGTTAATTCACTAGTACTGTTTTGTTCTGTTTTTAGAAAGAAGGAAGTGTATCTGTAGACATCCCATTTTGTCCCTACATTTTGATGGTGAGTTCCCGATGATGAGGTCTATTATGTTTATTGTCAATTTGGGTCTATTTTCTGCGAGCAAAGCAAGCAAGTGGGATGGTAGGTGGATGTGGGGAAGTGTAAAAAGGTGGGGAAAGTAATTAGAGAAGTGGGATGGTAGGTGGATGTAGGGAAGCATAAAAGAAGTGGGGAAAAGAATCTCCTATAAAGAAAGAAGTGGGATGGTAGGTGGATGTGGGGAAGTGTAGAAAAGTGGGGGAAGTAATCTTCCGTATGAAAAAAAGGAAGTGGGATGTTAGGTGAAAGAAATAGATAAGAGGATGGCCAGCTTTCCATCAGAGTTGAGAGGTTGTCAGGGATAGTTTTCTGTGAGGAAAATAATCATCTGGCAGGCACTATGCCTCGCTTATAATGAAGAAGGGAGTGAGGAGTGAGGTTAGGGGTGACGATCCTACACGAAAATTTTTTCCTATAAATAGAGGGAACTATTAGAAGGCCAGGGAGGGAAAAGAAAGAAGAAAGGATTCCTATATTGAGAGGGCATTATACTGAATAGAGAAGGAATGGTGAGAGAAAGAGTAGTGAGAAGATAATAGAGAGTCAATCAGTGAGGAAAGGGAAAAGCTTGCCTAACTCAAAGGAAGAGACACCGCCAAGTTGGCAGTAGACTTGAGGGACAATCTAAACATCAACCTGTTTTATTTGCAAGAGGTATAAGCATATTTTTTTTTATATAGAATTGCATAAGTTGTTTAGATAATAATTTTGTTGCATGTAAAATTTGTTCAGACTAACCTCTTTGCAGGAAAGTTGGTTTAATCATAGGGAAGGTAAAATAGTGAAGTCATGCGTACGCATGTTTATGCCATGCGTTTGCATGATAAATCATGTGTACACATATTCATAGTGTGCGCACGCGTGATAATCTTATTTACTGGATTCTTGCTATTTTTATTGGTATAATCATTACTCATTCATTACTTTCTTTATTCATCATTATTTCCATTACTCTTTCCCCTTTTACTATTCATGTAATTATTATATTATATGCACGTATCATTATAGTTTATTCTCACTTTTGTTCATTCCATACTTTACATGCTTTTTGTTTACTTCATGTTTCACATGCCGTGTTCATATATATGTATATATTCTTTTATTGTTTTATGTTATGGCATCCGTATGTGTTTTGCATGATGTAAAGTAATTTGGATTAAATTAAAATACTAAATATGGTCAATGAATACACAATGAGGGCCGGTTTATTACCGGGCATTGTTGGGTGCCTAACACCTTCCCAACATGTACCTTAGCTCCGAACCTTTCTTTGGTGAAAAAAAATTGGTCCTGGACCCTTCCAGGTGGCGACTCTCATTCCTATGTTAATCTCTTGGGTTAGCACCACCATCAGAAGTAAAGAGTAGGTAAAACATCAGGTAAAAGAGGAAAGGGCGAGCGCGTGGCGAAAACAAGTGCGCTCACAGTATCATGATACTATCTACTGTTTATTATATGTTTACGTATCTATGGGTAGTAAAGTAGTACTGTTGAGAAAATGGGAGACACACTGTTTATGGTTTTGGTTTGTGTTGTGTTGTTTATGTTCACATAATAAATTGATATTATTTGTGTATTTATACAGGTTAATATATCCATTTGAAATGCGATGGATGAAAACATATGTTTAATGTGTACTTTTGGTGGGAGGACGGCTGCTATGCCCGCAGATGCACACACATCTTTTGATGATATTCAAGGGTTTGTTATATCAAAATGGAGGAGTTTGAGGCCGGGGATAGTTGGGCTATTTTATTCGCTTCCTAGTCATACGAAAATTATGATAGACAATGATGTTGACGTAAGAACTATGTTATCAATTGGGAGGCGTATGCACATGATTCAATTTGACATTAAGGTGATAGATAATAGTGGTATGGCAGGTGGAGGCGGTGTGTTGAATATTTGTAATGGTGAAGTTTCGGGGGGAGAGTTTAATGATATGGAAACTGATTTGTTGTCATCTTTTTGTTCGCATGAGGAGCGGACTTTGCTTAGTACTAGTTGGGCGCACTTGATAAAGAATGTGGGTCAGTGTTTCAAAGATAGCGTCAAAGGATTTAGAGTTGCGTTGCGCAAATATTCAGTTGAAATTGGATTTAATTATGATTTTGTGAGGAATGAATTGGATAGAGTAATAGCTGTATGTAGGATGAAGGAGCGGAAGGGCTGCGAGTGGCGAGTGCATGAATGCATGGAGCATGCAAATGGGTGGTTCTACATACGTTAACTGAACAATGTTCACACATGTGGGGCAACTGTTTGAACGACCAGGCATAATAGGATGGGGTCTGACATTGTGTCGTCCGAAATGGTAGAAGTTGTGCGCAACAAGCCGTTTTTTAGTGCTGTTGAAGTTCGGTGAGATTTTAAAAGGAAGTATGGGTTGGATATGTCATACCCCAAACCCAAAATACTGGATTTGGCGACATGATTGTCATAACCCACATAGGACTATGTCCCACATCGGCTAGACATTTAACAATATCAACATGTAATAAAGTTTCAATTAAGCTAGCAGATCAAGCTGTCGACACCCTAACTCTTCGTACGCGGAAGCCACTCACATCAAGCTAATCATCTGTGGGGAAAAATATAAGGGGTGAGCATAACGCTCAGCAAGAAAACATTACACAATATATACAGGAAGAGGTCAAGCATATTCGCACGATTGATTTAAAAATACGTGAGTAACAAAACGATAAAGTTTCATAATAAGTCATTTCCTTCAATTCAGTATGCATATAAACTTTTAGAAATAATTCTCTTACTTTCGATTCAATAAACAATAACACTGAAACACTTTCAATGACAATTCATTCGATAAATCACTTTAAAATCACTGATCGATATAATCCAAATCAATAAACACTAATTCATACAAGTACTACCTCTGGCTAGATTCACATTCAATAGGCGCCCATCATCGTGGGACTTTACACTACATCAGTAGTGATGACCAACAGTATTAGAATCCCCTGCTGGCACGGACCAATTTTTCAACAGTATTAAAATCCTCTGCTGGGACGGACCAATAATCTAACCAGAGTTCACACTTATACAATAAACATTTGGCAAATATTTTTCACAAATAAAAGAGATTCAAAACTCGTATGTAAACAATTTCAATAAATGACTATTTTGCTTGACCCATAGTGCATAAGAAATAACCACTTTTATAGTGAAACAATTGTTCATAAATCATTGGCTCACAAAAGAGGAATAAAAATCAGATTTATTTTTATTTAATCAAAGAGGGCGATACATTGTGCAAGTTCCCTTACCTCAAGTCAAACCTTTAATAATCCGAGCGATCAAACTCCTAACAATCCCAACGCTACTCAGAACCTAAATTAAAATCAATAATATTCTTTATCAATAAATCATACTTAAACTAAAAAGTCTCTCTAGCTAAGTGGTGCGTTAAGGGTTCAACGTCTAATTCTCGTGGCCTTATAATGCTTACTATATTTAATATAATTAATATATACACTAACGTGGCATTAAAATAGACTCATGTTAAATTATAAATTAATAGGTTTGAATTACTTTTTAACATAGAAAAGTTACCAGTCAATCCGAGATAAGTTGACTGTCAACAGATGTGAAGTTGACAGTCAGAATGTAGTAAAACAGCAGCAGATTTTTGTATTAACTTTCTATGCTACCCAAGGCAAAAGCAAAAGTTCACCCACTGATTTTCCCTTAAAATCAGTCCCTAAATCTGTGGGAGAAGTATTTGTGGAAGGGTGTACATGAGATGTAGTGGTGGAAGTGGTAGAAACCATCATTTTTGCCATTCCTTGTTACCCAAACCCAAAGAAAGAGATTTTTTGGTGGTTGGATGATCTTGTGCAGTAGCTATGAAGGGGTTTTTTGAGTGGTGGTGATGATGGTTTAGTGGTTTTAGAAGTGATAGAGATGGAGGATTGGATTAGAGAAGAAAATATTGATAACACAGTAAAGTTACCAGTCAACAGATGGTAAGTTACCTGCAAACAGACACGAAGTTGGCAGTCGATTCGTACAAAACAGTAACAGCTCCTTCTTTTTCCTTCTCTCTTGCTTTCTTTTCTTTTTTTTTTCTCTCTTTATATTGTTTTCAGTTAAAAGAATATTAATCCTCCATAAAGGTTTCTTATATAGGGTGCAAGTTAATCCTAACCTAATTAGGATTACCTTCAAAGTGAGTGTTTGATTAGGATACGAACACTATCTCTCATTGATTAGAAAACAATCACCTTGTTTGGTTACAAAGTTGAACGTGTTTAAGGTTAATCCTAAATTAACTCATACGTTTAAATCTAATTAAAGACGATCAATTTTATAGTTAATTAATTAAACCTAAGAAAAATTCGGGGTATTACAGGATATATCTTACACTAATGCATGGATGGGTATTGAGAAGGCGTGAAATTGTTTGTATGGTGATAACTTCGAGTCATTTGACCAACTTCGTTGGTTCATTGAGGAGTCCATGAGGAGTCCATGAGGACAAATCCGGGCAGTAAACTTGTTTTGGATATGGATGAATGTAGTAATCGGTTTAAGAGGTTTTTTGCATCTTTCTATGCATTCATGGCTTCGCATATTGTTGAGCATTGTTGTTTGTGGATGGTACCTTTTTGAGGAGTAGGTATAAAGGGCAATTGTTAGCTGCGACAGCGAAGGATGGAAACCAAGGTATGTTTAATGGTGTTAATATTGTTCAATTTAGTTGATTTGAAAGTACAAGAGTGAGTTGTTAATGTTCAATGTAGAATGTGAGAAGATTGTAGTGTTTTGTATGGTAGTACTGTATTTTGGTACTGTTGAGTCTTTATTTTTATGTATGAATGAGACAGTATGGTGGTACTGTCAAATGAGTTATTGATTAATTATGTAGTTTAGTATCATTTTAAAGAAGCATGTGTTATTATTTGTTGTTGCAGGGTTATTCCCGGAGGCGTTTGCTGTGGTTGATGCTGAGTCAGAAGATAATTAGAAATGGTTTTTTGAGAATTTACGTGAAATTGTAGGGGATGCGAAACAACTCACGTTTATTTTAGATCAAAATAATGGGTTGAGGTCGGCGCTGCCAAAAGCATTTCCAACAGCATACCATGCCTATTGCCTTCATCATTTGAAGATAAATTTGCGAGACAAGGTTAGGGGTCATAAGTCATTCAAAGATCAAAAGGTGTTTTTATTTCGCAAATGTGCATATGCTCCAACTGAGCATAAATTTGAGGGGAAGTTGTCTGAGTTGTTGGCTGAAGGGAAGAAGCAAGTGTAATTTTTCCTTAATGGCTGTCCTTTCTAATATTAGGCGAACTCGTACTTCCAAGGGCAACAGTATGGTGAAATGTGCTCTAATATTGCTGAATCATTTAATGCTTGGATTAAGGAAGCTCGTTTCCTCCCAATTACAAACATAGTTGATTTGATTAGATCCCAAGTTATGGCACAAATGTGCAATAGGAGGTTGGAAGCAGATTCTTGAAATACTATATTATACCCGAAGATGGACGAGAAGTTGGGTGATGAGTTGGATAAGGGAAGGACATGGAGGGTTAGCATGTACAGTGATAGTGTGTTTAAGGTTCATTCATAACCGTCTGTTACTGTTGACATTTTAAATTGCACGTGTACTTGTTATTAGTGGCAAATAAATGGGTTTCCATGCTCGCAAGCTACTGTAGCAATTCAAGCCAGTTGTGGCGACATTAATGACTATGTGGAGGATTATTTTTACACATCTTCATTTCGTGAAGCTTACTCTCAACCTATTCATCCCATTTCTACGGCTCTCAAAGTGGGAGTTAGTGTAAAAAATTGTGAGTTTGTACTTCTACCCAACACGAGACGGCCTGCGGGGAGACCAAAGAATAGGAAGATACCTTCAAGAGGAGAGAAGATAATGCAAATTAAATGTGGTAGATGTGGAAGGCTTGGAACTCATAATAAGAAGACATGTCAAGAACCAAGAACCAATATAGCATTTGTTTGTGGTTGTTTTTTTAAGTTGTTGGTAATTTTAGATGTTATGAGTTGGTTGTAGTGTGTTTTATGATGTCCAATTTTTAGGGCGTAGAGTGACATTTTTTTAAGGCATAATGTTACACGTTGGAACATATGATTTTATGATATGTATATATTGCAAATGAGTTTGTTGAAATGTTAATTCAAACTTATAACAGGATAGTGATACTATCCGTAACATAAAATAACAAACAGCACCAATGTCAATTTGTTACGCAACTGAGAGTACCATGATAATTTGTCATTGGACATGAGCAACTTATTGGATTTGTATTTGTCAACCGTGTAATGATACTGTTAGGTAACGATATATGGTAGTTTCATTTGAAGTACAACTTATTGGTGATGCGTTGACATGTTTTCGAATTTTGTAATATTGAATAGGAACCGACTACGTCTATTACTTTGATTGGACATACAATAATATGATGGGTGTAATTAGTTATTAGCTTTTTTTGTGTTGTTATTTTTTACTTGCAACAGTAAAGTGGTACTGTTAATGGATTATTAGTTACAAAATTATCACATGAGAAGTATTGTGATGAATTAACCTGTTGGCAACATTTTGCAGATCAGCAATCATATAAATTGGCAAGTTTGTGCACAATTGAAACCATATAATAATAAACTTGGATTATTACTATTTAAGAACATAAAAAAAGAAATTTGTAATTAGTGAACAATATGTACACCCATATTCACAAATGAATTGTAAGTAGACTATTCATAAATCTCAGCCAAACAATGTACTCCTAGACATCTCAAGTTTACTTTCTCTTGGCCCTTTTTGTTTTTGGATATGCGATGGAGAGTGGCTTGACAGTGATTGCATCGCTCTCTTTTGGAGTAGTCATTTGCTTTTCCCAGTTTGGATTCCATGATCGGTCACTGTCGAAAATGATTTCTTGGATGATGTCCCTTCTAAAGCTTTGAACTTCTTCTAGAGTCATGGTCTCTGTAATATTCAGTCCATAGGAGTAATTAAGAATGAGGTTACATACAATGATTCCAAGTTGAGTCTACAAAAAAGAATGATACAATGAGCAACGTTGATGTATATTTTTTTGTGAAGTTGTTGACAGTGTCATGATACTGTTGCATGATATGAAAAATGAAAAGAAAGTGTGGGCATTGTAAATATAGTGTCTAGCAGTCCCATTATCCAGGTGTATTATGTGTAAAGTGTCAAAAAGAATTCAACATTGTATCATTATATTAGCAGCAATATGAAGCAAACAAAATAGTACTAAAATACTCACGAGTATTCGCTTTGTTGGGGGTGTATTTTCTACAGATTCAACCTCAATTTGCTGACCTTAATTGTCTTGTAGCCCCATTTGCTGCACATACTCCGCCTGACAATAGTTGTATTATATTAATATGGTAATTAATAAGATTATTTTTTAAAGTAATTTTTTAGTTATGTGAATGTTATTACCACTTTTTTTGCTTTGTTGTAGTGGTTGTCTTCAATTACTTCTCGTGGGCACATGGAATTGTGATGTCTCCATGTTCCACTTTGCATGTCGTGCACTAGTAAAGTCCAGTCGTTTTCAACTCCACTAGGTCTAGCAGCTGTAATGAGGGGATAGAGGTAATATCTGGTACCGAAGATGGCTACTTTAATAACTTTATCATCAAACCACTTAGATTTCAATTAAGCATCAGGGCTATCAAAATAGATCTGCAATGTATAAACACATACTTAGTACACACAGATTTAAGTATGATATATTGTTTCCAAGTATGTTTTTGCGCATGATTACCATTCTTGAGGTTGGGATGTAGCATGTGGGCTTTTTATATTTTGTGTCAGATGTGATAATGTCTCCAAATGCATCAATGACCTGTAAATTAGTAAGTCAAATTAAGCATTATGTTCAATGTGGACATTAGCAATGTTTCCTATTGAATAAAGTAACTGTCAGCAATGCAGTGGTATTGTCTAGCAATAGTAAAATGTTGATGCTAAAATACACATAACACAGTAAAGTGGTACTGTTAGCATAAAATACGTTAGCAACAGTATAGTGGTGCTGTTAGTAGAAAATACAAGAAGAACAATATAGTGGTGCTATTAAAATAAACACACAAAAGCAAATTGTTTCCATCGAAAATACATTCACAAGAGTAATGTGATATTTTCATTGCAAAAATTGACTAACAAAACCAAAGTGTTACACTATGCTTACATTGCCCCTTGTGTCGCCTTCAATGAGTAGTTGCCTGATGTCTTTTAGTTGGATAATGGTGGAACCACTTGATGAACGCCAAATTATTGCACTGCATGTATGAAAAAAAATTAGTACTATCATATTGTTGTCAGTAGAGTATATGACTTGTGTTAAAAGATATTGAGTAAAATATTACTTGGAAAATTCTTTTTGAAACATTTATTTAACTCTTTGCCTTTCTTCATTAGTCAGCAACTTTGATACAGGATTTCGAGCGGAGAATGTGAGTTGTATACCATCTACATGGGATGGTATTTTGTCAACAAAGTCATCCACATTAATGGTTTCTTCATCGCCAAGCTCCTCTCCTACTTTTTTGTCGTCTTTAGCGATTGCTTTTTTAACCCCCTTTCCCTTTTTGCTTGTCTCATACGTGTACTCAGGTTTCTTACTATCTTTTCGTGTCCTTTGTTCGGACTTCACACGCTTAGCAAGAGACGATGGAGTTGGTTGTTTTTTGGGCGCATGAGATGTTTTTTTCACCGCCTTTGGATTTTGGGCTGCCTTTTCAAATGCTTGGGTGATGTTGTGTACATTGAATTCCATGGTGTCTTCCCCTAAATCATCCTTCAAAACAGCAAAGTGATAATGTTATAGCAGAAAAACTATATCGAAAGTAAAGTGATGATGCGATAGCAAAAACATTATAGCAATAATACAATGGTGCTGTTACATCACAAAAAAAAAAAAAAAAAAAAAAAACAATCAGTAGTATCAACAACTAATTTAACCAATAGCAACATTTAAAGTGAAATTTGTATGCCTTTTTGCTTTGCAACTCCTCTAAAGTACTTCATATTTCTTTTGGATCTCTTCCAGCTGTGTTTCTAACTTTGAATTCAGCATTTGTAGGTTCTCTATTTGTTTATCTTTTGCAGCCCCTTCATTTTGCAATTCATTCACTTTTGTTTTGAGTTGTGCTAGCAACTCATCTGTATGAACATCTGTGAGCGCCGTGTCCTAGACCACGCTGGGCTCGGGGGTAGTACGCCACTAACCATGGATGATTAGGGCATAGAGGGAGTCGCCACCCGATTTGGCTTCGGGAACCAATTGACCCTTAGGAAAGGTCTAACTTACCATAACCAGAGATTGTTTGGGTTCGGAGCTAGGGTACGTAGTTGGGAAGGTGTTAGGCACCCAATAACGCCCGGCCGAGGCCGGCCCCCACATGTACTTATTGGCTTTAATTAAAAAGGACTTAATTAGGCTCAACCATTAACCAAACACTTATGCAATTGAACTCAATCATGGCACGTAGTGATGGGAAAGAAAAAGGAATTAAACAAGATATATGAACAGGTATATACAATGGCAAAGTATTCAAAGGGCTACGAGAAATGCTTACACTGCCTGCAAAAACGAGAGAAAGATTAAACTGCAAAAATAGGGGTCATGCACGTACGTGCATATGGAAGGCAGTACGTGCACATCATACGTACATACGTACATGCTCAATAAATCAGCCTAACACTTACCATGCACTGCTCGAATGAATCTGTGACTCGGATATATATAGGAAATTGACTCGAATATGACTCAGAAGTGATAAAAATGACCTAAATCTAAATGATGAAGGAATGAAAGCAAATATTAATGAGGATGTACACGCAATAAATGATACTTGTATGCAGAGGCCTAAATTATGCGAGTTGAATGCTGGAATTGATGGACAAATATGATTGCATGATTCTTCCTATCCTTTATGCCCGAACAATATTTAGAATATTGAATATCATATGCGAGGGATGAATAGATGCTAAAACGAATTTGAATGCCAACCATTAAATGAAAGGGATGCGGAAGATGTTATGCACATTTCATACAATTAATAATCATACTAAATCACAAGGAAATAGAATAAAGGATTGAAAATCGTTACCCTCAGGTATGGGCAACAGCAATTTCTCCCCGAGTTTGCTTTCCGGACCTCTCGCAGTCACAACTATGAGTTTTCAGATCTTTCGGGTTGGAGGCTGGGTGCAAAAGTTCGATCCCCTCTCTTGGTTGAAAGTGGGGTATATATAGGGAGGTGTTAGGGTTTATTTCAGAGTTCATTAGGGTTTCTTAGCTGCCATCAAGCAGCTGTCAGCATAGGGGCTTCACAAGGAAAGAAACGATTTGGGGGGAAAAGCTGAAAATTTCGAAAATAAAGGGCATGATCGTACATGCATGATCCATGCTCATATGATCATGGGGTATCAAAAAACCAGGTTGCATGATCATACGTGCATGGAAGATGCACGTACGTTCATGAACCATGCTCATATGATCATGGGGTATCAAAAACTATCAAAAAGCCACGTTGTGCCTGCATGGGTCTTTCAGGCTCGCTTGTGGTAGTTCATCTGCTGTTAACCTTTATAATTGTGCTTAAGGGTGGTCCAAAATGTCAGGCAGTACAAAATTGGGTGTCAACAGTTGCCTCTCATTTCGGTTTCATTCACAAAGTGAGTGAAATCGGAAGACCAGAAGACAAACCATTTTGAACCAACTGACTTTCCTGAACCAAAAGTGTACATGTAATGAATGCAAATGCATGCATAAGGGTCGAATTAGGCTTTGCCTAACTTCCTACGTACTCCGTGGAGATCAGACCTATCGTAGTTCATGCAAGACAATGGGGCACTCAGCAGGTAATTTCTCGAAACTACTAACTGCGAAGAGTAACATAGCAATGAAGATGCCAAAGATATCTTTATTCCTTTCCCGGGGAATAAAAGTATGATCCCTTTCCTTGTAGATCATAAACAAACATAGAAATTTTATCCATGTCCCTGTGGATAAAAGCACGATCCTTGTCTTTGTGGATCATAAACAAGCATATAAATTTTATCCCTGTCCCTGTGGATAAAAGCACGATCCCTATCCCTGTGGATCATAAACAAGCATTAAAATTTTATCCCTGTCCCTGTGGATAAAAGCACGATCCCTGTTCCTGTGGATCATAAACAAGCATAGAAATTTTATCCCTGTCCCCGTGGATAAAAACACGATCCCTGTCCCTGTGGATCACAAAATATCATAGAAATTTTATCCTTGTCCCTGTGGATAAAAACACGATCCCTGTCCCTGTGGATCATAAACAAGCATTAAAATTTTATCCCTGTCCCTGTGCATAAAAGCACGATCCTTATTCCTGTGGATCATAAACAATCATAGAAATTTTATCCCTGTCCCTGTGGATAAAAGCACGATCCCTGTCCCTGTGGATTATAAACAAGCATAGAAATTTTATCCCTGTCCTCGTGGATAAAAGCACGATCCCCGTCCCTGTGGATCATAAACAAGCATAGAAATTTTACCCATGTCCCTATGAATAAAAGTATGATCCCTATCCTTGTGGATCATAAACAAGCATGGAAATTTTATCCTTGTCCCTGTGGGTGAAAAAGAAATGCAATTCCTTTCCCTGAGAACGCACAAGCAAACAAACCTAATCCCTTCCTTAGGGGATGCACAAAGATATGAAGTTACATGAATGCAGACCCTATTTCAAGGAATAACAACAGAAACAGACCCTAGTCTAAGGGATGGATAACAAAAGAATGACTTATAAAACAAAAGCCCTTGGATGAGAAGACTCCCAAGACACACTAAGGAGGAAATTGATTCATGAGACCAACACGGATAATCTTTGAAATATTCTTTTATTTTGGGACACATCCCCCGCAAGGTTCACCTTGCCCCTTGCTTGAAATCCCTCCTTCATCATTTTCTTCATGTTATTATTATTTTTTTATATATCTTTTTTTCCTTTTCATCTTTTAATTTTCCTCATGCCCTAACTTTTGCCTAGGCCGCCCTTTCGGGTTTTCAACCTAGCGGGCCTTTTTCTCCTTATTCTTCCCATAATCAACCCATCAGCACCTTCAAAGAATTATTCTCACCATCACATTGAACTGCTTGAGACCTTCTTCCATGGCATGGAAAACATTAATAAAATCCCAATCTTCCTTTTGAATTATCAATGGTTCAATCTTCCAACACATGAGTCTTTTGGCACATGCCCCTTGCATGAATAATGTGGCTGCACCTCTAAAGGTTGCCTACGTACCCAAGAAGGGATCAAGCTCTACGTAGTTCACTTAAACAACTTTAATCAATCAGAGAGGGCTTTCTTTTGGACTGTAATGTAGGCTTAGGGGTCTAGGCTCAAGAAAGAAAAGATAATAAAGGCTCAAAATTTGTTTCCATGGGTTCCTATCTGCCAAGGATTACCTTAATGATGTTCCTTTTGCGTCTTCATTTCACTTCCCAGCTTGGTAATCAATTCGCTATTTCATTCTTGCACCCTTTTTCTTTTCTTTCTTTCTTTCTTTCTCTTTTCTCAATTTTTTTTTTCAATATACTGCCCCTTCTTTCAAACAACACCTCTTTAAAATTTGCTCCTAGCGTAGGGGGGTAATCCTTGACAAGGGTATCAAAAAAGAAATCATTTAGGCTTAAAAGGGTTAGCAAGGGATTTTTCTTTTCTTTTGAAGGATAGTAGAAATGATGGCCTCTCTTCATTTTGATTTCCATTGTTCGCAATTCAAGCATTAAAAGGACAAGCATATTAACTCATGTGTTAGAAAGGCAAACCACATCAAATTTAAAGAAAGCAGGCAATAAATTAATGCAAACCATTCACTGATAAGCAAAAGAAATAGTCATAATGAAAATCCAATCAAAATGACCAATTATTCAAATAATATCTTAAAACCATAGAAACTAAGCAACCATTTTATTTCAAATCCACGACGCCCCATCCCCATTTGGAGGTGGCATGGCATGATAGTCTGGAAGTGGATTCGTCGATATATTAGGCAATCCTAGTTTAGGAAGCTTCCCCGAATCAATCATGTCCTGAATGGTATGGCGGAGACAACCGCATTTATCAGTGTGGTGGCCACGACTCTGGTGAAAATCACAGTACTCATTCTCATTGTAGTTAGGTGCTGATTTGTTGATAGGAGTAGGATCTAGTGGCTTCAACTTTCCTCTTTTCACCAAATTTTGAAGGGTTGTAGATAGGGACACACCAAGTGGAAAGAATTCTCTAGGTCCATTACGCGAATTAACGGCATTCACCTCATTCGGCTTGCCACCATTACTTGCACTCGAGCTGCCAAATCCATATGCGCGTTTCTTCCCATCATTTTTGTCAATCAACCTACTATCCATACCATCTTCCACTTGTATGCCAGCATCATACAAATCCTCAAAAGTCTTCAATGGGATAGGCATCAATGGTCTTTCGAAAGCTGGTAGAAGATTCTTCACAATCATGCGCATCTGATCCTTCTCAGTTGGACGATTGGGCATTTTAACGGCTTTAGCCCTCCACCTTGTTAAGAACTCAGAGAATGTCTCATTACTCTTCTGCTTAGTGGTCTCTAAATCTCATAGAGTGACATCAAGTTGGACATTGTAGTTATAATGGTGCACAAACTCCATAGCTAGCTCCTTCCAGTCTTGGGTCTTCGCATTGTTCAAGGAAAGGTACCAGTTCATAGTATCCCCATTAAGAGTTCTAGGGAAATAATGCACAATTTGCTCTTCAGAAATCCCATAGGTTTCATTGCTAGAATGTATTGTTTCAGGTGATTGCGAGGATTACCAGTCCCATCAAACACATCCATCTTTGGCATTTTGAATTTTGGGGGAATTGGACGTTTGGGAATGGGCATAATTCATCCATGTCTAGCATGTACTCTTCAACACCTTGGGATTTCCTCAAAATAGTCTTCATTTTTTCTACCTCATCGGAAATGTCTTGCACCTCTCTCCTTTTAGCTTTCTTCTCGGCTACAGATTCCTTCTTAGCTTCAGCTTCCTTCTTCTTAGCCTCAGTTTCCTTCTTCTTAAGGTAGTCCTCATGGTCTTTTTCATCAAAAATAAAATCTTCATCCTCTTCCCCAGTCTCAATTGTCTGTTTACCCTGGTTAACTTCAATCTTCTGGAGTCTTTTCAAGATAGGAGCCATTGATCTTTCCATCATCTTTGCCATCATTTCTTCTAGCTTTTTCACCAAATCTTGTTCAGCATCCATTTTAGTGGTTTGTGATGTTTTTGCTCTTTCTAACCTTCCAAATGAATTACGAACCCAAGCAATGATTGGTTACCCTTGCAAGGAATGTGTTTATCCTTATAAAAGCTTTTTACTTCGATTATTCATAATGATTCCATATCAATTTCCATCCAAACATGCCCCTGGAATAAGATGAAAACAAATAAAGACTAAAGGGGTTGAACCAAAGGGAGAACTTAGACACACTTAGAATGAGATGAACAAATGACAATGACCTAATATGGAGGATGCAAATGGACCTAGACTCCTAAAATGACAACTAAAGATCTAGACAAGAGATATGATAACAACATACAAAACCAAAAAGGAAAAGATGTAAACTTAAAATGAATGGGCCTAATGCCCTTAAAATGGACCAACTAAAAGACCACACATCAAAGGAGATACAAAGAACCTAAGACCCCTAATGAATAAGATGACTACAATAAATGAGATGCCCCTAGGAAGATGAGATGATAATGGATCTACAACCCCATACAATCACATTAAGGACACATGAAGTTAAAGTATCACATTGGGTTTAACCAACCAAAGTCTATCCTTTTTTGCACCTAGGCCCATTACAATATTCACACAATCTTTCATTCTCATTTGGATCCAAGCCTATATTTTTTTTTTTGGATTTTTTTTGGGCTTGGGTCCAATTACATGATCACACCTCACCTCTCAATTGGGCCTAGACTTGAAAAGATAATAGACAACGATGGGCTTTGCCCCCTAACCTAAACATTATAGACTTAGGTGCAAATGCAACATGATATGCATAATGACACACATTCAATCAAGGCTATGCAATGGTCTGTGGGGGACATTAGTGTGGTAGGTCAATTAGGGTACTTCTCCTTCAAGAGTCACCTAGGCTAGGGTGCTAAAAGAGCAACCCGTTAATGTACTCACTAGTTTATTACAGGCTAGTGGCACAGGCCGTGGGTTGATGGTGCTGAATTGAGTTGCCCATAGGAACTAAATGGAACCTGGGTCTCTAATCAGACTGCCATCGAGGGATAATAAATGCCAAAATTTTGCGCGTGTGTGCAATTTTGGTTTTGCCCAATTAAGTCTCCTAATTAATTAAAGCCAATAAATACCTTGGAGTTTAGCTCTCCATCCCCAGTGGAGTCGCCATTGTGAGCGCCGTGTCCTGGACTACGCCGGGCTCGGGGGTAGTACGCCACTAACCATGGATGATTAGGGCGTAGAGGGAGTCGCTATCCGATTTGGCTTCGGGAACCAATTAACCCTTAGGAAAGGTCTAACTTATCATAACTAGAGATTGTTTGGGTTCAGAGCTAGGGTACGTCGTTGGGAAGGTGTTAGGCACCCAATAATGCCCGGCCAAGGCCGGCCCCCACATGTACTTATTGGCTTTAATTAAAAAGGACTTAATTAGGCTCAACCATTAACCAAACACTTATGCAATTGAACTCAATCATGGCACGTAGTGATGGGAAAGAAAAAGGAATTAAACAAGATATATTAACAGGTATATACAATGGCAAAGTATTCAAAGGGCTACAAGAAATGCTTATAGTGCCTGCAAAAACGAGAGAAAGATTAAACTGCAAAAATAGGGGTCATGCACGTACGTGCATATGGAAGGCACGTACGTGCACATCATACGTACATAAGTACATACTCAATAAATCAGCCTAACACTTACCATGCTTTGCTCGAATGAATCTGTGACTCGGATATATATAGGAAATTGACTCGAATGTGACTTAGAAGTGATAAAAATGACCTAAATCTAAATGATGAAGGAATGAAAGCAAATATTGATGAGGATGTACACGCAATAAATGATACTTGTATGCAGAGGCGTAAATCATGCGAGTTGAATGCCAGAATTGATGGACAAATATGATTGCATGATTCTTCCTATCCTTTATGCCCAAACAATATTTAGAATATTGAATATCATATGCGAGGGATGAATAGATGCTAAAACGAATTTGAATGCCAACCATTAAATGAAAAGGATGCGGAAGATGTTATGCACATTTCATACAATTAATAATCATACTAAATCACAAGGAAGTGGAATAAAGGATTGAAAATCGTTACCCTCAGGTATGGGGAATAGCAATTTCTCCCCGAGCTTGCTTTCCGAACCTCTTGCAATCACAACTATAAGTTTTCAGATCTTTTGGGTTGGAGGCTGGGTGCAAAAGTTCGATCCCCTCTCTTGGTTGAAAGTGGGGTATATATAGAGAGGTGTTAGGGTTTATTTTGGAGTTCATTAGGGTTTCTTAGCCGCCATCAAGCAGTTGTCAGCATAGGGGCTTCACAAGGAAAGAAACGATTTAGGGGGAAAAGCTGAAAATTTCGAAAATAAAGGTCATGATCGTACGTGCATGGAAGATACATGTACGTGCATGATCCATGCTCATATGATCACGGGGTATCCAAAAACTATCAAAAAGCCACGTTGTGCCTGCATGGGTCTTTCGGGCTCGCTTGTGGTAGTTCATCTGCTGCTGCCCTTTATCATTGGGCTTAAGGGTGGTCCAAAATGTCAGGCGGTACAAAATTGGGTGTCAACAACATCCATTGTCTTTGTTAGGTCTTCCCTTTTTTTAAGCTCTTTATCCCCAACTTCTTCCTCTTTGTCATCAACAGCAACATCACTTTCATGTTCACTTCCTGGTTGTTCGTCACTTGGGTTGTTTTGACTTTCCTCCTCATTAACATTTTCTTCTTCTTCATTTTTTTCATCAGTGGCATCAGTGTATTGGCGATCATGCCCAATGTTAAGTGTTTGGTACCTAACATTGAAAAGACGCCCTTCCTTTTTGCTGAACTCTATTTCACCACCGTAGATCTGCACATTGAATAAACTTGTTTAAATTGTTTATTTGATATTTTCACAAACAACACTGTTGCATGATTTTGGCACTATTAGATGTTTATTCGCATAACAGTACCAGTTTACCGTTAGTAGTAATGTTTTTTAAGCCATATAACATACAACAGTACTAGTTCACTATTGTTAGTATTTAAAACGTAGGCATAAGTAATAGTGTAGTGATATTGTTTACAGTACAAAAAACACTGTTTAATACGATATAATACTTACCTCATCACTTGGTAGGCTTACAAGTGTAATCTTTTCCATGGCCTTTGTTAGCTTTCCTAGGTTCCATTTCACGAACCTTGGAATTGAATTTTTGTTCACTAGCTTCATTATAGTGCTGTGCTCGCATAACCAATACTGTAGCAATACATAAAGTAGCATATGTTATTTGATTGTCATATTTAATGCGGAATCATAGAAAGTTAATGTAAATATTTGGATTTAATTGCTTATTAAAAGTACAATCACGCAGCCGGTCACATTTGTAGGGATGTTGTGTGATTTTTGAATGGACGCTTTCAAGAAGTTTTTAATTGCACCTGGCCAGTCATAATTCCTCATGGCATCCAAGTCCTCCACATATTTCACGTATGACCAGCTGAGATTTGTGCCGGATGTGGTGAAGAAGACAGAAACAAAGGCATACAAACATAATAGCCTGGTAACATCTTCATTGTCTTTTTTACTTTGCCTGTTCATAGCTTCTTTAATTAGCTTCTCAATGGTCGCTGGAGTTAATCTGGGAACACCCCCACACATGTGATCCACTAGTAATTGGTTGAGTTTTAGGACGCGCCCCAAACTAATTGGCTCTGTGCCTTCATGTATGCCGAAAATCAAGGAGAAGTCGCTATTCCTCAATTTTAAGAGCTTTTTGCCTATATGGGAAGCCGTGTAATCGGGTGTGTAGGTACGGATGATGTTGATGACTTCCTTGTCATGTTTCTTGATGCACTTTGTTTTCAATTTTCTATCTACAAAAGGTTTGAAGAAACCCTAAAAAGGGGTTCGTTTGAGCTCAACTATATGCCTCTCCTCTAATTTATTTTCCTTAATGACCATTTCGATGGCCAATAGGTTGTAACGCATTTGGTTGGCTGTTGAGGTACGTGGCTTCTTTTCCTTGCTTGTGTTGCCAATATCGGAACTCGTTTCTGATTATCAATGACACAAGTCAAAAAGTATCAGTTTAGCGATAGTTGTGTATGATTTTAGCGCATGAGACAACACCAGTTTACTGTTGGATGTATATCCACAGCATCAGTTTTTAGTTGGTATAAAAAAACCAAAACAACATTTAACATTCAATAAAAGGTCCACAACAGTAAGGTGGTAATGGTTGAAGGTGTAATTATGTAGTTTTGAGGAAAACAATACATAATATATGAAGCAACAACACCAATTTACTATATGAACTATATGTTTCCAGATCCACAATACTACAATGATGAGGGATGAAATAATAAAAGTGAAATAAGAAGGTGGTGCTGTTGAATCATTAAAAGTTCCACAACAGTAAGGTGATACTGTTTGAAGGTGTAATTATGTATTTTCGAGGAAAACAATACAAATTATATCAAACAACAGCACCAATTTACTGTATTACCAATATTTTCTAGATATACAATACTACAATGATGCGCGATGAAATAATAAAGGTGAAATAGTAAGGTGGTGCTGTTGAATCGTATAGATTGGGGTACAATTGTGATAGGTAATAATAGATTACGGAGGAAACAGTACCAAGATCGTGTTGGAACAATATTTCCTTAACTAAACGTAATCAAATTCATTAAGAGGAAATATTCAGGTTGCACAGTAAGATGGTACTGTTGGAAGTGCAAATTTTGATTGCTACAGTTTAGTTAAATGTTGGATTAATTTGTGGACACCAACAGCACCAATACGCTGTTGAGTCGCTAATTTTTCAAAATCGACACAATAACAAGACCAAATGGGGTTTTCGCGTGCAAAAGCATTACTTACGAACCCTACAACTAGTGTTGTCGTTCTACATTAGAACACAAATCCTAATATATGGAGTTATGGAATGGTACGGTTCACTATTGGGTTTGTACAATTTGTAATATTGTCGACAATATTACATTTGATTGGACATACAATAATATGATGGGTGTAATTAGTTATTGTCGACATTATTATTGTAATGCGAACTAATTATTGTTACTCATTATTGTTTCCATAATTAAGTTGTGGAATGCAATGGATTTGTGCAGTGGGTTCGTGTATGGGAGGATGAATTGCAAAGGCGACAACGTGACGAACAAGGTTGGAGTGGTAAGCAGGGAAGATATGAAAACATTGGTAGCCAACCATTATCGCAAGGAAACGAGAACCAGATTGAAAATGATAACCAGATTCGACCAATACGCAATGAAATATTAATGTTGAAGCGTTTGATAATTTTGCTACTAATCATTATAATATTAATGTGGATGTTTAGAAATTAATTTTTTAATTTCTATGTGTATATGACTTTTAGGCACCTTGACTTAGGACTGGCTTGGCACCTTGACTTAACCAATAAAAAATTTTCATTAAAATGATAAATTTTTATGTGCCATTGTAATGACTGCTACATGATTTGGTTAACATATATGCATGAAAACTGTCATATCATTTAGATAAATAAATTTGAGCAAAAAATTTAGACGCTCTAAGCTCAAAATAAAAGAATTGATTGACAATTTGTTACCTTGTTAACCATTTAAAAGAGAGCATAAATTTATCCCAAATGTCTAGCGTTTTTCTATCAATACAAGCTAGGGATGAGATCCTCTGAAAGTTTTGGCTTGTAAAGTATAAACTATAAAGAGAAGTTGCCAAGAAATGAGTGGGAGCTATGAGATAAGCCTGTTCACTTTGGTAGCCTCTATCTACCTACTAGCACACTTTGTAACAATCACTAATTGCAAAGGACATTGTTTGTTTAATATTTTTAAGCTACTTCTCTTATTACTTTTTACATTAAATGTCAAAGTTAATATTCTATAAATGCCAACCAATGTCACATAAAAATGGTTAGTACTTTTTATTTTTTTAATTAATGAGCCACAACCAAGCTAGAGCATCAAATGGAAAAAAAAATCTCGACTATCTTCTAGACTTTTTTTTTTTATACTATTCTTATTCAGAGTGGGAGCATGTTAGGGTTGAAAAGGGACTAGTTTTTTTTCATATGGAAATTAGCTAGTGGGAGTTGTGTCCTAATTAGCTGGACCATCCTGTTTTTAAGTTGCTGGTTGAACCCTTGAGCCATATTGTTAAAGGCTTTTGCACTTATGGTATAGTAGTAAGTGCCAAGCAACCAATGGGCCTGTGTTATATATCCAAAAGGCTCTTGCACTTTCATTGTAAAGTTGCCTCTCTATATTTCATAATTCATGCAACGATACTACAAAACACAACCCTTTTGGCCCTGTTTGCAATCAACTAATCCACCACAAAACACAACCCTTTTGGTCCTGTTTGCAATCATAACAGAAACCCTAGAAAAGATAAAATTAAACCTTTATTCATGGCCAAGCTCGAATGTGTAATTTTCAACCTTTCATAATTTAGATGATAGCTGAAACAAGAATCTTAATTCAACTTAACCAATCTTGATCCCCTGCCTTATGCCAATAATCATTAAAAGTATTTGGAATTGATCCCTTTGACACTAAAGTTATGGCTGTAGCATTTATTTGCCTCAACATAACCATACACTCTTTACCAAGAGGTCAATCATAATTATCGTCATCGTAATAGAATCAAATCATAGGTCAAAAAAAGAAAACCATGTCTAAAAAGTTTGTATTAAGTGACATTACACTTTCAACCCAGATCCTTTGCTATATGAATAATGTCGCCCATTCACACATAACAATAAAATTCATAAATATTCACTCTTTGCCAATGCTCATAATTAACTTAAAAATATTCCACATAAACAACAAACACTTCAATTAAGTTCCTGCCCCTACCATCAAACACATAAGCAGTAAACCATTTATAAAGAGCCAAATCCACCTAAAGGGTAATGTTAGTATCCCCATGGGCATAGCGAAAAACACAAAATCACTAATTGAGTTCAGCAATTAAATCAAACTTTTGCCATTGTTTTCCAAAAAAAAAAAAAACAAAACAAAACAAAACAAAATGGGCAACAATATTTCTTCCCCACTAGCCCATCAACTATATGTGAACCCTAAAAATAAAAAATAAAAAATAAAAAAAATACAAGAAAACAAAACAAATAAATTAACCAAGTTAATAGTACTTACAAAATTTAATCTTATCATGAACTGTAACATATATCAACTAACTATGTAGTAAATATAAATCCTATTAAATCTTATTCACTTACCTATAGAAAAAAACATATCATCATTGGATACAGGACCATAGCTACGTGAAGTTCTAACATTAGTACTAGGAACGGGTCTACAAAAAAATCAAATACTCAACTATTAGCATGAAGTTATAAAAATAAATTATAGACATTAAGTGTTTTAAATGTGTAAAATGATCAACTCAATCCAATTTAACTTTAGAACAATTTAAAGTGATAATAGAGGTGAATAAATATTAGCAATTCCATCAATATTGTACTATGGCACAAACAACTACATATCCATATTACATTGTCAAAGTTTTTGCACAAACAACTACATATCCATATTACATTGTCAAAGTTTTTGCAAACAACTACATATCCATATTACATTGTCAAAGTTTTTGCATAAATTAAATAAGTAAACTTACATGTTCATTAGGGTTGGGCAATTCCTCTTGTCATGCGACAGTCCCCATTGATTACATTCATTATATTTTTTTAAATTTTGTTACCTTGCCTTTTCTTTTCCTCCTTTTATCCTTTTCCCACATCCCTTAGCTCTAACTTGATTGGGTTCTAACAACACAGGAGTAGAACTGATTAGGAGACAATTGCTAGGAACTCCCAAATTGTTGCTACCCTCTCCAATAGAGAGTGAATTGATCTTCCTTTCACTAGTTAACAAATCTTCTCTCAACATTTCAGTTCCCTCTACACTTAAAACGGCTCCATCAACTACCCTTGCAAGAACTTCATATAAATCATTACAACGAAATAACAACCCCCTATCACCTATATCCTCTATGTTCACCCCACTGCCCTCCATTAAACTTAAACATTTTGCACCCTTTGTCCATCTCTTCAAAATATATTTACCTAGAAAATCAGTATATTGTTTTCTACAAAACAAAAAAAAAAAAAAAAATAGTGCAACAAGTGTCTGCAGGAATTCCCTTCCACTCAAAATTCTTACAACTGTAGCTTAAAACATCAGAAACCTTATAATCCACAATCAACCGAACTCGGTCTGGCATTGCTTTTTCACTATCCTTATTTTGCCTTCGGGTGCCTTTGCCACCATCAAACACCCGCCTTTCAACCTCAGAGATGGTTTTGAACTCATCATCCACCTTAACAGTACTCCCATATTTCATAGATTCCCACAACTCATCTTGAAATTTTTCAAACATGGAATGTGTACAAATATCTGTTATCCTAAATAATTAACCCTAGAGGAGGTGAATAGGGTTATAGGCTAAATTAAAAACTAATTTCAATCTCAAAATCAAATTATTGCAAGTAAGAATAAATACAAGAACAAGTAATAATAAAGAGATTAAGAAGAAGAGAATGCAAACGACGTTAACAAGGTTTAGCCTCCTGCCTACGTCCTCGCCTCAAGAGCTCGCTTGAGAATTCACCAATCCACTATCACTCTCCTTCAAGATGGAGCAGTAAAGTTTTACAATTCAAGTGTTCTTTACCAACACTTGGCCAAACATGCTTCTCAAGTGCTTACAAAGTAAGTATTCACACAACCTTTTGATACAAGATGTTTGGAGTATATTTTTGTACTCAAGAAGTTCTCTCAAAAGAGTGAATACACAGAAATTGAAAGCACACTCAGCTATTGATTGAATCTTAATGAATGCTCACAAGAGAAATTAGGGCTTGTAATTGATTATCTTGTTTATAACTTAATGAATTCTCATAAATGAGTTCAAGGCTTGTATTTATACACAAGGAGTCCAATATGACCGTTCTGTAGCAATAAATGTCGGGAAAAGAGGTTTGGTGGGCATTTAATGCTTTAAAAGTCCGTTATAAAACTAGCCATTATGATTTAGCCTGAGTCTTTCAGCCGGTTGAAACATCTTTCAGTCGTCTGAAATTTCCCTTTCAATCATCTGACGAAGGCTGCTGAGAATTCCAAAGAGGGTTATTTTTGGAGTACAAGGATCAAGCCCTTCAGTCATTTAAATATTGATTTCAGCCGGCTTAAAGTGGTATTTCAGCGAGCTCAAAGAGCCGTCTGAAAATACCAGAGAGCTGATATTTTGTAAAGTCTTTTCTTTAGCATGTTGAAGCATTTCGGCCTGCTGAAACACTACTTTCAGTCATCTGAAAAACCTTTTAGCCATCTAAAAATACTTTGTTTCATATTGCTAAAATACTATGTTCTGGGGGAATGAAATCCCTTGACTTGGGCAGTGTGATATGTAACTTTTGGGCATGTAAAAGGTGTTTTAGTTTGGGTTGAACCCCTTGAATCTTAAGTAAGCAAGATTGTGATTCAATTTTACAAAATGATCCTAACAACTCTTAATCTTGAACAAGTTCTTCATTTGGTCAACCTTGGATTGTTAGATTTGACTATCACAGGCTTCTTCTTGCTATAGATGATTCATTAGAGTCATATGCCTTCTGATTCTTGACTTTGATACCTGTCTTAAAGATAATTGAATCTCATTAGTCCTTTAAACATCTTTAGTGCATTGTTATCATCAAAATCAATGGGAATTAGGCCATTTAGGCCAACAATCTCCCCCTTTTTGATGATGACAATCCATAGATGTTTAATGTAGGGAACACAAACATAATATAAAGCAATAAACTTCCCTTTTTAACCTATATGAAGTTAAAGTCCATTTTGATACCAATGATTAACAGTTTTAGCAAAAATGTACACAATAAATAATTGCATTATGCTATAAGCTCCCCCTATCAATATGCATCAATGTTTAAACATAAGTTATCACATGGATAAACATATAAGCATTGGTATATATCAAGAATGATGTCAAAAATATATTCATTTAATTCAAGGAGTAATTTTGTCGAATACATCAATTTTACCAAAACAAATAACCAAAATATCCAAAACAGATATCAATTTTACCAACCATACATCAACATATCTATATATCCAAAATGTTAAAAAGACATTAATATCTTAAAACATCTATCATCTATCATCATCTCCCCTTTTGTCATCCATAAAAAAAAATTCATAGAGGAAATGCAGGGAGAGAGTCTCGAATATAGTGAATAACTTGTGTCTGGGTCCTCTTGATATCATCAATATCAGTGCTCATGATGTCTAAGCGATCATGCAGGCCCTCCATCTTGTCAGTGAGATAAGTCTTCAAGTCTTGCATCTGATGAGAGAGGGAAGTGAACATCTCGCGAACAATAGCAGGAGGAGGAATGGTGGAATCATCGTCCAAGGCCGTATCAATGTCCTGACAGCATCCTTAGTGTCCATGTCCTAAACCTGTGTGCCTTTCTTGACCCAAATTCCATTTACTAGTGTGTAATTCATTCAACCTAAGAAAGAAGCGTTAATTTTGTTGCGGAAGGTTGGGTGAAAAACATCACTAGTAGTAGGATGGATGCCATAGTGCTCAAAAACTACAGATAAGGCAACACTATAGGGTAGAATGCTGCGACCTTCGATGTCTTTGGCTATCTTGGATCCCTTTGTTTCATGCTTGGTTTTCTCTATACAGGACTTCATATGGTAGAGCATAAAATGACCCTAATTTATGGGTTTTCTAATGAGAATGCACCATAGAAGCCCAATGTCGATGTAGGTGACATGATCCTTGCCACCACCTCGAGGTAAGATATTGTAAAATAGAATTTTGTGAAGTAAATTGCATTCTAAACTAAGATCCTTTAACTAGAGCTTAAAGGGCTTGGTGATATTGTCTCGGCTTAGAATGAGGTTTAGGGCATTGACATGATAGAAGCCTTTAATACGCGGCTAAGAGTGAGTCTCGGAAATGATAGCACCATTTGAAGGAGTGTGAAATAGATCGTTAAGGAGGTGGTCTGTCAACACTATATGCTTGCCTTTGAGGTAAAATGTAGCTCGGCCTATTGTAGGCATAGAAAAATGAATGTGGAATACCTTAATTGTGGTGTTATAGCAGGGATGAGAGAGGGTGCAAAAATCCAAAAGCCCCACAGTAAATAGAAGAGCACGAACCCGAAAATGGTATTGATTCAGAAAAAGAGGGTCAACAATCTTCGGATACACGACCTTCTTGCTGTAGAAATTCTGGGCAAAGAGGAGACGCCGTGCTCCAGAGTGAGGTAGTGTGGTGGATCAGTAGGCTATGCTGAAGGTTCTTCATTGGAAGGCTTATGGCCTGAGTCGTATGCAGGGTCACTGGGTCAAGGACAGGGCTGTGGAGGAGCTGCCAGTGGTGGTGGAATCTATTGCTGTGGAGGTGGCTGCCAAGATGCCGGCAGTAGTGGAGGAGCACCTCAAAGAGTGCGAGGGAGAGTGACTAGGGGAGGAGGAGAGGGAGCGACGTTGGAATCAGCAAGTCTCTCTGTGTGTGGACGACTCTGATAAGTGTTATTGGCCATGGTCTTTTGCCATTTGGGATGAGAAGAGGCTCCTTCATCGGCAGTAGAGGGTTTATTTTGTGCCGTTTTCTTGAGATTAGCCATGGAAGATGAGGTGAAGTGAAGAAATGACAGGTTAGAGTTTAGCCCATCAGAGAAGGAGAAAGGGAAAGGCCACGAAAGAGTTTATTTGAAAAAATAAAGTTAGGGCTCAGAAACATTTAAATACCCCGATGATTTCAGCTGGTTGAAAGATAGGTCAGCCGTCTGAAATCCCTCTTTCGGTCGGCTTGATTGTTTTTCAGCTGGCTGAACAAGCCGTCTGAAAGAAACAGAGAATCCTTAATTTTGATAGTTAAGGGAGCAACTTTCAGCCATCTGGCTCAATAAGTTAGCCGTTTGAAAGTGATTTTCAGCTGGCTGAAAGAAGCTTTCAGCCATATGAAAATATCAAACAGAAGATTATATAAGAATTAAAGCTTTTAGCCACAAAATGTCATGATAATGAGCATGTTATCATATATCATCACTTAAACACATCCCAAGTTCACGTTTTATGAAGTTAAACCTATCTTTTTGAAGAGGTTTTGTAAAAATATCTGCTAATTGATGTTTGGTACTAACAAATTCAATTTCAACATCTCCTTTTTAAACATGATCTCTTATAAAATGATGTCTTATTTCAATGTGTTTAGTGCATGAATGCTGTATGGGGTTCTTAGTGAGATTAATTGCACTTTTATTATCACATTTTATAGGAATATGATTATAATGAAGTCCAAAGTCCTCAAGTTATTGTTTTATATACAACACTTGTGTACAACAACTACCGGCTGCTAAGTATTCAGCCTTGGCTGTAGAAAGAGCAATCGAAGTTTGCTTCTTGCTAAACCAAAAAACTAGGGAATGTTCAAGAAAGTGACAAGTCCTACTTGTGCTTTTGCGACCATCTTTGCATTCGGCAAAGTCCGCATCGGAATAACTAAGCATATCAAATGATGTGAATTTAGGATACCATATGCCAAGATTAATAATGCTACTAAGATATTTAAATATGCGTTTAACGGCAAGTATGTGAGATTCTTTAGTACATGATTGATATCTAGCACACAAACATATGCTATACATGATATCCGGTCTACTAGCGGTGAGATAAAGTAAACTACCAATCATACCTTGGTATTTCCTTTAATCTACGGATTTACCTTTCTCATCCTTCTCAAGTTTGATGGAGGTGCTCATAGGAGTGGTAAAATTCCTTCCATCTTCCAATCTATACTTCTTGATTAAATCTTTGACATATTTGGATTGATTTAAGAAGGTTCCATCCTTCGTTTGCTTGATTTGTAATCCAAAGAAGAAGTTGAGTTCGCCCATCATGCTCATTTCAAATTCTTCTTACATGACTTTAGCAAAATCCTCACATAAACTTTCATTAGTAGAACCAAAGATAATATCATCAACATATATTTGAATAATTGACATGTCCTTATCAATAGTTTTGATAAAAAGGGTGGTGTCAAGTTTTCCTCTTTTAAAACCATTTTTGATTAGAAAACCATTAAGTCTCTCATACCAAGCTCTAGGAGTTTGTTTCAGACCATATAAAGCTTTTGATAATTTGAACACATGGTTAGGAAATTCATGACTTTCAAAACTGGGAGGTTATTCAATATAAACTTCCTCCTCAATAAAACCATTTAAGAAAGCACTCTTGACATCCATTTGAAATAGTTTGAAATCATTATGGCATGCAAATGCAAGTAGCATCCTAATAGCTTCAAGTCTAGCAACTGATGCATAAGTCTTATCATAATTAATCCTTTCTTGTTGATTGAAACCTTGGGCAACTAATCGTGCTTTATTTCTCACAATGGTACTCGATTCATCTTTCTTATTTCTATAGACCCACTTGGTGCCTATTACACCATGACCATGTAGTCTAGGAACCAAGGTCTAACTCTTATTCCTTTTAAATTGGTTAAGTTCTTCTTGCATAGCAAGAATCCATGATTCATCATTTTCAGCCTCATTTATATTTTTATGTTCAATTTGAGATAGAAATGCAAGATGATCACAAATGTTTCTCATGGAAGATCGAGTTCTTACCCCACGTGAGGGTTTACCTAAGATTTGTTCTTTAGGATGATTCCTTATAAATTTTCAAGTCTTGGTGACATCCGGATGAAGTGGAGTCTTTTCAACTTCAACTTCAACTTCAACTTCTTCTTCCGGTTTCTTGTTTTTAATGACTGCATCTTCTTCCTTTTTCTTTTATCCTTTGTCTTGTGGATCTTGCTTGTCATTTAGATTCAAGTTTTCAACTTGTTCTTGCAAGCTTGTACCTACATCATCATCATTATCCACATGTCTCTTTGTGGCTAGAGGGTTAGTTTCATTAAATACAACATACATAGATTCTTGAACGGTTAATGTTCTCTTATTAAAAGTTCTATATGCTTTACTTTTCATAGAATAACTTAGAAATACACCTTCATCGGATTTGGAATCAAATTTGGAAAATTTATCTCTATTATTCAATATAAAGCATTTACAACCAAAGACTTTAAAGTAACTAATGTTAGGTTTCTTAGTATTCCATAATTCATAAGGAGTCTTACCAAGTTTAAATCTTAATAGCACTCTATTCATTACATAGCATGAAGTGTTAACAACCTCGGCCCAAAAATATTAAGGTAATAAACGTTCATTAAGTATAGTTTTAAATATTTCTTCAAGTGTTTTATTCTTTCTTTCAATCACACCATTTTGTTGAGGAGTTGTAGGAGCGGAGAAATTGTGACCAAATCCATTCTCATCACAATAATGTTCAATATCCTAACATATGTAATGGTATATCCTTTCTCATTTTGGACTTTTTTACAATATGTTATGAATGTAGCATGAGTCTCATCTTTATGTGTAAGGAAGAATACCCTAGTATATCTAGAGTAGTCATCAACAATCACAAATGCATAGTGCTTCCCTCCAAGGCTTGCAATAGTAATAAGTCCAAATAAATCCACATGAATAAGTTGCAAAGGTCTTGTAGTTGAAATATGTATTGTTGTTTTGAAGGAAGACATGGTTTGTTTTCTAAATTGGCATGTACTACAAACTTCATCTTTTGAAAATTTTGCTTTTGGTAAACCTCTTACAAGTTCATGCCTAGAAAGTTTTGAAATTAAATCCATGCTAGCATGTTCAAGTCTTCTATGCCATAACCAATGATTTTCATTTAAAGCGGATAAACAATGTACATTTTGTAATGTGATTTCTTTGAACTCTATAGTATAGATGTTACCAATCTTATATGCAACAAATAGAGTCTTATCTTCATCTTCAATTATGCACTTATTAGATTAAAAAGTTACTCTATAACTTTTATCACAGAATTGGCTAATGCTAAGTAGATTATGCTTTAAACAATCAACTAATAACACATTTTTAATGTAAAGAGAGGAATTCTTATCAATTTTGCCAATGCCAATTATCTTACCCTTGGCGTTGTCTCCAAATGTCACAAATCCTCCATCCTTGGGCTTTAAAGAGACAAACTTTGATCTATCACCCGTCATATGCCTTGAACATCTGCTATTAAGAAACCATTTCTCATTGCTTGAAGACTTCAAGCATACCTACACAACAATCTCAAGTAACTTTCTTTGGTACCTATGTTTTCTTAGGTCCATATGTGTTAGCCATAGGTGGTGAAGTCCTTTTAACTACCCACACCTTCCTAGGGAAACCTTTAGGTCTCCTTCTAATGTTACAAGTGTAGAAATTATGTCCATCCTTGTTACAATAGGTACATAAGACTTTAGGTGTGTTAGAGACATTAGGTTTAGGAAAGAAATTTATGTAAGATTTTTGTTTAACATATTCTTGATAACCAATTCCGGCCTTGTCAAAGCACCATCTTTGACTGGTTAATATCTTATCTACGTTATCTATTCCATTGGTAAACTTGGCCAAGGTATTAGTCAAGTCTTCAATCTTTTCCTTCAATAAAGTGCTTTCATTTTCAAGACTAGATTAAGAGATGGTAGAGGGTGAGTCTATCTTACCTTTTAATTTTAAATTTTCATTTTTCAAAGCATTTAATTTTTCTTGAAGAGATGTGATATTCTATTTCAAATCATTGTTTTTTAGAGAAAATATTTTTACTTCAAGAAAGGTATCTTCAAGTGCATCTTGCAATTCTTTATAAATAAGAAGTTCTTTTATAGGATAATCACTTGAGTTAGATTTGATTACCTCATCTTCCTTTGCCATGAGACAAAAATTTGCAACTTCTTGATCGCAAGAAATCTCCTCATCTTCTTCATAACTATTGGCTTCATCATCCCAAGTGACGGTGAAAGCTTTCTTCTTGAACTTCCTACTATCCTTGAAGTTGTTGTTGTTGTGACTTGTTTTGTTGTAGTTGTTGTTGAGTTGAGGACAATTTATCTTGATATATCCGGGCTTCTTGCATTCAAAGCACGCTTGAGGTTTTCTATTAGAGGTCTCTCCTTTATTTAGAACTCTTTTGGAGGAGTCACCCTTGTTGAATCTCCTTCATTGATTTCTTCTAGAAAAGAACCTCTTGAGCTTTTGAGATATAAAAGCTATATCTTCTTCTTCGTTATTTTCACATTCTTCAATTGATGGTTCTTCTTCATCATGTGAGGCTTTGAGGGCTAAGCTCTTCGAAGTCTTACTTTCACTTACTTCACGTGCCTTAAATACAAACTCTTGAGTGACTAGGTTTTCATCAAGGTCACTTAGAGTCATTGAACCAAGTTCTTTTGATTGAAGCACGGCCGTTGTGAATGTATCCCATTCCTTTGGCAAGCTCGTAAGAATTTTTCTCACAATTCGGAGTTAGTATAAATTTTGCTAAGAGAATTCAAAGGATTTATAATAGCATTAAAACGAGCAAACATATCTCTAATTGATTCATCTTTTTTCATTTTGAACAATTCATATTCACAAACAAGCATATTTATCTTTGCTTCTTTCACTTGAGAGGTTCCTTCATAGGTGACTTCTAATGTATCCCATATCTCTTGGCACTAGTGCACCTAGAGATTTTGCTAAATTCGTCATTAATTAGAGCACAATATAGTAAGCCAATGGCTTTAGAATTGAATTCAAGAGACTTATGATCAGCACTAGTATATTCTTGTGGAACTTTAGGAAGTGTAAATCCATTTACCACTTTAGTAGGGATCAAGGGACCCTTAGAGGTAATATTCCATAGCTCATAGCTAGTGGATTGAATAAAGATTTGCATTCTAATTTTCCAGAAATTATATAGAGAAGCATCTTCATTAAATAGATGAGGTTTATTGGACGATTGTCTTTCGATGAATCTGTTACTATTATAGTTAGCCATATCCTTCATCGCAAAACAAATATGTCAAATGCAAGAGGTTGAGCTCTGACACCAATTATTGTCCCAAATAATTAACCCTAGAGGGGGGTCAATAGGGTTATAGGCCAAATTAAAAACTAATTGTAATCTCAAAATCAAATTATTGCAAGTAAGAATAAATACAAGAACAATATATAATAAAGAGATCAAGAGGAAGAGAATGCAAATGATGTTAACAAGGTTTGGCCTTCCGCCTACGTCTTCACCTCAAGAGCTCATTTGAGGATTTAACAATCTACTATCACTCACCTTCAAAGTAGAGCAGCAAACCTTTACAATTTAAGTGTTTTTCACCAACACTTGGACAAACACACTTCTCAAGTGCTTACAAAGTGAGGGTTCACACAACCCTTTGATACAAGATGTTTGGAGTATATTTTTGTTCTTAAGAAGTTCTCTCAAAAGAGCAACTACACAAAAATTGAAAGCATACTCAGCTATTGATTGAATCTTAATGAATGCTCACAAGAGAAATTAGGGCTTGTAATTGATTATCTTGTTTGTAGCTCAATGAATGCTCATAAATGAGTTTAAGGCTTGTATTTACACACAATGAGTCTAATATGACCGTTTTGTAGCAATAAATGCCGGGAAAGGAGGTTTAGTGGGCATTTAATGCTTTAAATGTCCATTATAAAACAAACCGTTATGACCTAGCTTGAGTTTTTCAGCCAACTGAAACATCTTTAGTCGTCTGAAACTTTTCTTTCAGCCATTTGAAAAAGGTTGCTAAGAATTCCAGAGAGGGTCATTTTTGGAGTACAAAGATTAAGTGATACTGATTTCAGCCGACTTAAAGTGGTATTTCAGTCGGCTCAAAGAGCCGTCTGAAAATACCAGAGAGCTTATATTTTCTAAAGTCTTTTCTTTAGCTTGCTGAAGAATTTCAACCTACTGAAACACTACTTTTAGCCATCTGAAAGACTTTTCAACCATCTGAAAGTACTTTTTTTCAGATTACTAAAATACTAAGTTCTAGGGAATGAAATTCCTTGACTTAAGCAGTGTGATATGTAACTTTTGGGCATTTAAAAGGTGTTTTAGTTTGGGTTTAACCCCTTGAATCTTAAGTGAGCAAGATTGTGATTCAATTTTACAAAATAATCCTAACAACTCTTAATCTTGAACAAGATTCTTCATTTAGTCAACCTTGGATTGTTAGATTTGACTATCATAGGCTTCTTCTTGCTATAAATAATTCATTAGAGTCACATGCCTTTTCATTCATGACTTTGATACCTGTTTTAAAGATACTTGAATCTTATTAGTCCTTTAAACATCTTTAGTGCATTGTTATCATCAAAATCAATGGGAATTAGGCCATTTAGGCCAATAATATCAGCCATTTGTCTATCCAATGCAACCGGAGTTTTCAACATGGGTTTCTTATTATGATCAACATGGTCGGCTTGTAACTCGCCATACTTTTGCCGTACAAGCGTCCTATTGAACTTTGTAATAAAGTCCATCAAAGAATTACGCTTGTCCACATACTTCTTTGCAAATAAATGGTTACTTTCTACTCTTTAATTAGATGACATTTAGTTAGAGAAAACATGTTTAACAAAAGCAGGAACCCACCTATCCCGCTTGTTAAACATTGTCTGTAACCGCTTATTCTCATGTAACTCACTTCTTTCAATGAGAGCAGCCTATCTACATCCGAACTCCTCTGATCCATCTAAATCCCAAATACATTCACGAAAGCTTTCGTAGTATTGGCTACAAATGCGAGCACCAAATTTCTTAGAAAACTTATTCAAGATGTGCCAAATGCAATACCTATGGCATGTTGTTGGGAATACATATTTAATGGCAATCTCCATGGTTGGATCTTGATCAGTAATGATCATCTTAGGTGGCTCACTTGGCATAGCTTTTATCTACTCCTCAAACAACCAAATAAAAGATTCATGGTTCTAGTCACACAAGAACCCACAACCAAATGTTATCGTTTGCCCATGATGGTTAACCCCTAATAGTGGTGCAAAAATCATTTCATACCTATTTGTTTGATAGGTAATGTCAAACACCACAATATCCCTAAAATATTTGTACGCCTCTTTACTTGTTGTATTTGCCCAAAAGATATGTGAAATCTGATTCTCATCATATGTCTCAATGGTGTATGTGAAATACAGATTTCTCTCTTTCTGAGCAAGGAAATGCTCATTCAGCATATCTGCATCATGGCCATCAGTCACTTTTCTTGCATCTCTTCTAGCATTTCTAATATCCTGTTTAGTGTATCCAATGTTTTGTATACCACCTGCCTGCAGCTCTAAAACACTCATCAGTTGGGATGGAGGGATATTTGCATTGTTGAAGGTTTGTGCTAGTGCCTTTTGGGTCGATGAGACATGCCAATGAGATGGCAAAAGCTGAACTTTGCTAGGGGATGAAAAAGTGTGGTTGCGCACCTCCTTAAATATAGACACTTTAAATTTATCACCCGACTTGAGAACGGCGAGTCTTGCATTGCAACTTTCTCTTGTTATCCCTTGACGCCTCTTTGGTTGTTTACTATCAAGCTTTAGTGCTTGGACTATTTTCTCACCTTCTTTTGAACAAGTATACACCTTCCTAGTTACTTTATTCTCACGATTCTTATCACTACTCCCAATTTGAACACTAAATCTGGCTCGTCTCGCATAATTGTTGTAGAAAGCATAAGTCATGTCCAAAGAGTTAAACTCCTGTCCTATGAAAGGTTTGTATCCTTACATTACATTGGGAATGTAACACACTTCTGAATTGATTGAGGAAGAGCCATGGTGTTGTGTTTCTGATTCATCTAATTTAACATCAAAGTCCTCCATTGATCTGTATTAAGAAGGAACCATAATACTATTTTTTTTTTTTTTTAAAAAAAAAAAAAACATAGTGAACATTGATTCCAACCAATATTTCTTTAAGCATTAAAGCCTAAACTTGCAAAGAAAATAAAATGATAGTAACGCCAATATGCCACAAAATCTTCCATCACCACTCAAATTAGGATAATTTTTTTTAAAAAAAAAATCATGCAAAAAGGTGGCAAGAAATGGTCTCCATAATAACAAGCTGCTAGTAGCAAGCTGTTAGTAGCAACATAAATAATCAGGATAAGTTTTTTTGATGTCATATCTTGCATGTGTGCCAAATTTGTTTTTAGTTCTTTTGAATTTTTACATTTTTTCCCCATTTTCTGGATAAAAATTTGAGGGATTTAATATTCTTATATTATTTAACAGATATCTTTTTAACTGATGTAAGCTTGGTGTTGCACGGGGAGCTGTATGAAGGGTGCTTCATATAGCTCCGCCTAATTTGATATGTATAATCCCCATGAGAGGAATATATAATCTAACAATAAACTTGCCAAAATATAGAATTCATAAAATAATATCGATGACTTTAAGTGTAAAGGGTTTTACATCTAGTCTAGTCACCGAGTATAATTTGATCGTGCCTTGTAATTTTTTAATATCTAATGCAATCATAAACTATGCTGTAATCCTTAAATAAAGACTGATTAATAAAAAATTAATAATGTCAATTATCCAAGTGAGTGTTGCATTATAAGCTAGCTAGCTTTTATCACTCACCAACCATAGCAATTTTCTTTGTTAGCTTTCAACATCCCCAACCAATTAAGAGTAGAAATTTATAAGAGAAGTATTAGATGTGCATTTCTTTGTGGGGTAAAGGTAGTTGAGTTGGATGGCTCAACCAACAATCTTTCATTGTTATTTAATAATGATGATAAAAATAATAATTGGTGCACTAGATAAATTTATCTACTTTCTCTCTTAGCTGAAGTGGCAATAAAAAATGAAAATGAAAAACATGAATCTATTTTCTTATAATTCAATAGAAAAAAAAAATAGTGAAATTATATTGAATTTAGTGAACTTATTATCCTCATCATCATGAGTTCTTCCCTTCTTTTTTTTTTTTTTTTTTTTTTTTTTCCAACTAATTTGAACATACAATTGCAGAGGGAGAGAAGCTTACCAGAGCTCAGGTCGCTGGCGGTGAGGTTCTTTTATGTGGGAGCTTAGGTCGCCGATGGTGGGTTTGTGGAGCGGGAGTTTAGGTCGCCGGTGGTGAGCTTAGGTGGTCAGTGGTTTCAAATCTAGCCTCACGGGTGCAAGTGGCTGTGAGGGAGAGGAGCTTCACGGCAGTGGCGACGGTGCGAGTGGCTGTGATGGGAGAGAGTTACATAGGCAAATTAGGTGAGGGTTTGGAGAAGAAGGGAATTTTTTTTTTGCAAAAATTGAATATGGAGGACTCACCGGAGCTGGTTGTCGGCAACGGGGATGGTAAGCGGCAGTGAGCAACTTCAATGGCAGCAGTAGTGAGTAGCTTCACGGTCGTGGTGAGAAGCTTCACAGCAGCGGCGATGTAAAGGCAGCGGCGACGGTGGTTCGTGTCAAGTCAGTGTGGCAATGGTGAGGGTCGTCGACGGTGAGGGTCGTGTCAGCTAACCTCCATTTGTTGTGATAAAAGGGTGATAATGCCATGAAAGAGAGAGAGAGTGATGGAAGATAGCTGTTAACAGTGAGGTTCGTGGATCATGCCATGAAGAGAGAGAGAGAGATAAAGAGAGCTTCCATGAAAGAGAGAGAGAGAAAGAGAGAGAGAGATGAAGAGAGCTTCAAACCTGATTTGGAGAAGGAGAGAGAGAATGTGATATCAGATGATAGAGAATGTGATGTGACTCCCACGTCAGCTTTGTGTTGACTTGAAACCCCAACCGTTGATTTGAAGCCATTTTAAATGAACGACTACAATTGCTTCAGCTGATATACCATAGCATTAGTTGAAGCTTACCTTATATATATATATATATATATATATATATATATATAACGGAGGAATGCCTCTCTATTGATGCCACGTGTTAATTTATAATTTTTTTTTTCAAATCACATGCCGAATATGTGAGTAGTTAGAGAAAAAGGTAAAAATTAGCTTTTAGTGACCACTTTCCAATCTAATACCAAAAAGGGGATCATAGCTGTCAACTTGTTACAACTTAACTGTATACGTAATTCAAAATAACTATCAGTTTTCTCTTTTTTGTATTAAGTTGGGAAAGAATCACTAAAAAGTAATTTTCCCAAAAAGAAAGTTACTTTTAGTGACTTTTGGAGAAATTACTTTTTAGTAATCAATTTCCAACTTAATACCAAAGAAAGAATATTCCTCTACCAACTTGCTACAAATTGACTGTATACATGCTTCAAAAGGACTACTAATGTTTCATGTTGGTTATTAAGTTGAGAAGTGATCACCAAAAAGTAAATTCACTAACTTTTTTTTTTTTTTTTTTTTTTTGGTTTTCATTGCTCTTTTTCACGCGGTATAGGTAGGTTGACGCTTAGTTTACACTGCATATCTCTTTGTTTTTAAGTGGGAGAATTGGAAAAACCTACACTGTACACTGTTCAACCCAAACTTAATAGACTATACCATATTTCTTCGTTTTCTTTATCTCTATTTATCTCCTCTCCTAAAAATTGAATGTATAAAATTTTAAATAGTTATAATCAGAAAAGGAGACAAATAGAGATAATGATGATTAAAAAAGAAAAAGTAGCACATTGGAATATCTATTAACATATCAAATTGCTTAGAAAACTATAAAAATACTTAAAAAGTTGTGCAAATATACTTTTATCAAACGAGGGGTATCTTAAACCGTTAGGCCCAAACTAATCCCATGATGTACAAACCATCCTCAAATCCATGCATTCGATAGTGAAAGAGTAAAAACATGAACTCAAGATTTATGATTTCTAAGTCGTGGTTCTTTACCATATAAAATACCATCACAGATGTGTATTATATATATAATTTATATTTTTCACAATATTTATTTTTACAAACCTCACATGTACAACACACGGGTTATAAACTAGTATCAATGTATATATATATATAGGGCGTAGATCCCTTGCACATTTTTAAGGCCTTAGATTTCTTTTGATCCAAAGGTCTTACTTCAATCCTTTAGTTATACATTCCGGTTGGGTTATGATGTAACCTGAAAACCGTTTGGTAGTTCAACTCAAACCTATAAGCTGTACGACCACATTCACTGTCTCCCTCTTCTCTCTCACACTCAAGGCCTAAATCATGGCCATGACTGCTTCATTTGACGAGCTGTTTATCGCTTATCTGATGGGGTGCACAAATTGTTGTATGCCTTTTTCTTAAGCTATTAACTGTATATATTACCTAAGGAAGGAAACTATAGATTGATCGGAAGAGAGGAGGAAAACAAAAGGAGACGGACGGAGAGGGGAGGGTTGTAGAACTTCACCGCCCTCGTTAATTTCTTGTTGTATTTTGGTAGTTGTGATTTTTTTTTTTTTGGGGGGGGGGGGGGGGGGGGGGGGGGTTAGGAGGGGAGAATTTTACATGGGAGGCGAAAACCTGATAGACATCTTCTGTACAACGATGCTTTTTATTTTATTTTTTTATTTTATGTTTTTGGGAGAATTTCACATGGGAAGTGATTATGCTACTTTGGACTATAAGAAAGGATGTGTGTCACCAAAATTGTATATGATCTGATTGTGGAATAATAGAAGTGGAACTGTGGAAGATGGCAAGATTTCGTCCATTTGTAATTTGAGGCATCCTCTTTTGTTCCTTACAATTTCTATTGTTCCCTTGTTTTAGTGGAATTTTTTGCCCAACTGGAATTTTAAATTGGATTGGAAATATTTGCAGCAGGAAGAATTAATGATGAATCGATTTTGCTGTGTATATGTCTTAGAGCTTTGGTATGAGTTGCTGTCAGGAAGTGAAATGAGAAGGTAGATGAGGGGATCCAACAGATGCCTGAAGGACTAAGCTATGCTTACTTTAAAATAATATAGTAGTGGAGGTTGTCGATGATGGGGATCCAACAAAATCCTGGAATTCGTGGTTGTGGATCTATTGGCGGAGATGTTGTCCCATGTGAGAACAAACGAGTGAGAGAGGGTTGCAAGATAGAGGGGTAAGATCTAGTAGGGGCGTAGCAGATCCTCAATTTGATAGCAGTGGGTTTATGGGTTTAGTTATAACCCGCCCCAATCTAGAATTAAATGAATCATGTAGAGCCGTCGAATAAAAAGACACCTAGGGTTGTAAAAAGGTGTAAGAGCTTTATTCTTAAACTGGGTGTTAATGGATGTCTTCTTCTTCCTTTACCCAAGCCCCATAGTTCATGAACCTCAGAAGGCACTGTTATGCCCTAATCAAGTAGTTTTATTTTTGTGAGAAAAACAAATTAGATCCAATCAACAACACAGGAAAAAAAAAAAAAAAAAAACAAACAAACAAACAAACAAAGAGGATGAAGAAGAAGAAGTGGAAGAAGAAGAATAAGACTGGATTTAACTCGAAAAAACATAGTTAACTTTACAAAAAATCTAACTAATTTTGTTTTTTTTAAAAAAAAAAAAAAAATTAACTTTACAACAATCTAGCTAATTTTACAAAAAATCTTGCTAACTTTACAATAAACTAGCTAACTTTACAAAAACCTTCCAGATCTGCAGATTTTAGCTTTGGCACCATCATAGAGTTTCAAGATCGGCAATGGAGGCAAGATTAGGACTGTACGTGAAGGTGACGTTAACCATGAACTGCTTTATATTAGCTCACCCCTTTCAAATTGAAGGACTGACGAATGTAGTGGCCTTGGATGTGAGAGAGAGAGAGAGAGAGAGAGAGTGGGGAATGAGAAGAGTGAAATAGGAAAAGAAGCGTATTTGATAAGCTTCTCACCTATACAGTTCCCCATTATTAGTCAGATCTGATCGTAGATCTACTACCCCTAACCCCAGATTTAAACGTAGATGAAGAAGTGGACCTTCAGTTATGGAGTTTGATTAAACAATGAGATCTCAGGTGATCATCGGCCATGGAGATCCAGATCTAATCGTAGATGAAGAAGCCTGCTGTGTCATTTGGTGGAGTGTAGATAACAAAGAGAGATAGAAGTAAAACGTACTCTTTGATGGGTTGATGGAAATAAAGAGAGAAGTAGATGTGATAAAGAGAGAGGAGATAAAGATAAAGCCTATTTGATAGGCTCTCTAGGGGTGTTCATGGTTTTGGTTAAAACCGAAAACCAAACCGAACTAAACCAAACCGGTTGGTTTTTTTGTTATTAGGTTTGGTTTTGATTCCAATTTTAGAAAACCAAATTAAATTGGTTTGGTTTTGGTTTCATGTTTAAGAAACCAAACCAAACCAAAAAACCAAAAAAATGTTATATATATATATATATATATATATATATATATAATTTTATATATTACATATTAAACTTAGTTTGTAAATTTTCTATTCTAATAAGGGAAGAATAGGTAATAGATTCAAAATAAACTTAGTTTGTAAATTTTCTATTCTAATAAGGGTAGAATAGGTAATAGATTCAAAAATAGTAGTACACTATTGGAAGAAAGACATTTGGAATGGGCTTGTTTTTATAGATTTTAACTTTCTTATTGTTTTTCTTTTGTTAGATTGGCATGCATTAAACTAGCTATTAATATTGTATGAGATATTAACACGTATTATATTGGAGATTTGAACTTGGATTTACATAAGTCAATACTTTTCCATTTTGATATAATGTTTAATGCTTTTTTTAGTTGCTAATGTAATGATTTTATTAAAAATATTTTTATTTGGAGTTTGGCTTGTCATTTTTTCCATTTTCAATTATTTGTTGCTACTTGATAGGATAAAACCAAAACCGAACCAAACCAAACCAAACCGAAATTTTATGGTTTGGTTTGGTTTGGTTTTTTTATATTATGGTTTGGTTTTGGTTTGGGGAAAAAAAACCGAAGTATAATGGTTTGGTTTGAAATCTATCCTAAAACCGAACCAAACCGAACCACAAACACCCCTAATGAAAACCATATTTTCTCTTCCTCTTTTTAATTTTACTTATTTATTTTGATAACGAGCTGAGAAAATCCTTTGGAAAACCCTGAATCCATGTAAGACCTTATAACTCACATGAATTAGGAAAAATCAAAATCCATGAGAACCATGAAAACTTTGTTTTGATAGCCCTAAGACTAGCAAAGGTTGAACTCAAGACCTCCCTACCTATTGAGGCGAGATTCCTTTGCTAACTAAGTTATCCTTCTGAGTTATTATTATTATTATTATTATTATTTTCCTTCTCCGTCTAAAGGCATTGGGGAACCCTTGTGCTACACAATAAGGGATAACCAGATGGAGCAAGCGTTTGGTGTTGGTTTGAAAAAAATCAACACCATACTGATTTCATGTGGGCCATCAACCTACACCAAATCTGGATCCAACCAGATAACCCTCCCTCTTCCTTAAGACCAGGCTTTCCAATCCTAACTTTTCATAGAAGACTTTCACGGGAGACATCCATGTCATACGAAAAAATTGTGACAAGGTCAATTATTCCCTATCCATTGACTAATATCTTATAAACCTTTTAGTTCACTTTTATTTTATTTTATTTTTGGGATTAACTTTGTGGTGGATTATTATTATTATTTTTTCTAATTATCTGATAA
Organism: Liquidambar formosana; assembly: GCA_039720395.1. NCBI lineage: Eukaryota > Viridiplantae > Streptophyta > Magnoliopsida > Saxifragales > Altingiaceae > Liquidambar > Liquidambar formosana. The sequence goes on from CM077820.1 coordinate 20,098,069, forward strand.
TCTGCGAGATATCTCGAATATTCTATACGACCGCGATTGTTAATGACCTCAAAAGAAATTTTATCAAAAATTAAAGAAAAGATACAATACACAAAATGATGAAAGAGCAAACAACCCAAGACACACCCAGATTACTAAACCAACAGCCAGCACTCCAAAAAGGCAATTAAGCATCTAGGGTTACACAACCATTGCCAACTAAAACCTACTCAAAGACAAAACTACGAACACTCAAAGATGCAAACAAACAGATTCTAACACTAAAACCGACTTGTCAATAATTAAGTTAATTGGACAAAATTTGGCGTTTTTATCTACTTTTGGAAAAAGTGAGGTAAACTATTGAAAATAGAGAGGCCATGGGTCAAAAGTTTCCCATTTTTTCCCTTTTGTTGTTAGAGCGTCGTTATAAGGATATAAGTTTGTAGAAGTTTGGGGTTGGAGACTTTAGTTGGTGAAGATGAATTTGGAACCTAGGCTTGCAGTTCCACACCGACAGACTTCATTTCTAAGCAATCAGTACGTGGCATCATCAAATTAATGGGTCAATGAGAGCGAAGTAAAGTGATATTAAAGATGTTTTCCATACAAGTAATTGAATGATTGATATTAAAGACGTTTTCCATACAAGCAATCAGTACGTGGCATCATCAAATTAATGGGTAATCTCCATCTTAATCAAGACCCACCTGCATCAGGATAGAATCGGTGATAAAAGCTCCGACGCTCAAGTTAGTGATTTATAGATGATCAAGGACTTTAAAGAATGCACAAGGGTCATGTGTTTGTTGGAGATTTGCCTATTCTAGCAATTATTCTGTGAATGGAAGGCTTGAGGTAGCCGAACTGCAATGGTCATGTATTGCTTCCTACCCAAGTTGTGCTGGAATGCTGCTCTAGTTATGACATGTGTCATGTTCTTGTTGGATATATTTTATTTATGATTGAACAAAAAAATTGAAATAAGTTTTTCATGCTCCTGGATTTTTAATTTCCCTTGTCATTGGATTATTTATCACATGTAAGGAGAAGAATTTTAAGTTTTCTTATTTCTTATAACTTATGAATATTGAATAAATGGGTTGTGATGGACTGACGGGGTGTATTAATGGATATTGAAAGGTTACCAACAGTGATGGGTTGTGATGGACTAATGGGGTGTATTTATAAAAATAGATGATCTTTCACCCATCCCAATAAATACAATTATGTACCCTCCTCCAAGACTCCAACCAATAGCGTGTGATGGTTTATTTAAAAGTTAGGGTTAGGATTGGGTGTGATGATTCATTTATTATAATGGACCATTATATATCTTAACATATAAGCATATGAGAATATTATTTTTAAATTTATTTCCTGGAGTTTATTAATTAGGCACACAGTATCTTATATTTGTCATCAATGTTATTCTTCAATTCCAATTGGACGGAGATTTTTATCTACTACATCAGCTATAAGGAAAAGGATTAGGGTAATTAAAAAGGGGGTGGTCGCACATTGGCGCCTGCCTATGGGGCCACGAGCAGCCACTCAGCTTTTAATCTCCTCTAAATTGTATTGTAATGAATTAATGGAACTCCATTAACTCCATTAATTCATTACAATACAATGTAAGAGATATCCTAGTGTTGCTCCTAGTGGTGGAGTTTTCAAAACTATCGGGGTTTTGTGAAAGGTGGCTTAGTTTGGGTATTTAGTATGAATTTTTTACTGAACTCAAGAGTGTGATTCTTGCAGTTTCTTTTGCTTCGAAGAAGGGTTGGCAAAGTTTGTGGATTGAAAGTGACTCCTTGGTTGTTATATATTAATTTCCTCATTGCAGAATTATACATTTAAGCCTTCATGGCTTTTGTTAAATGAATGATGAAACTATCTTTCTCTCGTTAAGAATTGAAGATGCATGTGATTTTTTTATCACATTTACAGAGAAGGTAACTCTGTGATAGATAAAATAGTTAATTTGGCTCTTGGTGGCATGCAGATTCCAATGTTGTTCCTTGTGAGCTTGCTAGAGATATGTTGAGGTTTCTTTCTTATAGATTTGTTTTTTAAGCTCTTTTTTTAAGTTGATTTCCTTATTATTGGAAAGTCTTTGAATGCTTTAATTTATTATTTTTTTCATTCTTTATGAGCTAGATTGTGGCATTATAAACCACCAAGACTAGATAGTTTGGTTTTTGTTTCCTTATCTCCTTGTATGCTTCCTAATTAATTATTTAATTTTGTTTTTTTTTTTTTTCAATAAAATTTGGAGCTGAGGGCAAATAATGGTGAGTGCTTAGGGTGCCAAGTGTGGCATTCTTTGTTTCTCTCTTTGATGCTTTTAGAATTTTTTTCCTTTTTCTCTTTTTTTTTTAGATTTAAAGGAAAAAAGTAGTATATGGAAACATTAGATGAAGGGTCATCAGGTCATGTACAATACTTGAATGCCTCATGCATAATATGTTACTGTCCAGTCGTTTAAACGTTGTTTTCAGAGAGGAAGAATAGGACTATGAAAAATGATCACTTCCATGTCAAGAGTCCATTAATGTAAACATAGTTGTTGAAGTACATGATGAGACCTCGTTGAAATAGGAAAAATGATGACCAATAAAGAGTTTATACGTTTATCTAACTTTACACGAAAAACATAGACTTCATCAAGTACTCCTATCTATAAATACCCAGGCAATCCATGCAGGATTTCTCACCTCTAACCCAATTAAAGCAACAATACTCACTAGTAAGTTCAGCCTAACTATGATGAAGGGTGTTCACTACTTCCTTGCAACTCTAGCCCTCATGGCTTTAGCTTCCTCCTTTGCCTCTGCCTATGATCCTAGCCCGCTGCAGGACTTCTGCGTGGCTCTTGACGACCCTAAGTCTGCTGGTATGCCCTTTCTCAATCTTACATATATACTCTCAAAATATTGTTATATTTCCTTCGAATATAGAATTGAAATGTCATTTCTATGGCTTTCTTATTTTCTTTCGTTTGCATGCCACAAGAGCAATTTATGATAGTTTTACTTGATACTAACAACAATAATATATTTTAATGCAGTATTTGTCAATGGGAAATTTTGTAAGGACCCAAAGCTAGTCACAGCCGATGATTTCTTCTTCCCAGGGCTCAACATTCCTAGGAACACTACAAATCCAGTTGGATCAAATGTCACTCTAGTTAATGTTGACATGATAAAAGGACTCAACACTCTTGGCATTTCTTTGGCTCGTCTTGATTATGCACCGTACGGCCTCAACCCTCCCCACACTCATCCTCGTGGCACTGAGATCCTTGTTGTCCTAGAGGGCACACTCCTTGTTGGCTTTGTCACGTCAAACCCCGACAACAAATTCATCTCCAAACTCCTAAAACCAGGTGATGTTTTTGTGTTTCCAATTGGTCTCATTCACTTCCAATTCAATCCGGAAAAGATTCCTGTAGTTGCCTTTGCTGGTCTAAGCAGCCAGAATCCAGGAGTAATCACGATAGCTAACACAGTCTTTGGATCGAATCCACCCATCTCTGTTGATGTTCTCGCAAAGGCCTTCCAAGTGGAAAAAAATGTGATTAAAGAGCTCATGGCACCTTTCATGGGGAGCAAAAGCTAGAAAATATATGAACCCATGAACAACTGGGCTGGTTACTTTAGCTACAAATCGATGGTCTTTTCTTCAGTACGTATAACCTTTATATAATAATAAAATGCCCCCCCGTGTATCTCTCTCTCTCTCTCTTTTTATGTAGCTTTGGGCATCATGTAAAATGGCGTTACCTATGAGTACCGCTCCTAATTATGAATGGCTTTGGGCCTAATATAATCTAAATCGTTTATTTGATATGGGTTGCAAATGACAGGTGGGTGATTGGAGAACCCTATTACCTTCATGCCATTGAATAGTCTAGTACTTAAAAATTTGGATATAAAAATACACGGGCAAAGCCCTACCCTAAAGTGGATAGGACAACATACTTTGCCCAATACCTAAAACAGAAAAAAAGGGGAAAGAAGAAAAAGAACCTCCTACTTATCACTTTGTGGTGAAAAGCATCAAGGATGAAAACCTCTTGTCAGGTAAAGATTTGTCTAATCCAAACTCAAGCTCTCATTCACTGCTGCGGCGCACACACGCGCTTAGTCATCGTTATACAGAGTTTGCAACACCTCAATTAGGCTACATCACATTCATGTGAATGAAATGGAGAGGGATTGTAATGTGAATGGTAATAGGAATGGTAATGGGAAATGTCATTTCTCTTGATTTGGAGAGAAATGACTGTTGTTTCATTGTAGGGAATAGGCTTCTGAAAAAGTGTTAATTTAAACAGTAATTAGAGCGGACAGTTCAGAAAATCAAGGACGATAAGGCGCTCACTTTTAAATGGGATGAGCATTTATATATTTCCTTATACGTACCCAACTAAACAGTCCAAAAATATGTTTAGAATGGAATGATCATTTAATTTTTGCTCTCAATCCAACCTATCAAACATAGCCTTAATGAAATCTTTACTAAGGAAATGGAGTTGGACCGAGTTATTTGCTCGTATATTTGACAAGACTAGAATTCAATTGTAATTTAGATGGTAGTTTGGAATTATCTTTGACTATTAAAATATATTTGAAAAATTCCAGCTTACTGATTGGATGCAAATATAATTGGCCCGTTCCACTTAAAGTCTAAACCGTTTATGGGCCTAGTCAATGGACTCCAAGTCCAAAATTAGTGCGAATGGAAATATTTTGTAGTTGGTGAATAAAAGCTACTTTTAACGGCCAGAAGGCAGGAACTCAGTATAAGAGGGCTAGCATGGAAAGTGGCTCCCCCCTTTCCAAGGTCATGTGTCAGTTTGTACTTTTTTTTTTTTAATATAAAAAAACCAAGTGTGTCAGTTGTTTTTTTTACTTTTTAAAGAATAAGGATAGGGCGATGCTACCGTCAGTCTCTCAAACCATCGCTGATCGCCCTTCGCTCTTATAACATGACACGTATCATTTGCTTCAAAAACTTTTCCTGACAACCGGTTAAAAAGTAAAGAAATACTAAAACATAAATAAAATTTAAAATGTACGGTCGTACGGAGTAATAAAGATCGGCGCTGCTAGAAAAGAAAAAGAGCCATCTTTCTTCCGGTTCCCGGCTGCCGCTGCTGGTCCATTTCCGGCCATTATTATGTTTCTGTCAACTGACTCGGTTTTATGGGTACCAATGATATTTAATAGTAAGAATGGCAAAAACCAAATGGATTTTTCTACATGTAATATCAAAATGGGACTTTTTTTTTTTTCCTTCCCAACACCACGAATAAACATTCAAATCCCTTCACTCTTTTGTGTACCATTGAATCCAAAAAAAAAACCACATTCAATTTTAAAAAGCGAACACATATCATGGGTTTTATATGGGTATCAAGGTTTTAAGAACTAGAGATTGAGGGGTTTTACATCCAAAAAAAAAAAAAAAAAACCCCCAATCTCTAGTTCTTAATGTTTGGATCAAGGTTTTGAGGTGTGAGAATTTTGGAGATTTTTTTCATTTTTATTTTATTTTTAAGTGAGAAAACGGAGTAAAAAAAGGAAGAGGGGGAGGGAGGGAAGTTTCATCATTCCTGAGGAGTTCATTCTTTCTTGCTGGCAGATTCATCCTCTATAATCTCAATAGGCATCACAAGAACCACAATCTACACCCGCCGCCGACAACCATAATAAACCCATCTCATTCGAACCCTTAAAATCCTCCCTCGGTAGAAACCCACAAAACCTCCAACCATCTTAATAACTTGCACAGCTACTGTAATTCTAATTGCAGTAACTAAAGGGAAGAGAAATTATGAAAAATTGAAGGGCCCTTGTTATTCTTCTATGGAGAATGATTTGGGTTTATTATTTCAGGAAGAAAGTGCCTGCCGATTGAAATAGTGGACGGAGGTTTATGTATTCACCGTTCTTTATTTCTTTTATTTTTTAATTTTCTTACTTCATTTTATCATTATTTTCTCTTTTGTCACCGGTATTGATAAGTATAAGTTTTGTTTCTTTTTTATGGTACATACGTGTCATGTTATAAGAGCGAAGGACGGTCCGCGACGGTCAGAGAGACTGACACTAGCACCGCCCATAAGGATATTGAGGGAAATACCGTTTCGGCTAATGAGTTCGGTTGGTAACACCCGTCTTAGAAATCATTTTCTTATATATATATATATATATATATATTTTTGGTGGCCAAACAAGGTATCCTGACTCTCAAGTCATTATGCCCATAATAATCTTCTTGATGTACAAATCATTTGTAAACCTATGCATCCGATTATGAGGGAGCTAAACTCAAACTCAGAACATGCAGTTCTTGAATTCTAATATTTTACTTTCTGAGCTACTCTTGCAAGTTAAGTAAAGATTTAAAAAGATAAAGAAAAAAAAGAGGATGGAAAAGCCTCTAACGGATACAAATTGAGAACCAAAACGAAGCCAACCACCTTGAGTTGGGTGGGCTACTTCAATTTATTTTTGAGTTACAAATTTGAAAACCAACTTTTGATTGTGTTGATTATGGATAGTGACGTTAGATAAGGCAAAAAAGTAAACATAATAGATTTTGTATAATATTTCTTTTACAAAATTGTTTAAATAATGTTTTCTAATTGATAATGTGACTAGTTATCTTGAAAACTTTCTATATTTTTCATAAAACCTTGATAAGTTTAAAATAAGCCAGAAATAAAAAGTTTGTCTTGGTGTGCGAATGGCTGTCCCCAAGTGCCAAAAAACATGAATTGCAAATTGCATTTATCCCATTGCAACTGAGGTGCAACTCATTTGCTTATGTTGATTACATCCCTGCCGCACACCGCACATCACACATCGCTCCTACCTGTTCAAGTGAAGTTTTCAGATTGCGAGTGAAGTTTTCAGATTGCGATGACTAAGGTGATGTTGCGAATAGTCAACTAAACCAACCATATCATTTAGAAGAATGAGAAGGGACGAGGATTCAAACTCAGGAACTTATCTCATTATAACTACGTATCTTTTAATAATTTTTCTTTTTAGGAAAACAAAAAATGGAAAGGGTCATGTGTCACCGATGAAGACAACAGGACGGCGCCACAGAACTACAAAAATACCAATAAAAGAAGAAGAAGAAGAAGGAGAAGAAGAGCTGCGAATCCAAATAGAAGAAGAAGGAGATTCTAATATGGCAAAGAAATTAACAATTGTGGGACTTTGGTGCATTCGGTGGTACTCAATTGATCGCCCTTCAATGAAAGTTGTGATTCAAATGTTAGAAGGAGATGGAGATAATCTGATCATGCCACCAAATCCTTTCGCCTCCATGAGTGAAACGAAGTCGAGTGCAGCAAAGCTTAGAAAACCCTTTATGAGAGAGTTAGAAATCATTTCTGAATCAAGTTGAAACACTTATACAATAAATTTTTGTCATGATAAAATTATCTTGTACTCATTAATTTGTCCTTAAAAGCAATGTATTACAATGTAAGGTTTTTGCAGTATTAAAAAGTAGTATGTGATCGATTTGAATGTGGAAACCAATCATCTATAGTATTGTTTGTGATCAAAACTTTGTGTCTCATCCATTTTGTTCCACTACAACAGAATTAGGGGTAAAAGACAGGCAATCGTTTGGGGCTTGTTTTGGGTATCTGTGTGAGGTTTTTTTACCCCTCACGGAAGGTATTGTGAGTTTGTCCCATATCAGAATGTGGACGCCTTCCACCCTGCCATATTAGCCTGAGCGTAGGCGAAGGGTGCATCACTACACTTAGGCTAATATGGCAGGGTTGGAGGCGCCTACATTAAAAGGCGCCTTTTTGTGTGAGGTTTTTTTACTCCCCACGGAAGGTATTGTGAGTTTGTCTCACATTAGAATGTGGGCGCCTCCCACCCTGCCATATTAGCCCAAGCGTAGGCGAAGGGTGTACCACTACTTCTGAGCGAAGGGTGTACCATTACTTCTAGAAGTAGTGGTACACCTTTCGCCTATGCTCAGGCTAATATGGCAGGGTGGGAGGCGCCCACATTCCGATGTGAGACAACCTCACAATATCTTCCGTGGGGGGTAAAAAAACCTCACACAGTATCCAATTTAAAATTAGACAATTCAAGAAATTTTATATATTATTGAAGGGACAAATCCATCATCTTGCATGAACTAAAGAATAAAATAAAATATTGGTCATTATTATGAATAAGAGTGGAAATTTAAAATAATGGCATTTCATGAATTTCTAAGAATTGAACCAATAACATCAACTATGGTGATGACTCCTACTTTTTTAAATATTATTATTTAAAAGTGATGAATTTGTGATTTCAATACTATGTAAAAAAAATTGAATTGTCTAATTTCAAATTGAACACCCTAACAAAAACTTAACCAATGCATCAGTTTGCTCATATTTGGCTCCTTCCCGCGCCGATACATTTTGACATGGAAGCTTAGCTAGTCCCTTCCTAGAAGCTACAAGTTAAGGGAAGCATGAGATCCAAAATGTAATTTTTCCCTTAAATCTATATTGCCAAGTTAACTCTGTCAAGGGCTCAAGGGTTCTAGTGGGTCTTACCGTGTGGGTCATTTCCCCTTCAATGGGTCTCACCTCATGGACCACCTCACTTTAGTGAGCCGAATCCTGTGGGTCACTGCACTTGAATCTCATCTCTGTGTGAAAATGCTACTATGTCACCACCAATTCCCTAAACACAACATTTTGCCAATAAATTTTCTGATACAATTTTTTTTTTTTTTTTATGCGGAATTTCCTCATACTCTTTTATTCTATTATTACGAAAGTGAGTCTATCTTTAGGTGTATCATTTTCTTTTTATCAATAAATTTTCCACAAATATAGTAGGTCGACCCTAGATGCATGTGACTTACTTTTCTATTACTTTAATGGCTTGGGTTAGGGTGGACTTTTTAACTGGGTTCATGTCATGATTTTGACTCTAAAAATTCACAAGAATTAGGTAGGTAGACCAAATAAGTATTACTAATTGTTTTGATTGTGGACAGAACAGAGAAAAATTCATATGTAATTAACCTACGACCTCCTTCTTGGGAGGTTCTAAAGAAAAAAAAAAAGGCCAGTGGCCCAAAGTGAGTCCGACAAATGGCTTCTCTTTAATAAATTTAGAGAGTGGTTATTATAACCTGTCGATGTTATTTGCACACCCTATTTATTTTAATTTTTAACATTTTATGAAAAATATAAAAGATTTTTTTTTATATATAAAAATTGGCTATGTGGTCCACTAGAAAACATAATTTTGAACAACTTTATAAAAGAAAGTTTTCCCAAAATCTTTCGTTTAAGTAGATATTTTTGGTCATTTATAGTTTTTGTTTATTTTTTGGCCCAAAAGTCTACCTAAATGACAGATTTTGGAAAAACTTTTTTGGGTAAATTTCCAAAATATCCTTCATAAAAAGATTTATATCCAAAAACTCTATGAAATGATTTTTCTATCGGAAAAACCCAAAACGGTTAAGCTATATCCAAAAAACCCAAGAATTTAACTTTCATCAACTCCGTTCGAATAATGAATTTTCTTGACTAAAATACCCTTATTAAATTTTTTTAATTAAGATATAAAAATAATTATTCAAAACTTGTATTACCATCTTGCTTATATATATAGAAAAGAAAATGAACAAATAAACAATTATAAAAAGGTTATGTAGGTCTAAAAGTTGTATAGTTTAAACAGAGTTGGATGGAAGTGTTGGGTTTTTTGGATATACTATAACTTTATTTGGGTTTTTTAGATAGAAAAATTACTTTATGGGTTTTTTGGATAGAATTCATTTTTTGAGGGATATTTTAGATATTTACCCAACTTTTTTCTATGAAGTGGTTCAAAATGATATTTTCTAGTAGACCACATGATTAGTTTTTATAAAAACTTTTTATATTTTTCATAAAACATTGAAAAAATAAAATAAATGGGTGTGCAAGTAACATTAATTGAGAAGTTGCAATACACAAGATAATGTCTCAAAATGTAGGATTTCTTGGAAAATCTTTAGAATTATCAGTACCGCAACATGAAAGGGTAAAGAAAGACATGGTCCACAAATGTCTGAACATACTACAGGTGATTATGGAGAAGTTTTTCTTCAATGTAAATCAAACATCCAAAAGTTGTCCAGCTCTTCAAGGTACTATGCAATTCCCTCCCTTTTTGAAAGCCATACGATTTTATGACCCATTCTTGCTTAAAAAACGAAATTATAAAACTCAAGACTAAAAGAGGAAACTCAATCAAAAAAAAAAAAAAAAAAAAGACTAAAAGAGGAGACATCAAATCGTTATTACATCTTCAACAGACTAAAAGAGGGGCCTTCAAATTGACAACACAAGGCGAAAGTTGTTGCGGGTATCTATTTTTTCTGTTTTATCTTGTGATTTTTAGGTGGAAATAATTGCAAAAGTTTATTATCGATTGATAAATCGTATCCCAATTCAATACTATTACAATTGAACTCAACGAAACCCCACCGGTTGGAAGGTTTTGAGAGAAAATGGGAGATGTCCAAGAAAGTTAAAAAATTGTAGGTCTTTCTCAATGAAATGAGAAATTAAAGAGAGGATTAGGTCTTTCAAAAGAAGAAAAAAATAAAATAAAATAAGAGGGATGGAAAAGAAAAATAAATGGGTAAAGAAAATCCAGGGGAGGAAAACCTAAAATTTCAATAAAATTTAAGGTATAAAATATTTTAAAAATAAAATGAGGTGAGGTGGTTGCCCCGACCTGGTTTCTGTGCAGCTTCATTCATCCATGACAGAAAATGAATAATTAAAGAGGCAAGAGGATCTTATCATAGAAAAGGCACCTTATGTGGCTACGCGGAAGTGTGATCATTGTATTTTATTTTATTTTATTTTTTCTTTTTTTGATGGAAGTGTGATCATTGCACGGTCATTGGGAAAACACACCTTCTAGGTGTTTATTGAATTTTTTTTTTTTTTTGAAACAAATAAAATCCATTAAAAAGAAAAATGTTTACATCTAGGAATAACAAGACATCGATAATCTTCTAAGATTACATCCCATAACTTCTTAAGAAATCTATGTTCCCATATATTGACATCACTATTACAATTATAGCCCAAATTTGCTACACAATCAGCTGCTCTATTTGCTTGCCTATATATATGCCTAATAGCCACATGATCGAATCGAGCCAAGAGACATCTGATATCTTGAACGAGATTAGTTACACTCCAATGGAATTGATATATGCCACAAATCGCGTTAATTACCAATTGAGAATCACCTTCAATTTGAATATTCCTAATTCCTTTTTCAAGTGCTATAGCAAGACCATTACGTAAAGCAGTGCATTCTGCAATAAGGACTGATGCATTACTAAGCTTATAAGAAGCGACAATGGACACTCTACCTCTGTCATCCCGAAGTATAAAACCTCCCGTTGCTGACTTTAACTGATGCTTCCTCGAACCATCAAAATTAAGCTTCATCCAATTGGTAGGTGGATTCTCCCAAGCAAAAGACCTACAAAAGGGATAAAAACTATACTGGCTATTATGGTTAGAATTAAATTGCTTCAATAAATGATCCATATCTTCATCATTAATTTCCTTAAAATATTTTGCTGCGAATTCCATGACATGAGCCGGATTTGGATTATGACCTTGGAATACCACTTGGTTTCTATGATTCCAAAGAACCCAACACACAATAGAATTTTCTCCAAGAATTGGGGATATTTCCCAACATACATACCATAATTATTATGAAGAAATTCGAGCCAACCAACAAAAGGACAATGCTGAGAAATATGATTCCAAATATTGACTACAAAAGGGTAAGAAAGAAACAAATGGTTAACATCTTCTTCCTGATTACCACAAAACGGACAATCCAAACTAATCTCAATTCCACGCTTAGAAAGTAAACATTTGGTGGGAAGACACACTCTTATGAATAGCCACATGAAAATTTGCATCCAAGGTAATATCTTGAGGTGCCACATCTTACTAAGCAATCTAGCTTTAGGATGATCCAAACAATTTTTATTATTGTGAAGCCAAGTAACTGATTTAATCGTAAAATTTCCATCATTAGAATATTCCAACAAAATTTATCCTCAGAATCAGTGACTGGGATGGGAATACTAACAATATCATTAACAATTTCATCAGGTAAAATTTCCTTTAGTTCATCAATTTTCCAGCATTTATGAATATTATCTATAAAATGAGAAACTTTTAAATTAAGATCTATATTAGACCTAATATCCATTTGTATCCGTTCATGAAGGGGCTGGGCATATACCCAATTATCTAACCAAAACCAGACATTGTTTCCATTTCCTATAATCCATCTAATGCCTTTCCTAATGAGAAACCTATATCTAAGAATAGCTCGCCATACAATAGATGCATTAGTACCTGCTTTTGCCTCAAAGAAAATTGTATGTTTCAAGTACTTATCTCTCATTAACTTAACCCAAATATTTTTTTTATCCATGAGAATTTTCCATCCTAACTTAGCAATGGATGCAGCGTTGATATCTTCCATTTTCCTAAGGCCTAGACCACCTCCACTTTTTGGTCTACAAATTTTGTCCCATGAAACTAAAGGAAGCCCAGAATGTTCATCTAAAGAGTTATTATGCCAAAAGAAGTTTTTGTTCTTCCTATCAATTTCCTTTGTATTACTCTTTAACAGTTTAAAACAACTCATAGTGTGCATTGGCATAAAAGCCACATTAGCCTGAATGAGAGTAGCCCTACCTGCACAGGATAACAAGTTAGCTTTCCATCCTACTAGCTTAGAATCCATTTTATTTATTACTTCCTCAAAAGTATTTTTCCTAAAACGGTCATGAATAATTGGACATCCCAAATATTTACCTAATTTATTAGTTGCCAATATTTGAAGATTTCCACTAATGAAATGTCTTAAACAATCATCTGTATTATGAGAAAAATAGATGCAAGATTTATGATAATTAACAACCTGACCAGAAATGGAACAATATTTAGCAAGAAATTCCTTAATATTCCTACTAGCTTTCTGAGTAGCTTTTGCAAAAATAATACAATCATCAGCAAACAAAAGATTGGAAACAACCAAACTTCCCGAAGAGAATTTAATTCCTAAGTCTGATTTTTTATCATTTGATCATTTACAAAAGTTTCGGATAAGACATTCTGCACCATTGATAAATAAATAAGGAGATAATGGGTCACCTTGTCTGAGACCTCTAGATGGAACAATATGTCCTTCAGGAGTACCATTAATAATAATAGAGTAAGATACTTTGCAAAGACAATTCCTAATTAGTGAAATTTATTTATCACAAAAACCTAATTTCCTCAAAATAGCTAGCAGAAAATTCCATTCCATTTTATCATATGCTTTTTCCATATCTAATTTAACTGCCATTAAACCTGTCTTACCATTTTTCTTCCTTATTTTCTGAATCAATTCATGAGCTATTAAAATATTATCACTAATTGCCCTTTGAGGAACAAAAGCTCCTTGTAATGGCGATATAAATTTATCCAACAGAGGCCTAAGACGATTAACCAAAATTTTAGCTATTATTTTATAGCAAACATTGCATAAAACTAATAGGCCGAAAATGACTATCGCAGGATTTTCCTTCTTGGGAATCAAAGTTATATAAGTTTTATTAATTTCCTTTAATAAGTGGCCAGTATGAAAAAAGCTTCTAATCATTCTAGTAACAAACTCACCGACAATATGCCAATATTTTTTGAAGAAGATAGCTTGAAGACCATCTGGACCTAGTGCCTTCATAGGTGCCATTTGATTTAGGGCCTCTAGAATTTCTGCTTGGGAAACCTTTTGAATTAGATCTGCATTTTCAGTGTCAGATATACATGGAGTGAAAACATCAAGTAGTATATCCCAAACATTAGAAATAAGTTGACCATTAATAGATTTAAACCTATCTGAAAATTCTTTAACAAATAAATTTGAAATAGTCGTATGATTATCATGCCAAAATCCATAATCACCCTTTAGTCTCCAAATTTGGTTTTGTCTTCTTCAAGTATGAACCATAGCTTGGAAATATTTTGTGTTTTTATCCCCAAAATTAATCCATTTCTCTCTTGATTTTTGCGCCCAATGAATTTCTTCCAGTTGAAGCAAATGATTATATTTGGCAGACAGCTCCTTTTCCTTTAAGATAAGTTGAGTATTCGTTGGATCTTGCATGAGAGTCATTTGAACATTACTAAGTTCTGAGTATGTATCCCTAATATTATGATTAATATTTCCAAAAGAGTTTTTCTTCCATGTTAAAGCCAATTGTTTAAACCTTGATATTTTTCGAGGTAATTTGAATGAGTTTGAACCCTGAGGATCAAATGCCCAAGCGTTCTTAACGATATTTTCTATATCAGGAGAATCCATCCAAGTGGCATCAAATCTGAAAGGCTTTCATTTATAAAATATCCCATAATCAGTTTTTAAAAAAATTGGGCCATGAACCGAACCAAAAATGGGGAGATTTTCCACTTTAGCATTATTGAACCACGGTGTTTATTGCTTAAATGGAAAATTGGGAAAAGAAAACACGCCTCAAATGGCTATCAGTGAAAGTGTGTGAGTGCTCAAAAAAGTTGAGGTAAGTGGTGTTCCTAGTCATTGTTGAAATTGATGTTATTCAAAAAGTACTTTAACGTATGAATAATACGGAATACATTAAATGTTTGAAATTTTTATTTTTTTTTTAAGATGAAAGAGTTGTTAGCACAAAGAAAAAAAAACTCAAAATTTTATTAAAATAAAGAAAGAAGACAATAAAGGATAAATGATAGATTTGGTCTTGGTAACTTATAGAATGTCATAGTCCGAGTCACATGAAAAATATATATCTACGACATCTAATAGTCAAGTAATAATCTTCATGCAGAAGTTACTAATTAAGGGAAGCGTGAGATCAAATTCTTTTTTATCTCATCTCAGTGGCCAATTTTCTAATTGAAGAACACATTTCACCAATAAATTTCCTCGTACTCTATTAGTATGAAAGTAAGTTTGTCTTCAAGAAAGCCCCAGTCATGTTGCACTAGCTAGCAAGAAACAAAAAAACAAACGGAAAAAAAAAAAAAAAAAAAAAAAAAAAATCTCCCAATTGTGTTCTTCGTAGCAACCCCCCACCACACACACACAAAAAAAAGAAGAAAAAGAGGTCCTCAATTGTGTTCTTCGTAGTAGGGTTGTGCGTGAGTTGGTTTGGAGCGGTTTAGAAAAAAATTATCAACCAACCCATTCATAGAGGGTTGCAAATTTTCCAACCTGCCGCTAAACCGTAGGTACTAAAAATCGATGGGTTAGTTAGTTTTTTAAGCAGTTTGTTACTAATAGTTCGGCCGGGTTTGGCGGGTTGTATCATGCCCTTAATTTTTAGTTGGGGCATTTCTAATATATTAGGCCTTAACTAATTAGTACATTGTAAATAAATTAATAAATCAAGAAAATATAATTATTTAAGGTGGTTAAGTGAAACTTGATGTATACATAGTATTTTAGTTCCAAAGATGAAAATTATGATTTTATGGTAAGCAACACTTGATCAATGTTGATGAAATTAGTGATACTTAATGTTATTAAGGGTTGAAGGACCCAAGACCTAACACCCTAGCAAAGTACTAATAAAATAATACATTATACACGCGATGCGTGTGCAACACATCTTTTCAAATCCATTAGTGTAACTGCTATGTCAGTTTCAAAACCGCATGTGTGTGTAGGAGAGATTTAAGGCGAACAGGTTATGGTGGGTTTTTCAAAGTTAGTAAAATTACCAAATCGTCTTTTAACTTTATTAACTTATAAGGGTATTTAAGTATTTTCAGGTTCAATCCAACCACAAAGACAATTGGCTTAATATAGTAGTATAGATTATGAAATTAGAGGCGGGACGGTTTGGTTTATTGGCAGTTTGACAAAGTTCAATCCACCAACCAAACCAAACCACTAAGATACACGTGAAGTGAGTGAGGACAACCTTCAAAGTTGAGATACGTGCAAAGCAAAACTTCGTGCTGGCCGGTCACCCATTTCTCTTGTTTCTCATGTAGCCACTTAGCCATGGTCATATAGATGAGATGACCAATCAACACATCAACAAGCTCTTGGCCCTTGGAAAACGTTTGATTGCCACAAGCAAAATTGAATAACGAGGATGCTTCCCTTCAAATCAGTCAATCAGAAGCTGTGGAGTAAAGGTAAGACGCACAGCATGCCTATTATTGCACAATATGTGATTTTAAGTGTAGGGACAATAATGCTCTATGAGCCTTTTTCCCTACATAATATCATATATGGTTTTCTAATATCATTCATATAAGGGTTGTGCTAGCATGACAGATTGTCATTGTTCAAATCATGATCACAAATGGATTTTAATCATAGTAATATCCTACCTGCTAGGATCAAATGACAAGAAGGGTTTAAACGGACTACAGAGCAAGGATCACGTCTACATTGTAATCATTCATCCATGTAACCATTCCAATGTCACCTTGTGGAGTTGTGGGGTGTTTTGCAAGTAACCCCATTACAAGTCTTAGGTAAGAATACTTGTCAAAATTGCCCTCCATGTCATAGGATTATTGATTTCAATAGTGATAATGCTTTAAATAGCATCGTTAGATTTCAGTGACCATGGTTTTTAGGCAAAAGATGAATTAATCTACTTTTCCCTCAAATTTTTTCCAATTCTCTCATATGGGTTCAGTTGGAATTACACTAATATGAAAACCATGTGGAACAGTGGATCTCACTTCATGTGAGCGAACTTGGAAAATTTTATAGAATTTTTTTTTTTTGAAAAAGTAACATTTTCCTATTATTTTTCTTGACAATACTTCCAAGTAAAAGATTAAGACCAATAATACTTCAAAATAAAGATAATAGGAGTTAATGACTTTTAATCCCAATAGGTGGACCAATGGTTCTTAAGATTTATGCCTCAAGAAGCATAAGGTCTTAACTCTTGAGTTTGATTTCTTAATCCCTCTTGGGGTCAGCTGACCACCAACTTGGTTTATCCTGGGTGTTATTTGATATAGAGTGAGCAATAGCCTTACCTGTCTCTATTAGTCACATAAATAATAATAAATAAATAACAATGCTAATCACTTCTAAGTTCTTACATTTTGATAACTGGTCACCCTATTGATTGGCTTCTCAAAATATGAGTGTGAATGCATGATAGTGAGATAGCGGCTTAGGCATTCAACTCTGATCGAAGCTTTCAAATGCTTCTTTCATAAACAATTTGAAGTTGATCATGAAAAACACATAGCTTCACAAATCTATTGGGAACGGCTATTGCAACCCCACTTTTTTTACCAAACCCTCCTTTTCATTTTGGTTTTTAAGATTTTATGAAAAATATAAAAGGTTTTTACAAAAACTAACCACTTTGTCCACTAGAAAACATCATTTTGAATAACTTTGCAAAAGAAAGTTTTTCCAAAATCTGTCGTTTTAGTAGACTTTTTGGCAAAAAATGAAATAAATACTATAAATGGTTAAAAAGTCTACTTAAACGATAGATTTGTGAAAAAATTTCTTCTACAAAGTTGTTCAAAATGATGTTTTCTATTAGATATCATGGCCGGTTTTCGTAAAGACCTTCTATATTTTGCATAAAAACTTAAAAACAAAAAGGATGGGGCGTGGTGTGATAAAAATGTGGGGTTGCAATAGCCATTCCCAAATCTATTTCCTTTCAAATCCAACCTATTTCATGATTTCTAATGACCCCACCCAAATCTTTAGTAGGGTTTGTTGTCGCAATCAATACTGAATTATGAGGATACTTTTATGCACAATGATTGCAATTTTCATATTGTTGGAGACGTGCCACCAAAAGGATTGAAATATGAATTGATCGAGTCCTTATTTGACCCTTCCTAAAATACATTTTGACCCTCCTAGTTTAAATTTTTTTTATTTTATTTTTTATACTAAGTGCATAATATTTTTAAATTTGACCATTTCTAAAATATATTTTGACTCTTTGAGCCTTGAGGTCTTATTTGACCCAAATTTATTTATGTTTTCCCCTTCCATGAATTGATATCTTCAATATTTATCCTATACAAACATTAAGGCTATTTAGTTTTTTCATTCTTCTACCTTAATTTTGCTGATTTCATATTTTTGAACTGCAGTTTTTATATTTACAACTGATAGCTTGGTTGTGATATTCATAACTTGGTCAGTTGGTCGGTTGGACTATGTTATAGCTTGGTTTGTTCACATAGGATATGATATGGAGAAATAAAAATTGTGAAGTCTTTTTGAGGTTGTGGGGACATTGTTCAAATATTAATCGTTAAGTATGTATATATCTTTAGTTCACTATTTTAATTTTTCTTGGCACCTCATACAAACTTTGTCTCTGGAATCTTATCCTTAGCCCAATAAATGTTTCAACGTACTCTGTTAAAATAGAAATTAAGATAATCACACAAAATTAATTTAATTGAAATTAAGCTAATATCTTCCTAGAAATTATGGATCAAGTAAGTGGTCATTTATTTGTATTTACTAGTTAATTGTATTGATTTGTAGTTATTTGCATATAACAGGATCATTCTATAATTCCTCTTTTATGCTTAAGAAAGAAAAAGGAAAAAGAAACAAAAAAGAGACATCTCTGTTCTTCCATAAACTTACGATTTGTGATTACGATCGAGGAGCCTTCTTGTCAATGTCATCAATAACATGAAGACATACGAAAAGGTAGAGAGTAGTTGGGGTCAAGCTAGTGCAAAGCCACATATATGATCGAATCAGCCAAGGTGAGGACATTGAGTTGGGAGATGCCAATAAAGATTAACAAAAATTTACAAGAAAGCTGATCATAGTTGCACTATGGTGCATACAGATGAACACCGTGGATTGTCCTTCAATGAGCAAAGTCCTAGAGATGCTTGAAGGTGAGGCTGAATTGCTACAAATGCATCCAAAGCCTCTTCATTATCCTCAGGAGATGTCAGTTGTGAATCATGCAGAGAACAATCCAAGACCAATTTCATCCTATAATGATATAGGCACAATTACCTTAGATTGAAGGTAGCTTTCAAAATATATCAATCAGTTCTTAGGTAAAATCTTTGCATAAGAAAGGTTCAGAACTTGTGGTACTTCCCAAGCACATTAGTTCAAATTGTTTTCATGTTCTTACTTATTGCTGATGTTCAGCTCCTAAACATGCTTGTTTGGGAATGGGATGGGAATCTTTTTAGTTAGTTTATTCTTTCTATTTTTTTCCCAAATGAGTATTTTTGTATTTAATTTACTAAAATTGATATAATCGAAAATGCTTCTATTCATGAATTGCTTCTCCTCACGAATTTCTCCCTTGAAGGAAAAACTGAAGTCTTATGTGGAAATGGAAAAATATATGAAAATAATTAATAATAGAAGTGATGGTCTACTGCTTCTATTTAATTGGGTAAGTAGCTTCATATTTATTTGAACTGAGTTAGGGACATTATTGGGTCAAGGATGGAATTTCAAAATCCAAGTTAGTATGGTGCTTTCCTGTTTGGAACTCTGTGTTTTGGTGTTGAATATTTTATCTTAAGGTATTTGATTCTGTTACTATTAATTTGCTGACTGGAGGAAACATAACATTTAGAGGTTATACTAGAGATCTAATGCACTGCCTTAACCCTGTGGGGTGGACCAGTGATTCTTGGTAACTTTCTCACCAAAAATGAACTCAGATGCTTCAAATATGGTATCAGATTTCTGTGATCCGTGCGGCATCTAAGTCAGTGTTACGGCTCTGTTTTCTAATATTACAGGCCTGTCTATTTTTCATGTTCACATAAGTTGATGGGCTTTGAAATTTCGTGGAAACCTGACTATGGACCTTGTGTTTATCCTATTCAATTCAGGTAAAAACATTGTCAATGCTCTGAAACTTCTCTGTTTACACTTATTCCTGGCAGTAGAGCTTCAGTGTTATATCACTGGCTTGGTTGGATGGACAAGATTTATATGTATATATATTGGAAGGCTTACTGAGAGAAAATTAATCAAAACTGATGGATTGGGTAGGACATAGCCAGTTCGTCAACCATTATTCTCGACACCCTTTCAGTGCATATGTAGGGGCTGTTGATAGAAAATATTAAAACAAATAATATTAAACTAAGTGGAAGTGAAACAAGATGAATCAGATCTATATGGCATGGTAAATCACAATTGAATAAGTAATCCATACACTACCGGTAGGAGTCGAAAACATAGTTACTATAAAGATGCTTCTACTTGCAAGAATAGAAAACTTGACGACAGCCGTGGTACTACACCCAGCCTTCTGAACTTCTGAAGGATAGGATTCCATAACACAATGAAATATATAGACAGCTGGATCCAACTAGGACTTAACCTATCATAAGTCCTATGGGTCAAGACACATAGAATCAAATCTCCACACTCATTAAAACTCTATTAATATTACTAAATTATATTCGATCAAACGATTAAAACATATTTACTGTGTTGACAAAAAACCGCTTGATCTATGGTCCCACTTTTAGAAGATCATCGCAATTAACTTAGAATTTAATCTAAATAAAATATAAGATATAGAGTTCAAAAAATTCTTACATGAAAATGATAAAAGCCCAGCCAGTTGAGGAAGAGTTAGCAAGTTTTGATTTTACGACTATCTGTTTGGTAGTTCTTTTACGTAAATCTGTTCAGTAGACACATTTTTTTCCCTCGAAAAAAAAAAAAAAAAAAAAAGGCGGAGAAAAAAAAAGAAGAAGAAGAAAAACAGGTCGATAGCATTAGTTTCCAAAATTTCCAAACAGGCATGTAGTTTGCCATTGCTGCATCAGTCGATAAAAGAAGTGGGTGGATTTATCTGGTATCTTTAACATTTTCTAATGATCTATGTTCTATTCCAATGAATAAAAATGGATGAGTCATTTAGCTTCACAAATAATTGGATGATTGTTACACTTAAATAAATCACATCCTACTTGAAAATACTTCTGATAAGATATTAATTCAAAGCCCTTTAGATTCAAAAACAACACATTTGATAACTATCTATTGTATTATTGATACAATATAATGATCTCATTCTGTTTCCGAAATGACTCCTAGCTCTCTCATAAAAGGTCTTACAGGCATGGTTGCACTTGAATTCGTTTCACTTGTGGAGGCGAAAGGATTTGGTGGCATGGTTAGATTATCCCCTCCTTCCAACATTTGAACGATAGCTTTCATCGAAGGGCGATCCACTGGGTACCACTGAATGCACCAAAGTCCCACAATTGTTAATTTCTTCGCTATCTTAGCATCTCCTTCTTCCTTGATCCGGATTTGCACCTCCTCTCCTTGATCCATACGATTATAAATCCATTCTGGGAAGTACACTTGGCTTGGATTTGAACTTAACATCAATATTTTTCCTCCCTCCAACCATTTCAAGCAACAACATTCCAAAACTATAAACATCTGACTTATAAGACACATTTCCAAAATTCCTAGATAACACTTCGGGTGCAATATAGCCCATGGTCCCTCTAGCTGCAGTCATAGAAACAGCACTTTGGCCCTTTGAGCACAACTTAGCCAAACCAAAATCAGAGATCTTTGGATTAAAGTTGTGGTCTAGCAAGATATTATGAGGTTTGATATCGAAATGAAGGATTTGCTGTTCACACCCTTGGTGAAGATACTCGATTCCTTTGGCTATGCCTAAAGCAATTTCTTCAAGCTTCTTCCAATTGAGGGAACATTTATTATCATCCACTGGAAAAATGAACTTCTCAAGTGATTCATTTGGTAAGAACTCATAAACGAGAGCTTGTCTTGACCCATCAGCACAGAAGCCTACCAATCGAACCACATTGACATGGTGGATTCTACCCATTGTGCCCACTTCATTGATGAACTCTTCACCATTTTCCTTAACATCGTTGAGGATCTTTACGGCCACAAAAATTTCATTGGAAAGCTTTCCTTTGAACACAATTCCATAACCTCCTTGGCCTACCTTGTCCTTAAATTGATTTGTAATCCTCTTAATATCTGCATAAGAATATCTAGTGGGTTTGAGAGCTCTATAATCCTCTAAAAATTTTTCAATCTTTACTTGATTCTCTTTCTCTTGTTTATCTAAGCTATGGGATCGGTAGAGTAGAATGATTCCTAGCACAAGAGGAATGAAAGCTAATATGGCACCTGCATATATATTGAAAAATAAAAATGGGTTAACAGCCCTTATCTCCCTAGTCCCTAACAAATAATTATGTTAAGAGTCAATAGATAATTTCACCTGTAATCACTAGCGGTTTTGTTATTTCACCTGTAAAAGTTAATAAAACTATTAGCTTGTCATGCTTCTAAAATTAAACAACATTTCAGAAATGCAGGGTAAGTCACAGAGCAGAGGACCTGACTGGGTTGGGCTCAGCTTGGTTCAATACATGTTTGCTTGATTTGTGTAGAAGACTTAAATAAAAGCTAGACGTACGTGGATGCAGTGAATACAATACCTTTAGCTCGTTTGGGCATGTCGAAACATTCGGTTTCAAGGTCTGTGCTATAATTCTTCTTCAACCTACATTTCTTGCCTTTGCTTCACAGTTTCCACATATTGGACTGAACCAATTCAGAAGAACATTTTTTTCCTTAACTATACCGTATGGTACTGCTGAAATGTTATAAATCTTGGTGCAAGATATTGGGAAGATTTGAGAGATGGAATAACCAGAATAGACAGCACAAACATGGCAGCCGACACTAAGGCAAGGAATCAGCGTTTCATAATAACTGCAGGTTGATGAACAATTGAACAAGGTGTAGTCCCATATGTTGCTTGATTCGAACTGGAAGGGTGAGGCAGATAAATTGAGGTGTTGAAGCTGTCTTGGAAGACAATCTTGCTGGTCATAGACTAGAATTTTTTGAGATTTGTAGTTGATGTTCTTGACCAAGAGGTTCACTGAAAATGGCAGCTCAAGCACGGTCTGATTCTTCTCATTGCAATATAGATCGAATCCGGGATAGCCACAGTGGGTTGGCTGGAGGTCTCTACGCCGGAAAGGGAACCGGATGGCTGGGCCATGGTGCGTGCACCTTGATTCAGTACACTCATACTGGCGTGCTCCAATCTCTGCTAAGGTTACTACCAAGGAGGAGTGAAGTAAAAAGAGGACCATTTCTAAAAATTTGCCCATCTCTAGTGTGTGGACTCTGCTCCCAGTTTGAGTGGATGGGTTTTTTTCACTAAATGCTTTCTATACTCTGTTTGCAAAAGGAATTGAGTTTTGGTTTTGGTATTGATGGAGATGTCATCTGCTACTTGTTTGAAAGAAAAATGCTTTCAGCAGGACCATTTCTAAGAGGGCATCACTCTGTTCCTGGGTGTGGACTGGTTGCTCGCTTCCTTTTTTTACTTGTGGTCACTACGCACATACTTGATTTATGAATGCATCCTCCTAATTCAGCATTGCTTGTAATAATCAAACTTTTTCCAAGGTGAAAGAGCTCACCGACAGGTTGACTGGTAGCCACATCTATGACCATGGCTAAGTGGGCACATGCAGAACTAGACAAATGGGTGACCACCGCGATCCTCACCCGTCCAGCCTTCTCAAAAGTTGTCGCGACTTGATCCCAGTCTTCTTGTTAAAGTTGATTGTGACAAATCATAGTCGCCGTGTCTTTCTAGCCGTGTCGTTCTAATGACTAATTGAGTATTTCCCCCTAAAGCTCACTTTGTTTGACTGACTGTCAAGCCTTACCTAGTTTTGGTTTGATGACTCATTGTTTATCCAAACAAGGACTTGCTTTCATTTTCAGCCACTGAAGGAGCATCTTCACAATAATTATATAAACATCCCAGTCCCAGCATGTTCAAATCAAACCAAATCAATTAAGCTTTCTAACCACCCCCCCCCCCCCCCCCCCCCCCCCCCCCCCAAAAAAAAAAAAAAAACCCCCTTTCTTCTTTTCTCTCTCCACTAATGATGTCCAGAGCAGGACTCGTCTTAGTTGGGCTCATGGCCCTGGTTCTTGCTCTTTTCCCTGAAGCTTGCATTGCTAAAGAAGAAGACCATCATTGCCCCCCTTCTTCTTGCGGAAACATACATAACATCAGCTACCCTTTTCGATTGAAAGGTGATCCTCCCAAGTGCGGTGACCGCAATTACGAATTATCTTGCGAGAATAACCTCACCATTTTGTACCAGCAGCCTGATGGAAAATTCTATGTCCGGGAGATCTATTATGTTAACCGAACAATGCGAGTCGTAGATGCCAGTCTAGACAAGGACAGTTGCTCTATTCCTCGCAATTTCTTGACGTCTGACTACTCCGACTGCTCGGATCCATACTGGTGGGATAGTGGAGCTCCATCCGCTGATGTTATAGTTTACATGAATTGCACAACAAAACTGAACTCTTCTCTCTATGTCGATGTCACTCCTTGCATCAACGACTCTTCCTCCCCAAAAACGAACTTTTATGCTTTCTACGGAGATCTTAGAGCATCAGATGTCCACGAGATGTGCAGCATCGTAGACATGATTCCTACTCTGTTTTCTAATATCAGAGGCTTGTCTATATTTGATATTCACCATGTGTTGTTGATGGGCTTTGATCTTTCATGGGCATCTGACTTTCAAAGTGTTTGTCAAACCAAACTTCTATTCAAGATCAGGTAAAAGATCACAGGAAAAATGTTAGGGTTAAACACGATTTAATACCTTCAACTTTGGGGGTAGTTTCAATTTGGTCCATAAACTTAGAATTGTCTCAATTTAATGACAATTTATGAACTATTATTGCAATGTGGTCCAAGGCCCAACGTCCGTTAGGTTTCTGGACGGAAAACGCACATGCGCAGCACGTGCGGCTGACGTGGATCCTAGGTGGCGTCCACGTGTGCTTCCTGCCCAATTAGAGCCCACGTGCTTGGCACGTGAGATTCAATCCCTCTCCGTCCCCTTCCCTTCCCTTCTCGTCAGAACAGCCCCTCCGCCATCTCCTTCTCGCTGCCAAAACCCAGATCTGGTTTTCAAACCAGATCTCAACTCTCTCTCCTCCTCTCTCCATTCTCTCTCCTCTCCGTCCCCTTCGCCTTCCCGTCGGAGCCACCCCTCCGCCCTCCCGTCGGTCATCTTCTCCAGCGCATATATACGCCCAAGATACGTGCATCAGATCTAAGGAAAAATATGGAAGAAAAAAATGGATGGCTGTCACTAACCAAAATCAAGAAGAAAATGAAAAAAAAAAAAAAAGAAAAGAAAAGAGATCCATCTTTGTCTCTTTGATCAAGGGAAAAGAAAGGGTTAAAAATCATCATGGACACTAGCAATAGCCTCTAGCCTCATGTGGTTCCCTTGCACAAAACGCTACATTTGCACAGACTGTTCTTCTCTGTCAAAGACGAACTGCACCAAAATTGCTGCTTTTGTGCCCAAACTATCGTCTTCTTCGAGGATTTTGGGTTGCAGGACCCCCAAATGCGGGTGGGTTTCCAACCCGAATGTTGGAGAATCTCGATTTTCCCGAGAAAATTCTGACCGATTTTCTTGTCAGGTGCTCGATTATATTTGCCCATCAACCCGCCGGAATTGTGGGGTTTGGCCGTGGCCGACATCGGTGCCTGCGCAGATGGGTCTCAAGAAGTTCTCTTACTGTCTTCTATCTCACGACTTCAACGACACCCCAGGAAGTAGCGATCTCGTTTTGGACAGTGGAGGGTCAGATTCCGGCAAGACCGTCGGCGGTGTCTGCTACACCCCATTCCTCAAGAACCCAGTTACCAATGATTCTGCATTCAGTGATTATTACTACGTGAGTCTCAGAAGAATTTTCGCGATAATTTGGTTTGAAACCCAGATCTAGATTTTGGGAGTGAATGAAAAAGAAGAAGGAGAGGGCGGAGGGGTGGCTCCGACGGGAAGGCGAAGGGGACGGAGAGGAGAGAGAATGGAGAGAGGAGGAGAGAGAGTTGAGATCTGGTTTGAAAACCAGATCTGGGTTTTGGCAGCGAGAAGGAGATGGCGGAGGGGCTGTTCCGACGGGAAGGGAAGGGAAGGGGACGGAGAGGGATTGAATCTCACGTGCCAAGCACGTGGGCTCTAATTGGGCAGGAAGCACACGTGGACGCCACCTAGGATCCACGTCAGCCGCACGTGCTGTGCATGTGCGTTTTCCGTCCAGAAACCTAACGGACGTTGGGCCTTGGACCACATTGCAATAATAGTTCATAAATTGTCACTAAATTGAGACAATTCTAAGTTTATGGACCAAATTGAAACTACCCCCAAAGTTGAAGGTATTAAATCGTGTTTAACCCAAAATGTTATTATTACTTATTCATCAGCTGCATTTACTGCCAACATATAGCTTTGACTGATATCACCTTTTTGGTTGGATGTACCAGGGACTATTTTTTATACTCATTATGTTTTCCTTTCATACGTAAGGTTTTCGGAGTTCCTTCATCAGTAGTCTTTGTAAATTCTACATTTTTTCACCCTCATATTGAAATCGGTTTATCTTGTGATTCTTTCAACAGGCTGGCTGATTGCTTCCTCCAAAATAATAGGTGAGGTTCTGTTCTTCAGCTCTTGTTCTGACAAATTAGATTGACCGGTTTGAGAGAAAATTGAATGAAGCAAGTCTTGAAAAACCCATTATTAAAATAAAAATACCATCAATAAATCACGACGATTAAATGTGGGTGTATATGTTGCATTCTGCATTTCCTACATTTATCTCTACTATATATACTAAATAAAGGGTAATTAATCGATACCCTTTGGTGCTCATGCTTACACATGATATAGGTAATTTATTGAATTTTGATATTGCAAAAAATGTTCTCCTCCGAGGACCACTACTGTCCTCAGAGTATTTGTGACTCTAATGTTTATTTTTGTATTTTCTTGTAAAGGTGTATTCTCGTTGGGAAAAACTTCATTGGGAATATTATGCTTGATTGCATTTTTGATATACAAGTTTCGGCGTCGACATTTATCCGTTGATGACACAATTGAAGAGTTCCTTCAAAGTCAAAATAATTTCATGCCAATTAGGTACTCCTATTCAGAAATAAAGAAGATGACAAATGGCTTCAAGAATAAATTAGGTCAAGGAGGCTATGGCTCTGTGTACAAGGGAAAGTTGCGAAGTGGCCATCTTGTAGCAATAAAAGTATTGAGCACATCAAAAGCTAATGGGAAGGATTTCATTAGTGAAGTTGCAACAATTGGAAGGATTTATCATGTCAATGTGGTGCGACTAGCCGGATTTTGTGCGGAGGGACCAAAACGGGCTCTTATATATGATTTTATGGCTAATGGGTCTCTAGATAAATTCATTTTTTCTGGAGGAGAAAGTATCAACTCTTTGAGTTGGGAGAGGACATATCAAATTGGCCTCGGAGTGGCTCGAGGGATTGAATATTTGCATCGAGGTTGTGATATGCAAATTCTACACTTTGATATCAAGCCACACAACATTCTTCTTGACGAGAACTTTATCCCAAAAATTTCAGATTTTGGCCTTGCAAAATTGTATCCAATAGATGATAGTATTGTTTCTCTCACTGCCGCTCGAGGGACACTAGGTTATATTGCTCCAGAATTATTCTACAAAAACATTGGGGGCATTTCATATAAGGCTGATGTTTATAGCTTTGGTATGCTGTTAATGGAAATGGTTGGGAAAAGGAAAAATGTGAATGCATTTGCTGAGAACTCAAGTCAAATATACTTCCCATCATGGATATATGACCGAATCAATCAAGGCGAGGACATTAAGTTGGGAGATGCTAATGAAGATGAACAACAAATTGCAAGAAAGATGATCATAGCTGCACTATGGTGCACGCAATTGAAGCCCATCGATCGTCCTTCAATGAGAAAAATCTTAGAAATGCTCGAAGGCGAGGTTGAATCGCTACAAATTCCTCCGAAGCCGCTTCTAAATCCTCAGGAGATGTCAGTTGCGGATCATGCAGACAACAATCCAGTGGGAGCACCAATTATATCTTATAATGATATGGGCACAATTACCTTAGATGTAAGATAGGTTTCATTTGTTTCAACTCCTCTCTGGGACAAAATAGCTTTTGATGGGCCTGTTATAGTGTAACCTTCTACGTTAATCCACAACACACTATCGTTGTGGGCTTCGATGGGCCTATTATAGTAGCCTGCCCAATAATAGTTCTTGGTGTGAACCTGCCCAATATCCCGAGTTGAGTTCAATCGAGTGTTCTCTGTATGTTTTAGTGGAAGTCAATTCTCCAATAAGAACTGATCTCATAGCCAATATTTAAGGCAAATCCCAAAAATCCACCCTGATTCGAATCCATGGGCTAACCAACGGCTCTCGATCACTAACAATGAATTTGAACGCTGTCTACAGGTCTCTTTGCACCAATTTTATACAACAAATCAATAAATTATTGATCATGAAAAATCCCCAAAGATTGTAGTTGACTTTCTATTGTACACACAAGAATTTTAATCAGGCATAACAACCTGTCATGTCTTGGAACCAATTTCAATACAAACCAAAACTGTTTAATTATGTCGACAAGACAACATGAGACTGAACAAAAAGGATGAGACAACCAGTTTTTCATAAACAAAATTATAGATGATCGGTTTCCTTATTCAAATCACATGCTACTTGAAAATACTTGCAAAATCCTGGATTGTAATACCTTGCCTATAGGGACAGATAAATACAACATAATTCCATATATGATAAATATTTAAGGTTTCAATGTATCAATCTGATTCCGGAATGACTACTATTAACTCTCTCATAAAAGGTTTTCTAGGTACAGCTGTAGTCTACTTTGTTTCACTCGCCGAGGCAAAAGGATTTGGTGGCATGGTTAGATTGTCTCGTTCTCCTTCTAACATTTTGAACAACAAACTTCATTGATTGGCGAAACAATTGTTAATTTCTTTGCTATCTTAGGTCTTAGCATCTCCCTCTTCCTCAATTTGGATTCGCAGCTCCTCCCCTTGATCCAAATGATTATAAATCCATTTTGGCAAGTATACCTGGCTTGTGTTCTCTACTTTAACGTTGATATTCCTCCTTCCTCCGACCATTTCAAGCAATAACATTCCAAAATTATAGACATCTGACTTATAAGAAACATTTCCAAAATCCCTGGATAATACTTCGGGTGCAATATAGCCTAATGTACCGCTCACTGAAGTCATAGAAACAACACTTTGACCTTTAGAGCACAACTTAGCTAGACCAAAATCAAAGATTTTTGGACTGAAGTTGTGGTCTAGCAAGATATTATGAGGTTTGATATCGAAATGGAGAATTCGTTGGTAACACTTGTACTATAGCTTTCCCATCGGAGATACTCTAAAAATAGTTACTTAATGTGATGTCTTGGGTTACCTGTCATGTTCGTTAGATAAATAAATTTAAAATTTTTTTTTAAAAAAATTTTGTTTTAAAAAAATCTATATCTATATTATAATATAAAACCCATTTTGATGATGTGGCATATCTCTTCATTTTTTCCACCTAAATACTCGTCTCACATTCATTCTACTCTCCCCTCTCTTTACTCTGACCCTGCTATTAAGGTGATGTGGCCTCATATAATTGGCTAAAATAATAAATTCCAATAAGAATTTTAAAATCAAATTAAACTCCTTATTTATAAAAAAATAAAAAATAAATAAATAAATAAATGAAAACCATTGACTTTCTAAATGGGAATAATTTCAATGAATCCCTAAAAATTAAATTACTTTCCTGATATATATAAAATAAAAATAAAATAAAAATAAAAAATAAGCATTCACCCCTAACCATAACCCTTGATACAGCGTTATCTCCATTTCCATTAACATTCTATCCCTCTCGGTCAAAAAGCAACGGCCTCGCATAACTGCAAGTAAGTTGTCTAGAGGAATCTGATTTTATTTTATTTTATTTTTTGGTGGAGATGCTACTGATCAAATATGGAATGGGTAATTCCATCTCTCTTTGTCTATATATAGGGCCTTGAGATCAATATGTTATAGTTCATTGATTATTATTATTTTTTACTTTGATTTGAACGTATAATATGTTTGTTTGTTTGTTTGTTTTTGTTTTAATGATTTGAACATAATCATTTATTTATTTATATAGAAGAATCTATATTTATATATTTGTTTTTTGTTCTTTGTTATATGTTTTTGCTGAAAAGTATTTTTATTTTCATATTTTTCTTTTCTTAAATTATTTAGATCTTTTCTTTTTTCATTTTTTATTGTCGTACAACGCGCAGGTCACTACTTGTTAATTTATATATAAGGGTAAATTACATTTAGACCCCTCTAGAATTTGACAATTACAGATACACTCCTTAACATTTTTGAAATTACGTTAAGACCTCCTACTTTACAAAATAAACTACAAAAAGACCCCTTCCTCTAACCTCCGTCCATTAATCCGTTAAATCACTCTCAATTTTTTTCAAAATACCCCAACTACCTTATTGAATGGCAACTTTCATGTTAAATGCATATAACTCATCAGTCCAACACATTCATATTTTTCTTTTCTTATATATATATATATAAGAAAAATACCCAAAAAACTTAAAATTTTTTGCCCAACTGATGTGGTAGCCATCAAATTTGCTCATTAGAAACAATTGTCTATTTAATTGATGTGCAAAAAAAAAAAAAAATTTTGATATGCCAAGTTGCCACCTTATTTGTCCCCTCTATACATACATCCTCATTGTAATAATTCTTTTCATTTATTTCTACATATGAGTAATGCAACATAGCCCTTTTTTTTTTTTTTTGGTTTGCCCAAATCTACTTACTCAAATGAGATGGCAACTTGGCAAATCAATTTTTTTATTTTTTATTTTGTAAATCAATTTAAATTTAATTAAATAAATAATTGTTTCTAAGGAGCAAATCTAACAGCAGCCACATTAGTTAGACAGAGAATTTAAACTTTTTAGCATTTTTCTTATATATATATATATATATATTATCTTTTAGTTATTTATCAACAATAATTAAAAAATTCAAAAGTACTTTATGAACGTATTGGACTGGTGAGTTACATGTATTTAACATGGAAGTTATCATCCACTAATGGTAGTTAGGGTATTTGAAAAAATTTGAACATGATTTAACGGATTAATGGACAAAAGTTAGAAGGAGGGGTCTTTTTGTAGTTTATTTTATAAAATAAGTGATGTCAGTGTAATTTCAAAAACGCGAAGGGGTGAATCTATAATAATCAAATTTTATAAGGGATCTTAATGTAATTTACCCTATATATAAATGTAGAAAATTGTACTGACCAATCGAATTGTCGTAGATAGCACTACCACGCGTAAATGTGTAATGGTTGTCAAAATTGTCTCATCTTTTCTTAATGGTTGGAACGACTTTGGTGACTTTGAATTGTCACAGTTGCATGGAAGTTTTTTTTTTTTTTTTTTGGTCAACTGAAATGCAAACATTGATATTGAGTAATACCCATATGAAAAGGTGAATGTTTTCCCACTAGTGATGGACTGATGCATGAGATGGAGAAGACTACATACCAGTCAATACATTAGTGAGCACTGGTCCCTTGGAAAAAGTTTGGTTGTCTCAATCAATATTGAATTATGGCGACGTTGCACTGGATTCCCACCCACCAACCCACACATACAACAACCAAAAGAAATGGCTACGAAATTTCATATTGAAGATTTGGACAACTTTTGGACGTTTGATTTACATTAAAGAAAAACTTCTCCATAATCACCAGTAGTATGTTCAGATATTTGTGGACCATGTCTTTCTTCACCCTTTCATGTTGCGTTATTGATAATTCTAAAGATTTTCCAAGAAATTCCTATATTTTGAGACATTATCTTGTGTATTGCAACCTCTCAATTAATGTTATTTGCACACCCATTTATTTTATTTTTTCAATGTTTTTTGAAAAAAATAAATTTTTTTTGTAAAAACTAATCATGTGGTCTACTAGAGAAGCCATTTATTAAAGAGAAGCCATTTGTCGGACTCACTTTGGGCCATTGGCCTCTTTTTTTTTTAGAACCTCCCAAGAAGGAGGTCGTAGGTTAATTACATATGAATTTATCTCTGTTCTGTCCACAATCAAACAATTAGTGATACTTATTTGGTCTACCTACCTAATTCTAGTGAATTTTAAGAGCCAAAATCATGACATGAACCCAGTTAAAAGTCCACCCTAACCCAACCCATTAAAGTAATAGTAAAGTAAGTCACATGGATCTAAGGCCTACTTACTTTATTTGTGGAAAATTTATTGATAAAAAGAAAATGATATACCTAAAGATAAACTCACTTTCATACTAATAGAGTAATAGAGTATGAGGAAATTCCGCATTAAAAAAAAAAAAATTGTATCAGAAAATTTATTGGCAAAATGTGGTGTTTAGGGAATTGGTGGTGACCCACAGGATTTTCACAATAGCATTTTCACACAGAGATGAGATTCAAGTGCAGTGACCAACAGAATTCGGCTCACTAAAGTGAGGTGGCCCATGAAGTGAGACCCATTAAAAGGGAACTGACCCACATGGTAAGACCCACTAGAAGCCTTGAGCCCTTAACAGACTTGGCAATATAAATTTAAGGGAAAATTACATTTTGGATCTCACGCTTCCCTTAACTCGTAGCTTCAGGGAAGGGACTAGCTAAGCTTTCGAGTCAAAATGTGTCGGCGCAGGAGGGAGCCAATATGAGCGAACTGATGCCTTGGTTAAGTGTTTGTTAGGGATTTGGATTTGGTGCAGTTTACGTTTTCAACTGCATGGTGCAGTAGCCACGCGATGAGTGACACGTGGCAGGGGAAGCATCAACGGATGAGTTAGACGACCACAGGATTGCAATGACTGCACCAAATCCCAATTCTTTCGGTCTCTCTCATCTCCTCCCGTCCCTGACCAGATCTGGTTTTCTCTCTTTTCTCCCCTCCCAGACCTGCTTTTCTCTCCTCTCTCTCCTCTCTCCCCTCTTCCACTCTCTCTCCTCTCTTCCCGTTGGTTTACTGTGTTTGATTAAAATAATAAATAAATAAATAAGAAAAAAACAGTTGGCCGGAAAAAATGGAGTTGCCCAGCGGCACCTCCCCTCCCCTCCCCTCCTCTCCCAGATCTGCTTTTCTCTCCTCTCTCTCCTCTCTCTCCCTCTTCCACTCTCTCTCCTCTCCTCCCGTTGGCTTACGGTTTTTTATTAAAGTAAAAAAAAGAAAAAAAACAGTTGGCCGGGAAAAATGGAGTTGCCCAACGGCACCTCCCCTCCCAGACTAAATCTGTTTTTCTCTCCTTTCTCCCCTTTTACACTCTCTCTCCTCTCCTCCCGTTGGCTTACGGTGTTTGATTAAAATAAATAAAAAATAAAAAAGAAAGAAAAAAACAAGTGACCAGAAAAAATGGAGTTGCCCGGCGAAAAAAGGCATAAGCTTCCTGCCCTTCCTCCTTCCCATCACGTGCTCAGCCTAACTTTGCCCTTCCCCTTTTCTTCACGTACTCTCCTGCCCAACTGCTCTTTGCCGAACTGGTAAGGGCCTTTCGGAGATGCCGGACTTGGGTTTTGTGGCCGACAAAGTTCGTCGGAGAAAGTGATGGTGATGGTCTGTATATTTTTTGGGTTGATGCCGGACAAATCATCTCCTGTTATACTTTCTATCATTACAATCCTGTGGTCATCTAACTCAGCCGTTGATGCTCTCCCCTGCCACGTGTCACTCATCGTGTGGCTACTGCACCATGCAGTTGAAAACGTAAACTGCACCAAATCCAAATCCGTTTGTTAGGATGTCAATTTGAAATTAGACAATTCAAATTTTTTAACATAGTATTGAAATCACAAATTCATTACTTTTAAATAATAATATTTAAAAAGGTAGGAGTCATCACCATAGTTGATGTTATAGGTTCGATTCTTAGAAATTCATAAAATGTCATTATTTTAAATTGCCACTCTTATTCCTGATAATGACCAATATTTTATTTTATTCTTCAGTTTATGCAAGATGATGGATTTGTCCCTTCAATAATATATAAAATTTCTTGAATTGTCTAATTTTAAATTGGATACCCAAAACAAGCCCCAAACGATTGCCAGTCTTTTACCCCTAATTCTGTTGTAGTGGAACAAAATGGATGAGACACAAAGTTTTGATCACAAACAATACTATAGATGATTGGTTTCCTTATTCAAATCACATACTACTTCTAAATACTGCCAAAACCTTACATTGTAATACATTGCTTTTAGGGACAAATTAATGAGTACAAGATAATTTTATCATGACAAAAATTTATTGTATAAGTGTTTCAATCTGATTCAGGAATGATTTCTAACTCTCTCATAAAGGGTTTTCCAGGCTTTGCTGCACTCGACTTCGTTTCACTCGTGGAGGCAAAAGGATTTGGTGGCATGATCAGATTATCTTCATCTCCTTCCAACATTTGAATCACAACTTTCATTGAAGGACGATCAATTGGGTACCATTGAATGCACCAAAGTCCCACAATTGTTAATAATTCTTTGCTATATTAGAATCTCCTTTTCCCTCTATTTGGATTCGTGGCTCTTCTCCTTTGTCCAAATGATTATAAACCCATTTTGGGAAGTATGCTTGGCTTGTGTTTTGTACTGTAAGATCGACATTTTTCCTCCCTCTAACCATTTCAAGCAACAATATTCCAAAACTATAAACATTTGACTTATAAGAAACATTTTTGAAGTTCCTCGATAACACTTCGGGTGCAATATATCCCATGGTCCCCCTCACTGCAGTCATAGAAACCGCACTTTGGTCCTTAGAGCACAACTTAGTCAAACCGAAATTAGAGATCTTTGGATTGAAATTGTCGTTTAGCAAGATATTATGTGGTTTGATATCAAAAGGGAGGATTTGCATATCACATCCTTGGTGAAGATATTCTATTCTTTTGGCTATGCCTATAGTAATATCTTGAAGCTTCTCCCATCCAAGGAAATGTTTCTTATCATCTGCTAAAAATATGAACTTCTCTAATGATTAATTTGGTAGGAACTCATAAACAAGAGCTCGTTTGAATCCATCAGCACAAAAGCCGACTAAGCGAACCACATTGACATAGTGAATTGTAGCCATTGAGAAAAGGTTTTCTAAAACTCTTATGGTTTTTTCTCATTCCAAAGAAAAAGAAGAAGACAACAAAAAACTATCAAAACGATGATGGAAAAACCATTTTTTTTCTCCAAAAGGATGTGTAACCCCCCAAGAATAATATGCCCACTAACTCGCAATAATGGACAATATAAATAAATATTATAAAGGCCATAACACCTCATAAATAAAACACAATTTGAATCACAAATATGTATTTTATTTATAAAAATACAACAATTAGGGATTTATGAATTATTGAATCTTTGTATTTTAATGCAGGTGCAACCTTAGGATTCTTTGCTCTTGTAATTGCTGCTGTTGGACTCTACCGTGCCTACACTATAAATACACTAGAGAAAGAAAATCAAAAGAGGATTGAAATGTTTTTGGAGGATTACTAAGCTCTCAAGCCCACAAGATACTTATATGCTGATATTAAGACGATTACGAGTCAATTTAAGAACAAACTAGGCCAGGGATCTTATGGCACTATGTTCACAGGGAAGTTATCTAATGAAATTCTTGTTGCAGTTAAGCTCCTTAACAACTCCATTGGTAATGGAGAAGAATTCGTTAATGAAGTGGGCACAATGGGTAGAATTCACCATGTCAATATGGTTCGCTTGGTTGGATTCTATGCTAATGGAAATAAAAGGGCTCTTGTTTATGAGTTTCTACCGAACCATTCGCTAGAGAAATACATATTTTCTTTAGATTCTAAGAACCCTGTATCTTAGTTGGAAGAAGCTTCATGATATTGCTCTTACCATAGCCAGAGGAATTGAGTATCTTCACCAAGGATGCAACCAACAAATCCTCCATTTTGATATCAAACCTCATAATATCTTGCTAGACCACAACTTAAATCCAAAGATCGCCAATTTTGGTTTGGAAAAATTGTGTTCCAAAGAAAATAGTGTGGTTTCCATAACTGCAACTAAGGGCACTATGGGCTATATCGCACCTAAAATGATATCTAGGAATATTGTGCATGTGTCTCATAAATCAAATGTGTACAGTTTTGGAATGTTGTTGCTTGAAATGATTGGAGGAAGGAAAAATACTGATATTACCGTGGAGAATACTAGCCAAGTATACTTTCTGGAGTGGATTTACAATTGCTTGGAGAGATGGGAAAAGTTGTAGATCCAGATTAAAGAAGAGGGCGACGATAAGATAACAAAGAAACTTACAATTGTTGGACTCTAATGCATTCAATGGTACCCAGTTGATCATCCCCCAATGAAAGCTGTTGTTCAAATGCTGGAAGGAGAAAGAGATAATTTAATTATGCCTCCTAATCCTTTTGCTCCAACAGATGTGACAAGAAAGAATGCAAGACTTCTTTAACAAGAGTTGGCAGTCATCCCAGAGTTAGAGTGATAGTATAATTCAATGAAGGTTATTCTTATAAATGCTCAAGGCTAGTAGCAATCATATTATGCTTATTCATCCATGTAACCATTCTGATGTCATGCTAGGACTCTCCGAAATAGTGACTCGAGACTCATTGCCCTCAATATCATAGCATTATTTGCTTTCATTAGTTTAGAAACATCTTACAATGTAATAATAATGCTTAAAAAATAAATAAAGATAATATGAGCAATTGACCCTGATTTTATCATGATAACAAATATTACCCCATATGATTTTTTTTTCCCCCATATCACTGGGAAATTTTTTTGAAGTGAAGGGTCTTACATATGAATATGTGAGAGATTTTGGAACACTATTACACCCAAAATCCCCTGAATTGGTGTTACCAATGTGCTGGATTGCTGAGCTGAGGACAAAACTTAAATATTAATTTATTTTAATTAAATATTACAAGTGGGGTTAAGCAATTAAGGAACCTGAAATGATTTATCCAAGGCCACCAAACTTAAATATTAATTTATTTTAATTAATCACATCATTAGTCACTTTTTCCTCGAGGCCACTAAATTTTTTTTGACAACAACCAGACAATGTTTTGGATATTCCTCTTCTTTTTGATCCCTTGTTTTCTTCTCCTTTAGCCTTTCTTGTACAATCCCAATCCATAAATGCTAATAAGATTCCTACTGTCACCAATTGAAACTTATTTTATAGTTTGTTAAGTGTTCAATTTGAAATTAAATAATTTAAAAAATTAAATTTATCATCTAAAATTAACAAATAAAAAAAATATTAATCATTACAAAAAATAAAAATAAAATTCAAAATAATCATATTTTATAAATTTCTAAAAATTAAGAGTGTCTCACATTCTCAATATAGACACACATACTTCACGTGGCCCGATGAGTGAAAGTGTCTCACACTCTCCACTAAAAAAAATTTTAGCTAAGTGGGCTAGCTGAGAAGCTATCCCACATTGAGACCACCAAACTTTCTCACCAACCAAACTTGGCTTTGAATTTTTCTCTTTTCCATTTTCCCCTATCCTTACTTTTTTTGTTCCATCCCAATCCTCAAATAGTAATAAAATTCATACCGTCTCCATTTGGGTCACAAAAGTATATAATTTTGCTCTACTTTTCCATTCCATTTTCCTTTCCTTCTACTTTTTCTTTTTGAACCTAACCACAAACAGTGGTAGCCTAGCAGGATTCGGACTACCACTAACTATTTGGAGCTTAAAAGGATATATACAACCACAAAAATGGTTTAATTGAAAAAAATTGTTTTAATGTGGTGGTGGTGTTCCTAGTGATTGTTGAAACTGATGTTATTCAAAAAGTATTTTAACGTATGAATAATACAGAATACATTAAATGTTTGAAATTTTTATTATTTGTTTTTAAGATGAAAGAGTTGTTAGCACAAAGAAAAAAAAAACTCAAAATTTTATTAAAATAAAGAAAGAAGATAATAAAAGATAAATGATAGATTTGGTCTTGATGACTTATAGAATGTCATAATCTGGGTCACATGTATATATCTAAGACATCTAACAGTCAAGTATAAAATCTTCATACTTAGAGGTTTTTAAAAAATTACTATCTGGAAAGTGGTAAGGCACACTAGACATGACCTACTTCGCCTGTTGTCGAAAAATTTTTTGTTGCAATTTTGATAAAACAAGAATAAAGGAGTCTTTAGTAGCCCTTATTTCTTCCACATCCTTAATAACTAAATTGATTTGCTCAAGAATAGTAGAAGAAAAGTTACCTTCTTGAGAAGTAAAAGACTAGCTTTGAACATTATCACTAGACTTCTCATTCAAAACCATAATAGGATCAGAATTCTAAATGAAAGAAGAACTGTTGACATTATCAGCAACCTTGTTTGCAGGATCCATTAAAATCTGGTTAGCAGCACTCTCAATGATACAAGTAGTAACCTGTTGAAGACAAACTTAATGGAAACTAAGAGAATGTGCAACAACTTCAGTCTCATCAATAGCAGTAGTCTTCAAATTCATAGGTGTGATATCCTCCTCCTCATCATCCAAAAAGATCTCTCTAGTTACGAGCAGGGAATGTATTAACAACAATTGCCTTACCCAATGCATTAGCCTCAGCCTTGTTGTTGCTATGCTCATTATCAAACACATTTTGTGTATTATTCCTACCATCAAGATTATTATTAAACACAAGTGTATTATTAACAACATGCCAATAAGGTTCTATTTGAAATTAATATGCTTAAATTAATATATTAAATGAGATCTTGTTTAAAAGCTACATCCTATTGGGAGAAATTAGCTTTCTCAACCACATATACAGCGATTATCACAAAAGGGAGAATAAAAGAAGAAGCGAGAACACAGAAGATTTACGTGGTTTCCTATAGTTGAGGTACGTCCACGGCTCACACACAATTCCACTACACTTTGAGGCAAAAAGAAGATAATACAAATTACAAGCCTTCTGATGGCCAACCCACTATATATAACCCGCACAATAATTAGGGTTAACATAGAACCATAGGAAAATGCCTAAAATACCCCCCAATGTTGTACGAATATTGTATTATAGGGCTGTGCCTGAGTCGGCCCCCTAAACCCCCTAGGCTAAGCTTGCTGACTAATATCATCAGACTCTACATACACAACACATCCGTAAATATATTATATTATATAGGTATAGTACATATGTGGAAATATTTCAAACTGTGTGGGTGAACGGGTATGTTCTAGCAAGAAGGAATAGGCAATTAATGGTTCATGATCGAGCAATGACACCTGACCTTCCGAGCTGTCCAACAGATGCCACCCCACTTTTATGGCCCGATTTATATGAACTACTTTGTAGGTCATCTCGCACTAATGGCACGAACTCTTTAGAAGCCCGATCTTAAAGACCAGCTGAACAAACTATAAGCTCAAACCACAAGGAAAACACCATGGCCCGAGCTCCATAAAGAATGAGGTAAACAGTTGAACCAAACTCCGTAAAGAGTCGAGCAAACAGTTACACTAATCTTAGTTGACTTTAACCATGCTCAATTAACCCTGGTTGAATGGTTACAAGCTAAACCTGAGTTAGATCTAGCCCAACCTATGTGGTTACTTTTCTCGTACTAAGTATGTATTATGGTTAGGCGGAGCTACGACTTCACCAGCAAGCTGATCTGCACACAACAAACACACCGTCAAGGGATGACTGGAATGTATCCGGTCGTTTCCTCTCCGATGCCTAAGTTAGGTGACTATGTATAGAGAAAGGGAAGAATAGACTAGGGTTACTATGCAACGTACTTTAGTCAGCCTTGGTCCTGTTCTATTTATCGTAGCATATAGATCTAACCATGGTTTGGTTAGATAGCAGTTTTCCTTAGGTTGAGTCTAACCTGGGTCAAATTTATAACTGTGTGACTAGGGTTGGCTAACTATAGATAGGTCTGAACCGCAGTTTGGATAACTGACTGCCCATTTGTTACGCAATAGCTGTTTAGTCACGTGTTCTACATCATGTTGAGCTCGGACTAGTTACTCATTTTTGGCTCGTGGTGGGAGGAGTTCAGGTCATAGCCATTGTTATGACTGGTTATTCCTGTCCTGACCTTTAGGTCGGGACACAAAAGGTATTGACACCTTTTTCCCACACTGGGAGTATCATTGAGCTCGCGTTACTTTTCATGCGCAATGCTGACTTCACCAGTTCGGGATTATGAAGCGCAACTGACCAGCACGGCAATTATCCACACACAACCCATGCTGTTATTTAATCAGACCATGGTTAGATCTGCATCCACCTATAAATAGAACAGAAAAAACAATACTTAGGTATGACCGAACCCATTCTTAAATTCTCTCTCTCTAGATCTAATGGTCATTTGACTTGATCGCTGGAGACTACTCCGACCACCCTCTGATGGTTGTGCTCTATCTTTGCAGTTCGATCGGTTGAAGCAATTCTATGTATTCAACCTCCATTGTGATCGGTCCGATCTCTCGACCACACAGTACACATATTTACTAACAATGGTCAATGTCCAAAAAATTTGATTGAAATGAAATTAATTGAATAGCTAAAATAATGCAGTCACTAGGATTCTCCATCTCTTCGGTTCTAATAGCTTCATAATGTTAATGAGATCCAATTATATTGAAGTGGCATGGTTAAAGCGACGTAGAACATTTGAATATTTAGCCTCCACTTTTTGTTCCGGCTCCCTCTAATATTTGGTTCCACCTCCGTGATGTTCTCCCTCTAACATTTGGAAAAACATTTTTCTATACCATACGATTTTATGACCCATTAATTCTTGGTTAAAAAACGAGATTATAAAACTCAAGAAAAATCCTTGCCCTTCAATTTATCGCTCTATCAAGGAGACGCATCGAATCATTACATCTTCAACAGGCTAAACAAGGGGCCTTTAATTAAATTGACAGCACAAGGCGAAAGTTCTTGCGGGTACCCTTTCTTTTTTTTCTTTTTTTAATTTACGTGAGACCACTTGGGGCCATAGTCATTGATGGGCTACCTACTAGTGAACACGCCAATGCGTCTTCCCAAGGTTGCCTAAAAAAAAATGTTTGTCCGTCGCAATCAATATTCAATTATGAGGATGCTTAATTTTATGCACTATGTAACCCCACAATGATTGAAATTTTCATATTGATCGAGTACTAAGGGCTGGCCGCTTGGGGGCTAGCATGCCAATGACTTGTAAAAGTCTTCCTCTGAAGTCAAGACAACCAAAACAAATCAAGCAAAAGTAGGAAAAAAAAAAAAAAAAGAAAGAAAGAAAGAAGAAGAGTGAGGAATGGTAGTCGATCGACACCCGTAGTATTTACATTAATGCATGGTTAGAAAAAATTTCATAACTTTGAATGTGATCCATGGAAATGAAGGAGATTGAGATCGATGGCCAATTCTATGGTACTATAGTAAAAAAATTAGGTAACATAGTCATAAGTTACTTTAAATAGTAAGTTAGTCATTTTAAATGGTAAGTAGTCACATGAAATGGTAAGTTGATTACGTCAAATGGTAAATGATCACTAAACTGGTAAGTGAGTCATTTCAAATAATAAGTATATCATTTTGGAT
Organism: Liquidambar formosana; assembly: GCA_039720395.1. Classification (NCBI taxonomy): domain Eukaryota; kingdom Viridiplantae; phylum Streptophyta; class Magnoliopsida; order Saxifragales; family Altingiaceae; genus Liquidambar; species Liquidambar formosana. Next base: position 20,139,773 of record CM077820.1, read on the forward strand.
CTCTTCAAATAATAAATAAACCACTTCAAATAATAAATAAGTATGATACTTTAAAAACCTTGTGGATATCATAAAATTACTAAATTGTCATGACAACTTTAACAAGAATAAAACGGATAACCCACTTTGATGGTGTTTAAATTGATAGCTCATAAGGAAAGTGAGGGCAAGTAACCCACATTTTTCTTCCGATATGAGGTCACTTAGCTAGTCACGGTCATGGTCCATATGTGAGCCACCAGTCCGTTCTTTACCCTTGGGAAAAGTGTTTCGATTGTCACAATCAATATTAATTATGAAGATGCTTTTTACTAGGGGTGTTCGTGGTTCGGTTTTGGGGTACTTTTCAAACCAAACCATTATACTTCGGTTTTGCTCTTCCCAAACCAAAACCAAACCATACTATAAAAAAACCAAACCAAACCAAACCATAAAAATTCGGTTTGGTTCGGTTCGGTTTCGGTTTTAACCAATCAAGTAGCAACAAATAATTGAAAATGAAAAAAAATGACATGCCAAACTCCAAATTAAAACATTTTTAATAAAAGCATTACATTAGCAACTAAAAAAAAACATTAAACATTGTATCAAAATGGAAACAAATTGACATATGTCAATCCAAGTTTAAATCTCCAAGTTAATACATGTCATTATCTCACACAACATTAATAACTAGTTTAATACATGTCAAGCTAAAATAGGAAAAACAATAAGAAACTTAAAATCAACAAATTACAAATTAAAATTTGATATATAATATATAAAATAATATAATATATATATATTATATATTTTTCGGTTTTTTCGGTTTGGTTTGGTTTTTTAAACATGAAAACCAAAACCAAACCAATTCAATTCGGTTCTCTAAAATTAGAACCAAAACCAAACCTAATGACAAAAAAACCAAACCAAACCGATCGATTTGGTTTGGTTCGGTTTGGTTTTCGGTTTTAACCTAAACCATAAACACCCCTACTTTTTACGTACAAAGTACCCCTACCATGGTAGACATTGAAACTTCTGGGGCAATGTCCATGTGGGAATGCTCCTTCTGCCCGTGACTTCAGAATGACTTTGAAGTCAGCCAACCCTAGCAAATGATCTTTTTATTTATTTATTTATTTATTTCTTTTAAGAAATCAGCATGCGGATAAAAACTTTAAAAGGGTTAAGTTTCTGACTTTCTGTTCAACGAATTATGGGTAGAAATTAAACAGGAAATCGTTTAACCAATCCATGAACTCGCAAATCCGTCATGTGATGAAGGGTTTAGGACATCTAATGAAACGATTCAATCTCACGATGGCTTCCTTTCGCTGTCATACCATTAAATAAAAAGGCTTATCTAGTTCTTCCCATGCAGAAGTTACTAATTAAGGAAAGCGTCATTTCACCAATAAATGTCGTACTCTATTAGTATGAAAGTAAGTTTGTCTTCAAGAAAGCCCCAGTCGTGTTGCACTAGCTAGCAGGAAAGAAAGAAAGAAAAAAAAATCCCAGTTGCGTTCTTCGTAGCAACGCCCCCCCCCCCCCCCCCCGCGTGTTGCCCCAATCGTGATGCTTAATTTTATGCACTATGTAACCTCACAATGATTGAAATTTTTATATTGATCGAGTACTAAAGGCCTAGCCTGCTTGGGGGTTAGGGTGCCAATGACTTGTAAAAGTCTTCCTCTAAAGTCAAGACAACCAAAACAAATCAAGCAAAAGTAGGACAAAAAAATAAAAAATAAAATGAGTCGATCGGCACCCATAGTATTTACGTTAATGCATGGTCAGAAAAAATTTCATGACTTTGAATGTGATCCATGAAAATAAAGGAGATTGAGATCGATGGCCAATTTTATGATACTATAGTAAAAAAATTAGGATAACATAATCATAAGTTACTTTAAATAGTAAGTTAGTCATTTCGAATGATAAGTACCCACTTGAAATGATAAGTTGATTATGTCAAATGATAAATGATCATTAAATGGTAAGTGAGTCATTTCAAATAATAAGTATATTATTTTGGATCTCTTCAAATAATAAATAAACCACTTCAAATGATAAATAAGTATGATACTTTAAAAACCTGGTGGGTATCATAGAATTACCAAGTTGTCATGACAACTTTAACAAAGCTAAAACGGATAACCCACTTTGATAGTGTTTAAATTAGAGGTGTTCGTGGTTCGGTTTTTGTTTTCACAAATCAAAACCAAACCATACTATAAAAAAAACCAAACCAAACCAAACCATAAAATTTTGGTTTGGTTCGGTTCGGTTTCGGTTTTATCCTATCAAATAGCAACAAATAATTAAAAATAGAAAAATGACAAACCAAACTCTAAATAAAAACATTTTTAATAAAAACATTACATTAGCAACTAAAAAAACATTAAACATTGTATCAAAACAGAAAAGTATTGACTTATGTCAATCCAAATTCAAATCTCCAATCTAATACGTGCCAATATCTCACACAATAATAATAGCTAATTTAATACATGCCAATCTAATAAAGAAAAAACATTAAGAAAATTTACAATCTATTACCTATTATGCCCTTATTAGAATAAAAATTTACAAAGTAAGTTTAATATGTAATATATACAATTATATATATTTATATTATTTTTTTTCGGTTTTTTTGGTTTTTCGGTTTGGTTTAGTTTTTTTAACATGAAAACCAAAATCAAACTAATTTAATTCAGTTTTCTAAAATTAAAATCAAAACCAAATCTAAAAATAAAAAAATCAACCAAACTAAACGATTTAATTTTCGATTTTAACCTAAAACCATGAACACCCCTAGTTTAAATTTGATAGCACATAAAAGAAAGTAAGTACAGGTAACCCCATTTTTCGTCCGATATGAGGTCAATTAGCCACGGTCATGGTCTCATAGATGAGCCGCTAGTAAGCTCTCTACCCTTGGGAAAAGTGTTTCAATTGTCACAATCAATATTAATTATGAAGATGCTTTTTACGTACAAAGTGGCCCCACCATGGTAGACATTAACTTCCTGGGCCATGTCCATGTGGGAATGCTCTTTTTGCCAGTGATTTCAGGATGACTTTGAAGTCAGCAAACCCAAGCAAATGCCCTTTTTATTTATTTATTTCTTTTAAAAAATCAGCATGCGGATAAAAACTTTAAAAGGGTTAAGTTTCTGTCTCTCTGTACAACGAATTATGGGTAGATATTAAACAGGAAATCGTTTAACCAATCCATGAACTCGCAAATCCGTCATGTGATGAAGGGTTTAGGACATCTAATGAAACGACTCAATCTCACGATGGCTTCCTTTCGCTGTCATACCATTAGATAAAAAGGCTTATCTAGTACTTCCCGTGCAGAAGTTACTAATTAAGGAAAGCGTGAGATCAAATTCCGTTTTATCTCATCTCAGTGGCCAATTTTCTTAAGAACATATTTCACCAATAAATTTCCTCGTACTCTATTAGTATGAAAGTAAGTTTGTCTTCAAGAAAGCCCCAGTCGTGTTGCACTAGCTAGCAGGAAAGAAAGAAAGAAAGAATGAAAAAAAAATCCCAATTGTGTTCTTCGTAGCAACCAAACCACCCCCCCCCCCGGGGCAGCCCGCGGGGCTACACACACACACAAAAAGAAGAAAAAGAGGTCCCTAATTGTGTTCTTCATAGCAGGGTTGTGCGTGAGTTGGTTTAGTAGAGAAAAATTATCAACCAATCCATTTATAGCGGGTTGCAAATTTTTCAACCCACCACTAAACTATAAGTACTAAAAACCGATGGGTTAGTTAGTTTTTTAAGCAGTTTGGACAGGGTTGGCGGTTGTATCATGCCCTTAATTTCTAGTTGGGGCATTTCTAATATATTGGGCCTTAACTAACTAGTACGTTGCAAATAAATTAATAAATCAAGAAAATATAATTATTTATGGTAGTTAAGTAAAACTTGATACATACATAGTATTTTAGTTCCAAAGATGAAAATTATGATTTTATGATAAAAAAACACTTGATCAATGTTAATGAAATTAGTGATAGTTAATGTTATTAAAGGTTGAAGGATCCCAAAACCTAACATCCTGACAAAGTACTAATAAAATAATACATTATGAAATTAGAGATATTTTATTTCATAATTTTATACATATATGATTAAAGGCAGGACGGTTTGGTTTATGGGCAGTTTGACAAAGTTCAACCCACCAACCAAATCAAATCACCAATTTTATTGTTCAATCCGCCCAAACTGCACTGCCTAATCTCTCAAACCGCTTGGGTTAATGCGGAATGGAGGGAATTGGTTTGGTTTGGTGGATTGATCAAGAGATTTTTTGCACATCCCTACTTCGTAGGGCCCCGGCACGGTAAATTACAATTATAATAAATCTACCTAATGTTTGGTTCTTTTTTACATAACCCTTAAAGAAGAGATGGTTGAAATTAAATGCCCTCCAAACATCTCACAATTTTAGGAATTAGCACCATTGTTAATCGCCGTTCGTAAAATTAATAATGATCATTAATGTGTTTTTTTGTCTAATTTCTTAAATAACAATTAAGAGTGACACTAATTGCTAAATGTGTAACTTATTTGAAGAGGACATTGCAACCACTTTTCTTTTGGGGAGTTATGTGAAAATTAAAGGTCTAAGCATTAGGGGATTACTTGCAATATCCTAAAAATTTAGGCCCCTCCACAATTGGTTAAGTTGTTAATAGCATCTTGCCATGTGTCCGGCCATGAGGATTGGGACCATTTAATAGAACGCCAACAAAAATCATTAGATTTATGATGACGGAGGAATGCTTATTTATAAAAAAATTTATAGCGATGGTAAGGTAATGATTTATTAATTCTTTAATTCCTTAATGATCTGAATCCAAGTTGACAAATCAAGCAGGAATATTTAATAACCCGTCAGATAATAATCTGATCCAATGGATAAACTAATATGTTACGCTTATATTTTATACACTTGTTAGATAATTATAGATTTGTGGTGTGGGTAAACACTATAAAATAAAAATGTTGAAATATTTATTGGAAAAAGAAATAATACATTTTTAAGGGTATTTTAATAAATAAAATAAAAAGAATCATTGACTTTGGGAATGTGACAGTAATTTTAAAACATCCCAAAAAAAAAAAAAAAAAAAAGAGACCAATAATTTTTAAAAAGAAAGAGTATAAATAAGTAATAGCCTAGTAGGAACTAGTGGGAATTCCCTTCATCGCTATCAAATTCTCTTAATAGTCTTAATGGTTAGAGAGACATACATTTGTGACTGTAAATTGTGATCCATGGATATCAATTAAGGAGAGACGACATATCAATTCATTACATTTTCAACAAGATTAAACGTGGGACAGCCTTTAAACGAGGGCACAAGGTGAAAATCCTTGCACGTACCCATTTTTTCTGTTCCACGTCAGACCACTTGGGGCCATGGTCGAAATTTTGCACTACGTGACCCCACAAGGGATTGAAATTTTCATACCAAAACAAATCAAGCAAAACTAGGACAAGGAAAAAAAAAAAGAGGCCTAGGAATGCTAGGTTAAAAAAAGTTTCATGACTGAATGTAACCCATGGAGGTCCGTAAGAAAAAAAGTATCATGACTTAACCCATGGAAAATAGACCGAGATATTGTCATGTCATGACTTCAACAGCTAGCGCTAAAACACAAAGCGAAAGTCAGTGCAGGTGAACCCACATTTCTTGTCCCATATGAGGTCACTTAGCCATGGCATAGATGAGCCACCGGTGATCTCTTGCTCCTTGGATTGATTTTGATTATCACATTCAGTATTGAATTATGAGGATATATACTTTAATTCATGCACTAAGTGCCTCCACCATGCTTGAAATTTTCTTATTGACGATTGAAACTTTTCATTGCATGTCTGTATCTGGGAGTGCACCTACTGGCCAGGGGCTTGAAAATAACTTTCAAGTCGGTCAATCCAAACAAATCAAGCTAATCACGCAAAATTAATTTAATAGAAATTAAGCAAGTAACTTCTTAATTATTCATGATGAAGTTAATAGTCATCCATTTGTAGTTACTAGTTAATGTATTAATTTGTAATTATTTGCCCATAACCAACCATTTTATACTCCTTCCTTGTTTTTATGCTTTGAAAAAAAAAATTACATAAAGCAAAAAAAAAAAAAAAAAACAGAAAAGGAAAAAAAAGAGAGGAAAACAAAAGTGGGACATCTCTGTTTTTCTTCCCAGGTGTCTTTAAAATTACCATTGCCGTAAATTACTTACGATTTGTGACCTCAAGGAAGCTTTTGGTCAATGTCATCAATTACATGAAGACATATGAATGGTAGAGAGCAGATGGGGTACAACTTTAAGGTCATGTTTGTTTAGCTGAAATGAATGAGAATGGGATCTGATTCCAAACTTGAAGTAGCTTGGAATAATAAGAGATTTGAAATGACTGTTCATTGATTTCATTCTCATTTAAATTATTTCGTAGAATAAATTGAAATGTGATTTTATTCCATTTCAACTAAACAAATATGACCTAAGTGACTCTGAATGGTGATGATATATGGCAAAAAAAAGGGAGTAGCGAAAACTAATATACAGGCGAAGTGAGTGGGGACAGCCTTCAAAGTTGAGATACGCACAAAGCAAAACTTCGTGCTAGCCAGTCACCCATTTCTCTTGTTTCTCATGTAGCCACTTAGCCATGGTCATATAGATGAGATGACCAGTCAACACATCAACAAGCCCTTGGAAAACGTTTGATTGTCACAAGCAATATTGAATTACGAGGATGCTTCCCTTCAAATCAGTCAATTAGAAGATGCGGAGTAAAGGTAAGATGCGTGGCCTGCCTATTATTGCACAATATGTGATTTTAAATGTAGGGACACCAATGCTCTATGAGCCTTTTTTCCCTGCAAAATGTCACATATGGTTTTCTAATATTGTTCATATAAGGGCTATGCTAGCATGACAGACTGTCATTGTTCAAATCATGATTATAAATGGATTTTAATCTTGGTAATATCCTACCTGCTAGGATCCAATGACAAGAAGGGTTTAAACGGAGTACAAAACAAGGATCACATCTACGTTGTAATCATTCATCCATGTAACCATTCCAATGTCACCTTAGGTAAGAATACTTGTCAAAATTGCCCTCCATGTCATAGCATTATTGATTTCAATAGTGATAATGCTTTAAATAGCATTGTTAGTTTTCAGTGACCATGGTTTTAGGCAAAAGATGAATTAATCTACCTTTCCCTCAAAATTATTCCAATTCTCTCATATGGGTCCAGTTGGAATTACACTAATATGCATGTGGAACAGTGGATCTTACTTCATGTGAGCGAACTTAGGAAAATTTTATAGAATTTTCTTTTGAAAAAGTAGCATTTTCCTATTATTTTTCTTGACAATACTAGCAAGTAAAAGATTGAGACCAATAATACTTCAAAATAGAGATAATAGGAGTTAATGACTTTTAATCCCAATAAGTGAACCAATGGTTCTTGAGATTTATGCCTCAAGAAGCGTAAGGTCTTAACTCTTGAGTTTGATTTCTTAATCCCTCTTGGGGTCAGCCAACCACCAACTTGGTTTATCCTGGGTGTTATTTGATGCAGAGTGAGCAATAGCCTTACCTATCTCTATTAGTAACATAAATAATAATAAATAAATAAAATGCTAATCACTTCTAAGTTCTTACATTTTGATAACTGGTCACCCTACTGATTGGCTTCTCAAAATATGAGCGTGCATGCGTGATAGTGAGATAGCGGCTTAGGCATTCAACTTTGATTGAAGCTTTCAAACGCCCCATTCATAAACAATTTGAAGTTGATTGTGAAAAGCACATAGCTCCACAAATCTATTGGGAATGGCTATTACAACCCCACTTTTTTTTATCAAACCTTCCTTTTCGTTTTGGTTTTTAAGATTTCATGAAAAATATAAAAGGTTTTTACAAAAACCGGCCGCTTTGTCCACTAGAAAACATCATTTTGAACAATTTTGCAAAAGAAGGTTTTTCCAAAATCTATCGTTTAAGTAGACTTTTTGGCAAAAAATGACATAAAGGCTATAATGGCTAAAAAGTTTACTTAAACGATAGAGATTTGATAAAAACTTTCTTTTACAAAGTTGTTCAGAATGATGTTTTCTAGTAGATATCACGGTCGGTTTTCGTAAAGACCTTTTATATTTTGCATAAAAACTTAAAAACAAAAAAGATGGGGGGTGAGGTGATAAAAATGGGGGGTTGCAATAGCCGTTCCCAAATCTATTTCCTTTGGAATCCAACCTGTTTCATGATTTCTAATGACCCCACTCATGATTTCTAATGACCCCACCTAAATCTTTAGTAGGGTTTGTTGTCGCAATCAATATTGAATTATGAGGATACTTTATGCACAACGATTGCAATTTTCACATTGTTGGAGACGTGCCACCAAAAGGATTGAAATATGAATTGATCGAGTCCTCATGTGACCCTTCTTGAAATACATTTTGACCCTCCTAATTTTTTTTAATTTTTTAATTTTTTTTATACTAAGTGCATAATATTTTTAAATTTGACCATTTCTAAAATATATTTTGACTCTCTGAGCCCTGAGGTCTTATTTGACCCAAATTTATTTATATTTTAACCTTCCATGAATTGATATCTTCAATTTTTATCGTATACAAACATTAAGACTCTTTGGTTTTTCATTTTTCGACCTTAATTTTGCTGATTTCATATTTTTGAACTGCAATTTTTATATTTACAACTGATAGTTTGGTTGTGATATTCATAGCTTGGTCGGTTGGACTATGTTATAGCTTGGTTTGTTCACATAGGATATGGAGAAATAAAAGTTGTGAAGTCTTTTTGAGGTTGTGGGGACATTGTTCAAATATTAATCGTTCAGTAGTGTATATATCTTCAGTTCACTATTTTAATTTTTCTTGGCACAGCATACAGACTTTGTCTCTAGAATTGCATCCTTAGTCCAATATATGTTTCAATTATGTTAATATAGAAATTAAGATCATCACACAAAATTAATTTAATTGAAATTAAGCTAATATCTTCCTAGAAATTATTGATTAATTTAGTAGTCATCTATTTGTATTTACTAGTTAATTGTATTGATTTGTAGTTATTTGCATATAACAGGATCATTCTATAATTCCTCTTTTACGCTTAAGAAAGAAAAAGGAAAAAGATACAAAAAAGAGACATCTCTGTTCTTCTATAAACTTACGATTTGTGATCACGATCAAGGAGGCTTCTTGTCAATGTCATCAATAACATGAAGACATACGAAAGGTAGAGTAGTTGAGGTCAAGCCACAGCTAGCCATGTGTTAGCCACAGTAGCGAAGACTGAGATCAAGTCATGACAACTTTGAAGTCTTTGACACAGGCAAAACGAAACTTCGTGCTTGTTTCTCTTGTTCTCCTCATGTAGCCACTTAGCCATGGTCATATATGAGATTTACCATTCAACACATCAACAAGCTCTTGCCCCTCGGAAAACATTTGATTGTCACAACCAATATTGAATTGCAAGGATGCTTCCTTTCGAATCAAAAGATGTGGAGGAAAGGTAAGACCCGCAATAATGTTTTTAATTTAAATGTGCGGAACAATAATGCTCTCTGAGCCTTTTTCCCTGCATAATATCGTATACGGTTTTCTAATATCCTCTCTTAAAGTAATATCATTCATATAATTACTTATGCATCCCAGGTTTTTATTTATTTGTTATAAAATAAAAATAAAAATAAAAATAAAAAATCAGCATTCGGATAAATAAGGGGTAAATTTCTGTACATGGAGTATTGGCCGGAGTACGCTAAGGATACAATAATATAGGAATTACATGTACCGAGAAATTTTTTAGGGAAAAAAAAATATTTATTCGGTGGAAGCATATGGTTTTCTGTTTAACAAATTTGTTTGCTTTTGCTCCCTATAGACGTTCTTCCATTCTCCAAAACCCTCATCATGTGGGTGTAACTCGGCATTGTACCTGGGGCCTATTGCTTCTTTTCATTGGACATTATAGATTGGGTTGAATCTAATGTCAAGGCCCTTTGGAAATTCCCCACTGGATTCATTACTTGATGTATCCTCTTTGCTTTTGCACCTTGGAACCTCTGACACAACGAATGGAATTTTGAAAACTTAATTAATCTTAATCAGCCCTTATAAACATGTTAGAATCTTTAATTTTTAGTCCTACCCAAATGCGGAGACGTTCAAGTACCGGTCCAGTGACCCAGACCCAAAAAATATTGAAAATTGGGGTACGGAACCGAATACAGGGATGTTCAATTATAAGTCTTCTTATGTACCAAAAATAAAAAATGCTGAATTCTAAGCATGTAATCTGAAATGATTTCTCAGGAGCCCATTCAGGCTAGTTGGCCCAATTAGCTTTTACAAGGATCCAACTAGCATTTAGACGCCCTATATTCAATAGGCGTATAGGCGTCTTAAGCCAACCTGCGAAGAATCCTTACAGTTACACGAGTTAATGGATTGGATTTTGATCCGAATCCAATCTGATAATTAGGATTTGATAAGAGAAGTGTGATATGTTAATCTGTTAATAATCCAAATTCGATAATCTATTCCTTAACAAATCAATTATGGATATCGCCTAATCCAATCCGATGAATTAAATAATATATTATATTATATATTTTATTAATTGTTAGTTGACCACATAATCTATGGTTCTTATTAATATTATATAGTAAAACTGTTGAAATTTATTTTCAAATTAAAAATATGTTTCTTATGAATACACAAAATTTAAAAGATTCTACTTTTTCCTTCCTAAAATTCATGCCAGTTTTTTGTTAGCACCACTCCCCTTCAATCTGAGTAGCTTTCTTCATCGATCTATACAATAGTTGGGGTAAAAGGTTTTAGTGTTAATTATAGCAACAATCGACCTATTTGAATCATAACTAATTTTAGAGTACATTATGCTCTAGGTTAAAAGTTTTCAATAGCAAAGTCCATACAGGGGTTAGGGGTTCAAACCCTTCCCAATGTAACACACACACACACAAAAAAAAAAAAAAACAACAAAAAAAAAAAAAAAAAAGAGGTCTATGCAGGGTCACAAATCTGATCAACATCTGCAGCCAGCAACAGAACGAGCCAACGCAAATACTTCCACCGTGATTCCTATTTATTCTGGCACCAAACAATCCAAAACTTACCCTAGGTGAACCGTCAATGTTATCGAACTGCATTTTACACTCAAATATGCAAGTAAACAGCATACTTCCAAAAAGTTTTCACCCAGCAATGAAAGAGGTAAGTCTTCTGACTTTGACCTTAAACTCTGAGACTCAAAAGCTTAATCCATATATTCAGTGTCATGATCATGTGTTAAGGGCACTAAAGTAGTGCCCTTCACACACACAATTGTAACTCATGAACTAAAACAATATATAATGTGAGCTAACTCGTGCAAGCCTTCCTCAAGTTATGACTATCAAAGTATTTCTTAATTTATCATGAATTCTACAATGTCACACTCGTCCACATAAACATAAAATTACCAATCTAAGACCAAGAATTTTTTAATACTTCAAAATGCATTCAACTAGAACACAGGTTTGCATAACTGCATTCCCCCGGCGCCCCCAACCACACCCCCTCTTCTCTTTCACTAAAGCTATAAATGCATGCTAGCAAAGAACATAAATCCGTTACTCCTGCAAGATACAAATTTGGAGAAAATCATGTTGCCCTTTGGCATGCAAGTGATGATACAAGTTACTTCCCACCCTCCAAATGACAAAATAATGCTATGACCAGTATAATCCAACAAAGCAATTGTCTTCTCACGACTGCAGCCACAAGGAAAGCAAGGTCCACCATTAGTATGGCCTATACCGCATGGGCCTCCTGAACCTCGGAACCCTTCTGCACAAGAGGAAAAAACTTATCAATACTTCATTCGTGTACAGTTAATGCAAACATAGTCAACCAAAAATTATCAATATTAGAAAGGAGAAGAGAAGAAATGGCTGAGCGTCAAGTTTCCCAATGATGCAACCACAGCAAAGGAGACTAAGAAAAACAAAAAGATGGATAATGATTTCTTGTTGACTTACAAACTCCAGCTCACTTGAAATATATGAAATATAAAGTGTAACCTAGATTCTTGTGATAAAAGAGTATTAATTAAATTGAAAGAAAAAATTCGAAAGTCTTTGGAAACAAGGGGTAGACGTAAACATATTCGTAAGACAGAGAAGTAATTTGAAGAATGAGGACCTTCTCACAAGAATATGCTCATGTGTACGCTTGTCTGCTTCCAAAGGTGTTTGAAGAGAGTATAAAGTGGCACATAGAGCACAGCTCAATATATAAACCAAATTATCATAATTTAACATTGTAAAGCCTCTGACTTAATTCAAAATTCTGCTACCCTAAAGCTTAACTTATTATCTGTGGAATACCCTTCCAGTCAATAACAATCCTATAACATATGAAATTTAAAATCTTGTAACCAAATTGATATAAAGCTAATCCCTATTTAAAGAAAGGGTCATTTACAGACCTCTATTATCTCACAAATAAACTGCTACCCCCTCTATTTTGTGAAACTACACTGACATTCCCTAAAATGTACAATAAACTACACTGACAACCCCATTTTAAGTGTCTGGTGGAACTCACTGAAGTAATGCACCAATATTTATAAAATAACCATTTTACCCTTCTTATGAATGGTTCAAGAGTCAGCTTTTAAGGAGCCACTCTTGTCTTGCTACGAGACCATTTCTCCATTAAACATGACCACCCATCACCACCACTACCACCTTCACCTGTCTTAACTTGCCACCAACCTCCATTTTTTCTGACAACATAACCACCACCACATTTGCGAACCATTCTTCTTGCTACCATTGCCAAATAGCTCCACCAAACCCAAACCATAACCACCAACACATCATCATGTCATCAACCCACATGAGAAATATTTACAATGTGTATATATATATATATATATATATATAGAGAGAGAGAGAGAGAGAGAGAGAGAGAGCGAGAGACAAAAGAACCAGCCATACCCACAACCCCTTTTCACTGCCATGTGCGCATCACCTCCCACTACTGCAAAATCTTATTTATTTCAGCAATAAGCCAATAGAGAGGAGTGAAAACAAACCATATCCTTATTCATCAACACCCATTTCTCAACCACCTCTATCATGGTATTCCTCATCCACTAAATCAAAATTAGGCATTTTCCATTGTGCCATGTAATCAACTTCGCGCATCTGCGGGTAGGATATGTTACGTTTGCTTTATAAGTTAAAACACGGGACTTTTTTACTTTCCTTTCATTTTTGTTTTTTCCCTGATGAAGTATTGTATTAGAATGAGAAAAAATGGCATAGCCCAAGTATGTAAGGTATATACAAGTACCATCCCAAAAAAAAAAAAGAAAAGAAAAAGAAAGCAGGGTTTTATTAGACTATTAGACTATTAGTCATAATACCAGAATGCTCCCTCCAAAGTTCACATTTTCACCTGGGTTGCTTGTTAGGGGAAGTGCTTTACTACTGAAAATTTGCCAAAAAGAGGGGTTTCAACTCACAAATTGGTGTGTGCTTTTCAAGAGGGAGAGGGAAACAGTGGACCATTTGCTTATCGATTGGGAGAGAGAGCCAGATAATTATGGGGTAATTGTTTGGGATGAAATGGGTGATGCCTAGAAGGGCAATAAGATATATTAAATAAGTATATTTTGGGTATGCCCACTAAATCTATCATGTGTAAGATGTATTTAATACCATGTTCTCACTTGGTGACGGGTGGAATTCTTTGCATGACTATAATTCACCAAGAAGCACACACACACACACACACATTATATATATATATATATATATATATATATATATATATATATATATATCGGTTATGTTCCCTTCAGCACGTGTTGATATAAGTTATATCAGCACCATGCATTGGGGGTTGTACTCCTTGTATTGGTCCAATGTGTCTCATATTCCACTAATACACAAGGTACAACTCCCAGGTGTTAATATAAGTTACATCAGCACGTGCTTACCTGATCATCATCCTTACTATATATACACGAGTCCCCTTCTTATGAGGTTAATCTAACCTAACTTTGCGTTACGTCATCCTAGAAAAGTAAATAAACAAATTTATAAATACGAAAAAAAGATTAAATATTTTATTAAAAAATTGTAGTAACTAATATCATCTTTATATGAAACATATTATAAAATTATTTTTTTATAAAAAAATAAATAAATAAAATCGACACAAAATAAATAAATAAATAATCTAAATTTTGGGAACCCCAAAAATTCAACAATCACAAAGTAATAAGAAGCAAATACTAATTAAGAAAAATAAAAACAATATACTCACAAAGTAAATAGCCATGACGATTACCTAAAAATTTTATATTGCTAGGAACCTCTAATTTTGAAAGACAACTTCAAGGAAAAAACCTAAAGAGAGATTCTCCTACAGAAAGAGGGTTTGGTTCTAGTTAGTAAATGGTGAAGGCATGCAGGTGGTTGATGGTGGATGATGGTTAGGGGTGATCGTTGTAGGTGGTAGGGGTTGTAGTTGTCATGGGATAGGTCATAGGTATTGATGGGGCTATGGAATTAATGGAGGTGTAGTGGTGGAAGATTGTGGTGCTTTGGCCGAAGATGCAAAGGGCAGTGATTGGTTAAAGATGGTGGTGGTTTAGATGATGGAGGTGGGGTAGCACATGGAGGTTGCAATGATGGTTAGCAAGCCAAAAATGGAGGTGATGGTGGTCAAAATGGAGGTACACACGTGGTGGTAGGATCAAATGGGGTACATTTAAGGTGAAATGCGTAAAGGATGTGGTTTTGGGTGAGATGGAGGCAGCTTTTCAGTTGGTGATGGTTGTCATTTTGAAGTGGTTTATGGTGACATGGAGCTGTTAGTTAGATGGCATTAATTAGAAATTTGACAAGCGTATTTCTCAAACTAAACAATGAGATCATCTTCGATTAATCTGGAAAAGACAGCAGATTCATTTCCTATTTTTGAGAGCAAAGCCTTCTTCCAACCATCCAATTGTTTCCCATTTTTTCAAATAACTGGGACTCCAAAAAGCTTTATATTTAGGGTCAACCCCCAAAGGTAAGCCTAAATACTTCATAAGCCAACTCTCTAAAGAAAACCCTAACACCCCCACAATCCTTTACAACTTATCATGTGAGAAATTAATAATTGCTAAGGAACTTATACTCATGTTCACTTCCAATCCAGACATCAGCTCAAATATTTGAAAGATGGATTGTAAATTAAAAATATCTTGTTCATCCCCCAAAGCAAAGAATAAGAGTATCATCAACAAATTAAAAATGGACACTCTCTCCATTCCTATTGAAAAACCATCAAACAAACTGACTTAGCTCTATCTACAAGCCTACTCAAAACATCAACAACCAAGGTCAATAGAAATGAAGACAAAGGATCCCCTGCCTGAGACCTCTCGAAGCCTTCAAAGTATTACTTGGTTTACCATTCACCACCACTGAAAATTTTGTTGAGGATAAACATCCCCAGATCCACCACCTCCTCTATCTAAAACCAAAACCTTATTTTTAACAGTCCACAAAATCCCAATCAACATGATCATAAGCCTTTTTGAAATCCACCTTAAAAAGAAAACCCTCTACTCCTATAGAACTATATTTTTTTCGATTGACGACAAAGTGAATTATTATTACTGAAAGGAAACAAAAAGTACAATAGAGGACGAGGAGTCCAACAAATAAGAGAAAAGAAAACAATAAAAAGGCAATGTATAGATCACAAACAGCTCCCCAATTAGATTTAATAACAAATAATGGAATACCTCTAAACTCCCTAGACACATGCCCAAAAAAGAAGCCAAAAACACAACCCAATCCCACAAGCACCCCACCTCCTCTGCCTCTTCTTCAAGTATTCTTGCATTTCTCTCAAGTAACAACACCCGAAAAAACAGCAAGTATAGCACACCTCCCGAAGCACCACCGCTCTCACTTGTCCCCAAAACCCCAAAGTCTACAACAGTCATCCGATAGTAAGAAAAAAAAAAAAAAAAACAGAGCCAGTAGGAACAAATTCTGCCATAGCTAACTCGCACCTCGAACAATGCAAAAATAACTTATCTGCACTCTCTGCCTCCCTCCCCAAAATACACTACTCAAGAAGCAAACAGCATGAGAGTCTTCTCCTATGAAATACATCATGAGTATTAATTCCCTTATGAGCAAGGGTCCACAACTCCACGTAAAAAAAACCTGAAATTCTAAAGGCACTTTTAATTTCCAAAATAATCCCAGAGGGGAGAAAAGATGGAATATTAGAATCATCAATCAAAATTTTCAAATAAAAGATTTACAAGAGAAAACACCAGAAGAAAGAGGGAGCCATCTTCACCTATCTAGAGACAACGGCCTCAAAACTATCATTAAGGATGGATAAAAGAAAAGACAACTCACAAACCACCCTATCATAAAGATTTCTGAAAAACTGTTGTTGTTGTTGTTGTTGTCTTCTTTTATTCTGTTTTATTTTATTTTATTTATTTGGCTAGGTAAGACATACATGCACCCAAGGGCAGTCAAACCAATGACCCCCTGAACCCCTATGGGGAAAGACATACAACTAGGCCCAATACCTGTTGGTGATTTCTGAAAAATTGAAAATCCCAACTAATAGGATCAGACAAGGAAGCAACTACACCTTGAATAGAAGAAACTTAGTTTAAGAAAAAATATACAAACAAGGAAAATGAGCTGAAAGAAGAACATCTCCCCTCCAAACATCCACCCAAAAATGAACCCTCTCCCCATTGCCCACCACTAAAGAGGCTCCAAAGCAAGACAGACCTTGAGAAATAAACTTCCATAGACTGCTGTCAGAAACCCTAACACTCGATTGAGAATTCCAACCGTTATCATGTAACGGGTGTACCTGCTCTTAATAAAATAAAATAAAATAAATAAATAAAAGAGGGAACTTTTACTCATATTCACCTTCAAGCCAGACACCAACTCAAAGATCTGCAAATTAAACCACAAATTAAAGACGTTCTGCTCATCCCCAGAAGCAAAAAATAATGTATCATCATTAAACTGCAAATGGGAAACGAAAATGCAATCCCTTCCAATTACAAACCTTCAAGAAAATGGCATTCCCTAACTCTATCCATACGCCTACTCAAAATGTCCACAATAAGA
Source organism: Liquidambar formosana (assembly GCA_039720395.1). Taxonomy (NCBI): domain Eukaryota; kingdom Viridiplantae; phylum Streptophyta; class Magnoliopsida; order Saxifragales; family Altingiaceae; genus Liquidambar; species Liquidambar formosana. Next base: position 20,157,028 of record CM077820.1, read on the forward strand.
GTAAATAAAAGGGAGATCAACAGATCCCTACCTTGAACCCATAAAAGATTTAAAGACCTTCCTTGCCTTACCATTCAAAACAACTAAGAAATTAGTAAAAGCCAGGCATCCCTTAATCGAACTCCTCCATCTCCTCACATAACCCTTATTTTCCGATACAAAGTCCAAAAAATCCCAACACAAATGATTATAAGCCTTCTCAAAGTCCACCTTAAAAATAAAACCCTCCTTGCCTCTAGATCTATACTCATCTACAGCCTCATTAGCCACCAAGACCGCATCTAATATCCGACACCCACTCACGAAAGCACTTTAAGTACTTGAGATAGTAGAACTAAGCTCCTCCCTGAACCTATTAGATAACAACTAGGCCAAAATTTGCATAATGATGTAACTAAATTGATGAGCCTAAAAAATCTTTCAATTTTAATGACCTTTCTTTCTTTGAAATGAAACAAATGAAAGAGGCATTAGTACAAGCATTAACAATCCCAATTTCAAATTAGAAAAAACCTTTAGCGAATCATCCTTACTACCTCCCAACAATCCTGAAACACTACCAATGAAAAACCATCAAGGCCAAAAGGCCTCTCTAACCACTGGCTTGAGATGACTCAATAGGGTGCCACTCCAGACCCTGAATATCAGGCCTTTCCACTCCATTAGCAGAATACAACAAAGAAAATAAATTAAATACATCATCAATGATTTGAGTGCAAACAATTTTTCAAACTTTGATTTTTTGTTTCACAGAATTGAGCTTCCTTGTAAATTTAGAACCTTCCTAACTCAGATCACACTCCTTCCACTAAGACTCAAAATATTCTTTAAAAAGATGATGATTTAACCACATATTTCAAATTTGAAAAGAGAAGGACCCACCTAAAGGAGCAACTTTCAATCATTAACAGACAATGATCCGACACCACTCTCACAAAAGCTTCCTGCCTAACCTGAGGAAAATGGCCCTCCCACTCACAAGCGAAAAGGGACCAATCAATTCTAGTCAAAACAAGCCTCTCTTGCATATTTGACCAAGTAAAATTTGCATTTGCTAAAGGTGGGTCTCTCAAATTACATTCTCTAAGAAAATCATCAAATTTCCTCGTGCTAATAGTGACGTTAGATCCATTAAGCTTTTTCAAAGCTAAATCTAACGAGTTAAAAATCCCCACCCGAACACCAATCCAGACAACACAAACGATATAAACTAAAATGCTCCTCCCACAACTCAGATCTAAGATGAGGGCCATTAGGACCATACACCCCTAATAACAACCACTCAAAACCATCAGACCCTTTCAATTTAACTGAACATGAATGCAATACAACATTTGAACAAGACATCACTCTATCATCCCAAATGACTAAAATTCCCTAGATCTACCTGAGGAAGGCAAAAAGCCCACTTTTTAAACTGTGCATGAATCTTGTTTATCATACACATCCTATGCATCCTGTAATACATATCATTTGGGAAACTGATTGTAATGAATACAATACAGAACTTGTAGACCAATGCTCCATTTGATTTTCGAGAAGCCAAAGAAAGAAAAGAAAAGAAAAGGAAAAAAAAAAAAAAAAACCCCTTAAAACTTTACATGCCAAATTCTTACAAACTTTCAGGTTTTTACTTATTTTCCTTTGTCTTCATGGCACCCAAATAGAGTAAAGAGATTCTAATGCTTACCCATAGCCATATGAAGGAAAGAATGGAGCACCAGGCATGAAGGGCCTTCGTGATCGAAAACCAGCATATGGGTTGGGCCGCCTTCCTCGATACTGTTTCATCCCAGGAACATTAGTTCGCTTAGCAGATACCTGCAGATTAACAAAAACTCACCACTTTAATGAAAAAAAATGAAATTCAGAGTCTATTATTATTATTATTACTACTACTACTATTAACAACAAGATAAATCCAGGGACCTTCAACTGACGACCATGCAATTCTGATTCATTTAACAACAGGGCATTCTGAACAGCTTCAATTTCAACAAACTCAACATAAGCAAATCCTTTTGGTTGACCAAACTTGTCCGTCAAAATCGTCACTCTGTTCACAGTTCCACATGATTGAAAATGCTGCTGGACTTCCTCAGGAGTACAAGCATAATCTACCTGAAGTTGATAACATAAAATAAACAGCAAAATGATAACTAAGTCAACATTTCTTCAAAATGGCAGGAAAAATCATGAGATGTGAGGAGGTAATATAAACGAATAAAACAAAATCAATAACACAGAAAATTTGAATTGACAAACCAGATAATTTCATTAGATAAATTTTTTTAGCTAATTTGTTTCAATTGCAATGAACTGTAATATAAAAAATTTCATTAAAATTGACCAACGGCATTCAACAAATTCTTGCAACATCAAAAAAGCTATCATACCTTGAGGATTACGACTTAAGGCATACATTTTCCTCGCCACAATGTTTGTTTGTTTGTTTGTATTTTTTTTTTTTTTTCCTGATGAAGTAATTGATGTATTGAAGAAAAGGGCGTAGCCCAAGTACATAAGATATATACAAGCACTAGCCAAAAGAAAAAGTAATGAACTAAAATAAAACAAAATACCCTAGACAACCCCTTGAGAGATTCTAAAAATGAAACAACAGAGGGGTTGTGATCATTAGTATGACTATGGGACCACCAAAAAAGAGTTTCCAAAAAGGTGGATTTTAACTCAATCAAAGAAGCTTCATTTCCTTCAAACATCCTTTGATTTCTTTCTTTCCAAATGTACAAAAAAAAGGTGTGAGGAACCATATTCCACACTGCCTTAGAGTTCTTGTTTGCTATCTTAGTCCTCCATCCCAAAAGAAGGTTGTGGGGAGAAGAAGGCAAGACCCAATGAACCCCAAACATATTAAAAACAAGTGACCATATGCTCCAAGCCACAAGGCAATGAATAAATAAGGTGTCGTGTTCGATAGGTGTCGGACACTACATTTTCCCCATTTTTTTATAGTGTCGGTGCTTCCTAGATGAAAACTATCATGATTTGAGTATCCCACTATCCCAAAAGTTTAATTCCAAATTATTTCTTTGGACTGTGTAAAATATTTGATACTTATATATAAATTATTTCAACCATACCATAAAAAATCATCTAATCAAGCTACTTTTTCTTGCATAATTGATATACTAAAAGCGACTATCTATTGGAGGGTCCCAATCCTTGTTCTGGTATGATGATATGGTCAAAATCAAATGTGACTGATTATCAGCACTTAAAATGTACAAAACGGAGCACTTTGAAAGGGTCCAAACCAACATTTGACATATAGGAAAGCCAAAAGTAGTTCGTAACAGGAGAAGCAAATTTAAAAAATTAAAATAAATAAATAAATAAAACGTATTTCAAAGAAAGAAAATGACTTAAAATTATACACCAATCAAACATACATTACCTCTAAAATTTTTCCTTTTTAATTTGTGATGGAATTCAGTATTTTCAAATAATCAAAAGCCACACATTTTTCACAAATCGGCCAAATTATTTTCACCCAAATTTTCCTCCAATATGATATGGTTACTCAAAACAAATCAGAACAATTTTCAAATGTTTGTGAATGTCGATAAATTTCGAAACCATAAATTTCCATGATTCATGTAAGACCTCCATGGCCCGCCATAAACTTATCCTCTCTGAAGTGACCAAGGTTTATAACAAAGCTAAAGTTTTCCAACTATTCACAAGAGAAAAGGTGAAAAAAAAATGAAATTGACAAAAAATGAAAGAGCAGAGTCAAGCATTAGTGTACAATCTTAATGAAAAGAGATTTCAACATGTGGTAGAGAAAACAGACCTGCAGCATGGTGAGATAATAAAATAAGCTTGCCAACTTGTAGCAAGGCCTACTTAAAAGTAGAAGCTCTTGGAAATAGAAACTCTTTGGAAAATAGAAAGTCTAAGAAAATAAAAACTTATTGAAATTGGAAATATTTAGTAAAAGGACTTCCTAAATTCTATAAAAATAAATAAATAAATAAATAACTCAACAAATTCCCAACAAGGATAGAAATTGAGTACAATTATAACCAAACGACAACTAACTTTGACATCAAACAAACCTATATCTGTAAAATTGCTATACCCTAAACCTAAAATCATCATACTTCTCAAAATTCAAAGAGACTTGAACTATTAGGGTTCAACCATACCCCCACGAGACAAACTCCTCTTCATGTGGCACCTATGGCGAGGCGATTACCGCATTGGTAGGGCCCACATAACTTTAGTAAATTTTCCAAATTTCATCCTCATCAATGTCAATTGCCAGATTTAGCTTCAAGGGATGAAATGACTATAAACACCATTTAAAGAGTTCGACTCTTGCTAAACCCTTTAGGGTCACCCACACAAGGTTTCATGGTTCTCATGAGCCTTGGACTTACCTAGCCCATATGGGTTGTGGGGTCTTATATGGGCCTAGGATTTGCCTAAAGGGTGTCATCATAAAAATAAAACTAAAAAAATAAAAAAAAAGGTTGAACTATAATTTCTTGCAATTAATAATTCCATTTTCCAATCAATCAACATTCAAATAGATCATCTTGATACAGATATTGATAAGAGCATGTAGAAATATATACAGCTAGAATTTTACGAAATATTGAGAAAATCATCCAAAATGAACCGGGATAAGAAAAGGATTGTTAAACCTCACATTACCAACATATATGGACCGGGAATCCACCTCCTCTTTTTCAGCTTGAGTCGCAGAACCACCGGAAGAATCTTCATAAATTATCCATAGAAACAAATAATTAATCAAATAGAAATAACAAATGAATATAATTAGAACATCAAAACTTTGTTAAAACTACAAACTGGTAGAAGAGAACAAGAGTCAACATTTGTAACAATTACAATTAGGTCATATGAATAGTCCGCCATAACATGTAGTAAAATTAATATCTACAAAATCCGCCTATTGATTAAATCTTCGAAAATATATAAAGATACAAATCAATTCATTGGGCCCCACAAAAAAGCAACCAAGTATAGGTAATGTATCCAACTGTACAGCCCACATGTCACAGGGACTCTATAATGTATTTATCAATATATATACATTCGTGATGCTACTAAGGACCCAAACCACAATGGACCAAAATTTCTTCGGATGTGTTTGGTCACACAACATTGGCATCATATCAGAATTTCAATTATGTGAAATTTTTTTTCAATAAACTTAAATTCCTTACATCGGGATTCCATTGTTTTGATCAAGCTTGTAATTTTCTTGATGAAGTAAAATAATATTGATATCAAAAAGGTATAAAAGATGTATACAGGGTGAAAGAGAAGAACCAAAAAGACCATCCCCATATTCTAAGTTTCTCCAAAAAATCATCAAGAGAGACTCTTAAGTCCAAAATTTTCAGTCACCCACTCAAAAAGAACATCAAAAATACAAACTCTCAGCTTATTAACTTCCCATTCCACCCCTTCAAAAGTTCTTCCATTACGTTCTCTCCAAATAGTCCAAAAGATTGCATGTGGGGCCAAATTCCAAATAGCAATAATTCTCCTCTCTTTACTTCGACACCTCCAAGACTCCAAAAATGACCAAACCAACTGAGGGGTTATCCACTACACCTCATATGGAGCACAAATATTTCAAAACCCCCTAAGTATCCATATTGTATCCGTATCGAATACTGATACTCCTAGAACTCTCCCCATACATATCTGATATTGTCTGTACATATCGAAATAGTAACAAACAATGCCACATCATCGAATACGCCTCAAAGCCCCCAAATATGCAATGAATATGTTTGGGGTCAATTTGAATTTTTTTTTTTTTTAAATATAAAATAAATGGGATTTTAAATGTAAATTTTAAAATACACAATACCTATAATTTGATCAAAACCATAAAACTATTTTACTATATATGATTGTGTTCTCACTCTCTCAATTTGCTTATTGCATTGACTCTTCCAAGAACATAAAAATTTGGTAATTTGACCCTAGAAACGAAGACTCTCATTAGACATCTACATCACTAGATTTCCCATTCATCTTGCCCTAAAAATCCCTGACAACAGAAGTTGCAACCAATTCGTAGTTGCGCAAAATTATTTAGCATAGGGAAGGTGAAAACAATGAACAAAATGACAAAATATAAACATATAATTGCTTTCTCCCCATGTCTCTCCCCAACCACGCCCTTTATATTTTTGGCCGAGGTGATTCTATCCAGTAGATAGTATAATGTTAAATTCACACTGAAGTAAAGAGTCTCCCCAGATTTCTTCATAACCATTTTCATCCATCTTGTTCCAAGTAGCTTTGACTGCAGCACTTGCGACCCTGTCTGCACCTATGCTTGTTGTTTTAAGCATAGGAAGGAAAGAACATTGACTGAGATATCAATGTATAAGACGCACTTGATTTTCTAAAAAGCATTGGATCAATTAGTGGAGGTAAAGAGCGTTTACAGATGCCAATTTTATTCACACTGTCGCCATTTAAAAATGTATACTTGCCATAGCCTTGCTTCTGACTTCAGGCCCCGAATCCTTGTGCAACTAGGCCCTTAGCAACATCATAGATGCCAAATCCATGATTCTAGTGCTGAGTAAAGTGAAAAATTTCATGCAAGAATTCATTATACATCCTAAATGGAAGATCAAATCTGTTGAAATGAGTCCCAAGCTCATGGTACCAATGGCAGCCATCTTAGGTCGCCATTTCAAAAGGTATATGATAAATAGCCTAGTCTTTTACCTCCAGCCCACGGTCCTGTCCTAAGGGCCATTAGCAACATCATAGATGCCAAATCCATAAACCTAATGTCAAGTACAGGTGAAAAATTTAATGCAAAAGCTCATTAAACCATTGACAACCAACATAAATATCTCATAGAATTAAGTCCACTATTATTCAACTAGAAAATTGTTGTCAAAGGACACCCCTGTGGCCCTTTTAGACGGTCAAAGTACTGTCAATCTCTCAAAAACATACCAAACCAAAGAAAAAGCCTATTCACATTTGATATAAAAAGCCACTAAACCACTCAGAAAAAATACCAACATCAACTAAACTGACAAACAGATTTTCATTACTACTCATAGGCTCATAGCCCACCACCCACCCCTCAGAAAACACTCGATTTTGTAATTTCTACGCTACTACAAAAATCTCTGAAAACACAAGCCACTAGGGCTAGCCTAGTGGTGAGGGAGGATGGGTAAAGGGTACGATTAAAATAGGTTAAGGGTTCAAACCCCTCCAATTGTACCCTGGAAGAACGATTGGACATGAAACACGAGGACGTAAAAAATAAAGACAAATCCATTTTCATGTGCTTGCACTGATATAATCATCCCCATCATTCACAAGCCCAACCAAACACCACCACCAAAGTAATCCAAAAAATTTTATCGAAATATACAAAGCAATACCCAAATGGGTAGGAGACCCCATTTCCCATCTAGCCATGGAATGAAAGATAACATTTTATCAAAAGATAAAAACGGGAATGAGTAAATTTACAATAATAGGTTTGAATTTTTTATTTTATTTTTTTGATAAAGTAATGATGTGTATTAATAAAAAAGAAGAGGGGGGGGGGGGATTTAACCCCCCCGTACATAAGACATATGCAAGAGAAAAACAAAAGCTCCAAAAAATAAAATAAAAGGGGAACCAGCCTAACCCAACTCCCTATTAAAATTGAGGGATTGAATAAACAATAAGAAAACAAAAAACCTCCCCTATAGCACAAAACCACCAAAAAAGGGATCTAATCAAAATGGATTTGAGATCCATAAAAGAAGTATCCACCTGTTCAAAAGTTCTCACATTTTACTATTTCCAAATGCACCAAAATAGAGCATGAGTGACCATCCTCCAAACATCCTTGGCCTCCTTATGACCCCCTTTAAACCACCACCCTGAGATCAAATCATGAGTGGATGAAGATAGTACCCATTTAACCCCAAAAAGATGAAAGATGAACTCCCGCAAGCTTCTTGCCGCCCCACAATGAATGAAGAGATGATCTACCGTTTCCTCCACTTCTTTACACATAACACATCTATTGGAAATCTTTCCTTTTTTTTTTTTCTTTTTTTTTTTTGATAAATAACAAATTGTATTAATCAGAGAGAAAAATACATATTGGACAAGAAGTCCAACCAAGAAACCAAAAAAGAACCACAAGAGCTAGCAGCCCTAACCATCAAAACAAAAAACGCCTCAAGACAAAAGGCTGACCAAAACCAAAAACAAAAAACGCCTCAAGACATATATTGGGAGTCTCCCATCTCATTCTAACCAAACGATCAATAGTAAGGCATTTATCTCGTGCCACTAACCAAGAGAAAAAAGCAACTTTAGAGGGGACTGATGGAATCCAAATAAACTTAGCCGGGAAGGTTTGATAAGTTACCCAAAACATGAAAGAAATCAAAACTCATTTCGCACTCTCTTTGAAAAGTAAATCCCAATTTCGAAGCTGAATTCCTCTTTGAGCAATTAAAGTTGCAATTTTTCTCAATATTTCTGAATCTTGAAACAGCCCCATGTGGGGAGTTTTCTCTTTTACCTAGACTACTAAGACCTTCACTATAAATAACAAGATTACCCTTCTTATTCCTACCTTTACTCAGATCACTCAAAGCATTAGCGGAATCAAGTAAACACAGCTCATGTTTTTCCAGTGTTCATTCAGATTCGAAACTTCTTAAAGACGTACCCAAAAAAAAAAAAGCTAGGGCAACAAAAATACATACATATACATATAGAGAGAGAGAGATAGATAGAGAGAAAGAGACCTTGAACGGCACCCATCTCCTTCTCGACTTTAGCCTGCATTTCACGAAGCGCACCAGCTTCTTCTTCAATCTCCTTAAGTCTCTTCTTCATATCCTCCAAATCCTTTATGGAATAACAAAAGGAGAAAAATTAGGGCAAGCTAGAGAGTGACTGAGAAAATCTGGAGAGAGAGTGAGCGAGAAATTGAGGAAAAACCTTAGAGTTAGCGTCCTCTTCTTCAGCCCTAGACATTTCAACATCAGCGTCCATCTCTCCTTCATCAGGTATTTCTCCTCCGTACACTTCGTGCTCCTGCTCCTCTTGGTCTTGCTGTTCCAGATGATGTTGCTCCATCTCTCTCTCCCTACTCTCTCTCTCTCTCTCTCTCTCTCTCTCTCTCGCTCTCTGTGTTGGTCTCTCTGTCGTGCACTTGTTACTGGTTCTAGGCTCTTTTAATCTCAGAAGAGGAGGAGGCCTGGGCAGTGGGCAATTAGGGCAGGATTGGAAGATGGGGCTGGGAAGGTGAAATTGTCACGTTGTGAAGAATAAAACTAGGCGCCCCATCTCTCAGTCCTGTGTGATAGGAGGAGAATTCGTGTGCAAGAGTGGAACTAATGAAACCCATTGCTATACTCTCCAATAAAAATATGTTAAAAATAATATATTTATCAAAAACTGATTTTCTTTTTCTTTTTTTTTTATTATCAAATATTGATTTCGAGAGCTTATATAAATCAAAGTGTGTATCAGATTTTTAACACAAATCTCTCTATAATGACATAAGATATTATTGTACTTATTAGATGGAGGTGGTGGTCAGTGGGGTTTTAGGTCAAATTATGACTTTAAGTGACTTGAGAGAACGCATACAATTATCTTCTTAATGAGCTGATTTTGGGCATTCATGTTGTTGGCTTCTCAGTGAATAGGATAACTACGAAATTACATTGAAATAGAGTCGCCAGCGACTGACTGGTTGCCCTTCTCTTACCCATTATAATAATAACACATGCACATGCATAATATTATAGTTTACCTTAGATAAAATTGTGGAATAATGGAGAGCACATGCATAATATTATAATTATCTCTAGATAAAATTGTGGAATATTGGAGAGCACTTATAGGTGAGTAGAGAAATAGTGGGGTTTGATCATTTTAAGAAAATTTTGTCATTGTTTAGTTACGTACATACTTTGAATATGGGCGGATTATTTTGTGAACTTAAAACAAACTTACATTTCTTTTAAGGGCCAAGCTATTGCCACCACATAAAATACTCTAAGCCCCCCACTTAATTTGTATTTTTTAAGTTTTATGAAAAATATAAAAGAAAATTTACGAAAACTAAACATGTAGTCTACTAGAAAACATCATTCCGGACAACTTTGTAGAAGACTTTGTTTCCAAAATTTGTCATTTAAGTACACTTTTTGGCCATTTTTAATAGAAAATGAAATAAAGATTGTAAATGGCCAAAAAGTCAGCTTAAATGATAGATTTTGAAAAAACTTCATTCTACAAAGTTGTTCAGAACAATGTTTTCTAGTGAATAATGTGACTAGTTTTCGTAAAAACCTTTTATATTTTTCATAAGATTTTAAAAAGTGTAAACTAATGGGGGCTTAGAGTACTTTATGTGGTGGCAATAGCCCTCCTCTTCTTTTAAATTGTTGAGACGCCAAACCAAATTTTGGCTTTCTATAACGTGAAGGGTCAAATGTAAAACTCTTTACTCCTGTATTTGTTAATATCTTTTTGTAAAAACCAAATTTCATCAATCCGATTGTTGGATTAGATAATCCACTCATATGTGTATAATGTCATGCGTACCAAATTTCAAATTAATTAGATATTAGGAAACACATTTTGTTTTTATAAATAAAATTATAATTTGGGACACTTTATCAGTAAATAGTTCTTAATCTTTTATTAACTTGAATTTCAATATGTATAACATGCATATAGAGAATATCTAATCTAACGGTTGGACCGGCAAAATATTATTCCTATAAAAAGATGATGACTAGTGTAAAGAGTAAAAGGCCTTATACTATGTGTTAACAGCTTCTACAATAGTATAGATTTTTATTGGTGTATAAAATAATACATCGATACAATGATCAGATACCACAGTGGCATACAGTTTTCCTTGTGTGGAAAGCCATCTTGTGCCACTTGGGATCGAGGTGCTCCTCTAATGTTAATACATCAATACAATGATTAGATATCACAGTGGCATACAGTTTTACTTGTGTGGAAAGCTATCTTGTGCCACTTGGGATCTAGGTGTTCCTCTATTGTGATTAATCGACCAATAAGATCTTGGGTAAATTATACTTACAGAGTCTTTAGTTTATGATAATTAAGGATACACCCTCTTTCATTTATGAAATTACATTGTAATATTTACTTCACGAAATAAACCACAAAAATACCCCCTTGTGACAGCAAGTCAGCAACTGAGATTGGTGATGTCATGTAAATATTTTTCAAACATTACTTGAAATACTAGTATAAACTAAGGGTTTGGACTTTCAAATAATAAGATCCCACCAAAGGCACATTTCTTATTTTCCTTAGCAAACTCAAAATCCATCTATGCTTCTTCAACCTCTCAAAACAAAGTCACAGAGAAGAAGAAAAAAAAAACTCTCAAAATAAAGCACATAACATCCACTCTTTTTTTTGGGTATTAAGCTGGAAAGTGATCACCAAAAGGTACATGCCCCAAAAAGTGGAGAAATTCGCTAGCTTGCACCCAGAGAGTAACATGGAACACGAGAGCGAGATCAATGGATCAAATCACCTAATGCATTGAAGCTTAAGCACTCAAAATAGTGTAAAACTCAAGTTAAAGTTCATCCTCCATGACACTAAATACTCATCTCGAGCATTTGTAGACAGTGATTATACCAAAACTAATTCCGTGATTCATGAACCACCCGTAAGCACTTGCATCGGATACCAAAATTGTCTAATTGATGGTAATATATGTTGATTTTGGCCTACCTTTGATGGAAACTTTAATCATACATAACTTATGATCGAGAATGATCATATGACCCACCATATCTCGACGGAAGCCCTTAAAAATTCCCTATAGCCCTAGACAAAGATTAAAAGGACACAACCACATTTTGCAGGGTTTAGTCTAAAGAACATACATTTTCCTTTTCCTTTTTTATATTAGAAGGTTCGAGATGGCTTCACATCCAACTAATCCCTTTGGCATATATAGTCTCCTGTCCCACATACACGGATAATTATAGAACAAAGTTTATGGGAGTGACCTTGAGGAGTGGTAAAAATTGAACCTAAGATCTCTTGCTTGGCAAGAGACCCTAAGATCACTCCACCCCTCAAAGTTACGTTTAAAGAACATACATTAATGAATGGTTTGAAAAGTTTGATTGTAGGTTTTGGGGAAATTTTAAACTTCGTAAAGGGGGCTTAAGGATTTTGAGTTTTGATTAGGGGTGTTAATGGTTTTGGTTAAAACCGAGAACCAAACCGAACCAAACCGCGAACCGGGCGGTTTGGTTTGGTTTTTTTGTCATTAGGTTTGGTTATGGTTTTAATTTTAGAAAACCGAATTCAATTGGTTTGGTTTTGGTTTTCAGTTTTAAAAAACCAAACCAGACCGAAAAACCAAAAATACCGAAAAATGTATAATATATATATATTACACACACACGAAGATGTTCGTATATATATCTATTCTAATACTATAATTAGGAGTTTTTTGGTGAGGTCAGCAACTTTTGAGGTGGCACTCTAGAAGCCCTTCCCTCCTTAATCCTTCATTCTCTTTCACTCTGGGCCCACACAACACATTATTTATGATGTCATGATCTTACTCCCTTTCTCACTCCAAACACCTCTTCCCTTTCACTCTCTTTCAAATTTCAAAATTTGATTTCCTCCCACCTGTCCTCTATTTTCTCTTGTGAACACATAATTCTCACCAATCGAGAATGGCTGGCATGGGCACAACCAATGCCCGCCGAAAATGGGTGGCATGGACACATCCAATGCTCACCGAAAATGGGTTCACCATAAGGTTGTTCATGTTGTGGTTCTTGAAGTGGGGGCAATTTATGGAGTTAAGGTTGGGGTTTTATGGCATTGAAGTTAAAGGGTTGTTCATCCTGTGGTGGGTTCACCATGGCTACGAGAGTGGGTCGTCTGACCATGGTTTCATGTCCATAGCTTCTATGCACGCTTACTCATCTTCTTCATCCTTTTTTCCTCACCTGATGTCTTCTTCTTTATGTATGTGTAAATAACTCACTATGCTTGGGTTGGATCTGCTTCAGCACTCTCCTTTCATGAGATTACGAGACCCAATTTGTGGGTTTTTTTTTTTATTGGGTTTTTTATTTTTTATTTTATTTTTATCAGTCCCAATTTGTGGGTTTTGAGTAAAAAAAAAGAAGAAGAGAGGAGCAGAGCCATGGAAACTTGGGAAATCTTCCATGGTTGAAGTGAATGAACGAAGGAAAGAAGAGGGGTAAAGAAAAATTGAAGAGAGGGGAATAGGAAGATGAAAAAAGAGAGACAAAACTATCGATGAACGGGTGTGGATTTAGAGAATGAACCCGCGTGATGCGTTGGTTTTGTTCCAAACATAGAGATTAAGCTCTAAATTTGTCTAGCAATTTGTTTGAATAATAAATTTGTAATTTCCGCGCATCGTGCGGGTTCATTCTAGTATATATATATATATATATATAAACTTAAAGTTTGTAAATTCCCAATTCTAATAAGGGTAAAATAGATAATGGGCTTGTTTTTGTTGATTTTTAGTTTCTTATTGTTTTCCTTTTTTTAGATTGGCGTGTATTAAACTAGCTATTAATGTTGTGTGTATTAATATTGTGTGTGATATTAACATATTGATATATGTCAATATGTTTCTATTTTGATACAATGTTTGTTTTTTGTAGTTGCTAATGTAATGCTTTTATTAAAAATGTTTTTACTTGGAGTTTGGCATATCATTTTTTTCATTTTCAATTATTTGTTATTACTTGATAGGTTAAAACTGAAACCGAACCGAACCAAACCGAAATATAATGGTTTGGCTTGGTTTGATTTTTTTATAGTATGGTTTGGTTTTGGTTTGGGAGGAACAAAACCGAAGTATAATGGTTTGGCTTGAAATCTCCCTTAAAACCAAACCAAACCGAACCATTAACACCCCTACTTTTGATGATGGTCTTACCAGCTGATTTGAGAATTTCAGATTGAATGACAGTTTGAAATTTTGAATAGGAATGTATAGGGTTGGCCTGGTCCAAGACTCTTTGTTTCGGGCTAGCTTACGCTCGGGTCAAGCCCACTTGGCTTCTCCCAAAAAATCAAGACATGCATATTGAGTTGGCCATAATTAAAACTTCAAACCCATGCTGTATAGCCCTATGCCGCTTTATTTGTATATCCTACTAATTTTTATTTTATCAAGATTTTACAAAAAATATAAAAGATTTTTACAAAAATTGGATATGTTATCCACTAGAAAACTTCATTTTGAATAACTTTACAGAAGAAAGGTTTTTCAAAATCTATCGTTTAAATATATATTTTTTGTCATTTGTAGTCTCTATTTCATTTTTGACAAAAAAGTCCACTTCTACATTAGATTTTGAAAAACTTTATTCTGCAAAATTATTCAAAATGGGTAAAATACACTTTGCCCCCTTAAAATTTGAGCCGTTTTTAGCAAACCCCCTTATAGTTCATAAATTACATTTTGCCCCCTCACACATGACACGTGGTAATCCATTTAACTGACACGTCATCAATGGAAGGAGGCAAAGTGATATTTTTTGCAAAATGTGTGTAATCATTTGTCTAGTTTTGAACTATATAGGGGTTTACTGAAATCAGTTTAAATTTGAAGGGGGGCAAGTGTAATTTACCCTAATATTTTTTAGTAGACTATACGACCAATTTTCATAAAAACCTTTTATATTTTTTTAAAATCTTGAAAAATTAAAATTAATGGGATATATGAATAAAGTTAAGAGATTACAATAACCTATTGCTTTTAACTATTAAATTAATTTAAAATTATCACATGATGAAAAGTATAGATAATTACTCGATCTGTATTAAATGGAATTGCTTTAACTAGCTTTGACTCATAACAATTTAACATGTCTTCCTATAAAAAAAAAAAGGGAAAATTACACTTTGCCCCCCTCATCTTTTGACGAAAATCACTTTTTACCCCTGATCTACAAAATCCTACAATTAGGCCTCCGAAATACTAGAACATAACACATTGCACCCAACCGTTAAACTGTCGTGATCTGCTTAACGAAAAGAGTCATGTGCATTCACATGACTCTTTTCTCTACCCAAAATGCCCTTAAATTGAATCTCACGTGCTCTACTGCTCTTCATCCTGACACAAGCTACTTTCTCTTTCTTATACCAGCCATACAGATCTAAATAAGCCCTCTTCTTCTATTCCTCTCTTCTTTCACACGCACACCCATCCTCCATTATCTCTCGTGCTCTCCTCATCCTTACACACAGATCTGAATCAGCCCTCTTATTCTCTTCCTTTCTTCTTTCACACGCACACCCGCCCACCCTCCATTATCTTTCTATTGTTGGCAACTTCTTGAGGCACAACACTATCAGTTGAAGATTGGCAAGGACGAAGGCAACAGATCTAAACACACACCAGGAGGTTTGTATGCCTTCTAAATATTTCGCAATGAAATCAATTTCTTCACATGCCAAGCCCAAAATCTAGGTTAAAGATGTCAGTTATTGGTGTAAAAATGTAGGGTCCAAGTTAGTAGGTTGTAAAAATGTAGTTGTTCTTCTAATTTTGTTTTAAATTCTTCATCTATACGTACAATGATCTTAAGTTTTGTTAAAAAACATTAGACCTATCAGGTATGAAGTGGAAAGGTTTGTACTTAAGATTAAAGACATGTAATTGATTGACTGATATGGGCATGTGATTCATTGACACATGAACAAAATGTCAAAAACGTAGCTCACATGCTCTAACCTGTGATTAGTTTGTTCTTTTTATCTTTTGCAGTAATTAGGTGATTGAGTAAACATTGTAGGCCATTCACAACATTATTAGGGCTTAATTTTGGAGCATCTTAGTATGTGATTGTATAATTATTTGTGAATTATGATGTCATATAGTAATTTAGGATCAGATCAGTAAGGATACTATTAGAATAGTATAAATTTTGGTTTGATCAAGAATCCAACACCTCTGTTGAAATTGTTATTGGGTTTCTTTTTAGGCTTGTGTTGTTCTGGAAGCTGGGATTTAGTTTAGTTTAGTGTTTTTTTTTTTTTTTTTGTTTCTTCAGTTGTTTGTTATTTTCATTTTTATTTATTTTTGGGTCGAATTTCGAATGGGGAGAGGTGCTACAGGTTCAGAAGGTCAATGGCAGTTGGTTTGTGGATTACATATAGTGTAATTTTTCCATCAATTCCATATTACAATCTGGCACTAGGATCATTCTGTTTGGTCATAATGCCCATTTGGTCAATGTAGATGGCTTAAATTATTGATTGTCTAGAGGCACAAATAGGATAAATAAAAAAGGATCTTATAAAAAATGGAAGGTTTGTGACTTATTGCAGACTTTTTCAATCCCCCATATAATGGATTATATTAGGATTTCATAAATTCCTCTTGATGGGGAGGATACTCCTGTTTGGGGACCTTCTAAGGACGGAGACATCTCTCTTTTAAACCTGTCTATGGCATATAGACATGAAAGAGAACCAACTGAAACTCTCCACTTTCGACTAGATGATGTTATGAGATTGGAAAATATATGTTATACGTATTACCATAATACAACCCTATATAGACAACACCTAATGTGGCAATAGAGCTCTTGAGAATAGTTTAGAGGATATTTTTGTCGACCAACTCATGGCACGTTCGATGTTGCAATTGGCATCAATAGTTTAGAGGATATCTCCACTCTTAGGTTTTTGTAATAAAATTTTCGGAAAATGTTTAATAGATATAGTAGTCATGTATGCATTTTTTGGGTTTGCATGTATGCATTTTTCGGGTTCAAATATATGCATTTTTTGCTCATTTGTGGTTAATGTGTTAGGGTATTTTCAAATTTGTTGCATCTAATTTTTTGTAAAATTTTCATTAATATATATACATTAAGAATGGCATCAAGTTCAAGTTCAACTCAAAGGGAAGCATCAAATTCCAACGATAATTTGCGTCCCAACTGTCATTGCGGTGTAAGGGCTCCAAAAATAACATCTGAAACTAATTTAAATCCCGGAAGACGCTTTTATGGGTGTGCGAATTATAAGGTAATGTATATGTAGGGATTGTAAGGTGGTCCTAAATTAACATCAATTGCTTTTATTTTTTTATGCTATAATTTGTATGTGAGTGCTGTGTTGATCATTTCAGGATGGTTCATGTGGATTTCATAATTGGGTTGACCCTCCAATATGTGATCGTGGAAAAGATTTTGGTAGATATATGTTGGAAAAGATTCGTGACTTAAAAGAAAATAATGTGGCTATGGAAGAACGAAATGCTAAGTTGCAACAATTGAATGTGGAGTTAAAGGAAAGGGCTTGTGACTTGCACCACTACAATATTGAGTTGAAGCAAAAGAATTCTGAGTTGCAACAAAAGAATTTTGAGTTGCAACAAATGAATTATGAGTTGTTTGAAAAAAATTTAGAGTTGAACTAAAGGAATTATGAGTTGCAACAAGGGAATGTTGATTTGGAAGTCCAATTGCCCAAGAAGAATGCATGGAATAGGATTTATGATATGATAGTCATTTCCTTTGTATTTTTATGTATTGTAATGGGTTTTGGATGGGTGTTTGGTAAATCAAATGGGAAGAACAAGTATATGTATTTGGAGTGATATATGTATTGTAATGGTTAGTAAACACTTTTGTTAACTACATGTGCTTGGCTTGATGTAGTGTAATGTTTACCAAGTGCTTATATTTTGTTAGTTAAGTTTTACCGATAAAATATGCATTACCCACTCTATTTAATGCATTACCAAATGAAACAGTGAATACCAAATTTTCAGCCCCCTTTTACCCATGAAATAGGTCTTCCATTAACTTGTTACCCATGATTGAAGTGGCATTTAAATTGAATGGGGTAAATTGAAGTGGCATTTAAATTGAATGGGGTACACAGGGCGTGGCCAGGCGTTGGCTAGGCTATGTTTATTTTTTTCTTATTCTAATTAAGATTGAAAAGAAGAGTTACCTAATTCGATCCCGCAAGTTTGGTAACTTGTGTTCTATGGGGGCTGGATCTTTTAAGTATTGGGTCTGTTTAGTGTAGGGTGTATTGCTATATATTCCTAAGTTAACATGGTTTTCATGCTTTTTTGTGGACCAACTAACAAAAAACAAAATTGAAAGTTGGTGGTTGGGGCATGTTTGTTTAGGGGTCTTATATATATAATCGTCTTATCTACTTATCCGAATAAAGAATTTAATAAAAAAAAAAAAACATGGGTTAGCCTCTTGTCCCATTTACGAAATTGAAAGCCTCCTAACTTGGATATGAACTGACCACATTTTGTAAATCAATGTGAGGTGATTGTTCCATCCATCAAATTAAAAAACATGTTGGATTGCCAACTACAAGATATATACATAAAAATTCAATTCTTCTAAGTTAGATTTGGAATTAAATTCAACAATATATGCTCAGAAAAGCCAAAGTGCATTAATTCAACGTGTGCAACCATCATGCACACATACATATAAAATTCCTATCCAGTCCAACCATTGCATATATCATACTTTAATATTCTGTCCAAAAATAACATGTGCAGCTTATCATGCACACATACATATAAAATTCCTGTCCAGTCCAACCATTCTATGTAATATGGTATGTACCTGCCCTATTCCATATACACACTTTGCTATACAAAAAAACCTGTGCAATTAGCATATGCATCCCCAAAAAAAATTTTTGCCCTTTGCAACCAATGTAGCAACCTATTAAACCTACTGTCCAAAAAACCTGTGCAATTATAATCCATTCATCTATATTTCATTTCCAAAAAATACTTCAGCACTTTAAAACAGCAAAATAAGTCCTTTGACTGCTAGCTACCAATTCCCAGCTGGTTCATTTCCAAGCATTGTCATCACTGCATAAAAATGCCATAGTTGGATGTTAGAAAAGTGAACAATAATATATATATACATGATATCAAGGCATTTAAGTATACATAACTGAATAAAAACTACCTAACAACCGATCCTTGTGTACATGGTCCGTCTTGAGTCACATATGAACATGCTCGACTACTTGAGGATCCTTTTGACATTCCAACCCGTGGGGGAATCATGGGTGCTGGCCTTGGTGGAATGAACAATGGTGTCTTGGTACTAAATGTTGCTGAACCAAGTGTAGTGAAAGCTAGAGCAACCTATAAATATGTATAAAAAGTCTATGTAAGTTATCCTTTTTAGTATAAAGTCTATGGAAGTTATCAATTTTTTTTTACATATATGGATAACTTTATCACTATGTAAGTTATCAATATATGTAAAATTAAACTTAAAATAATAGTGAATATAACAAGCTTTCCAAATAGAAGCTGTAAAGCATAAAAATCAAACAGGCCCCACTCTAGACCAATAAAACTTTCATATATGCTAATTTATTGTGGCTTGCATGCCACCTCAACTTGTGGTGATTTTGAAATGCCATCATGAATTGCACATTGAAGAGTCATGATCAGTAACATGCTCCAGAGAACCACCACCAACGCCAAAGCAGTCCAAATTGACTGAAAGTGTAACAAATAGTGATGAGAGTGAAATTATTAAATCCAACGGGTAAACCAACTTCTTCAAATGTGTTTCCAACCAAGAGGTAAAAAGCATATTGTTAGACAATCATATCATTACTATGATTAGATCCCTGACATGTGCACTCTGCAAAAGAGTAGCTTATTAAGATATATTCAATACGACCCAGTCATTGTATAAAATAGAAATCAGCATGAGGGCATACCATTTAAAATTTTAAGCATACAACATAACAACCTGGCACATGTTAAGAAAACCCTATATTTTTATATAAATGTTAAATTGATTTTTTAAGAATCATTAATTATACTCACTCAAATAGATATATGTTGTCCCAAGGGAATAACCCTAGAGGGGGGGTGAATAGGGTTATTGGCCAAATAAAAAATTAATAGCAAGCTTAAAATCAAATTATTGCAAGTAAGATTAAATATAAGACAATGCAATAATTAAGAGATTAAGGAGAAGAGAATGCAAACGATATTAACGAGGTTCGGCCTCCCGCCTACGTCCTCGCCTCAAGAGCACGCTTGAGGATTCACCAATCCACTATCACTCTCCTTCAAGGTGGAGCATCAAACCTTTACAACTTGAGTGTTCTTCACCAACACTTAGCCAAATGCACTCTTCTCAAGTGCTTACAAGTGAGGGTATACACAACCCTTTTGATACAAAGTATTTGGAGATGATTTTGTATTCAAAGAAAGCTCTCTCAAAGAGTAAATACACAGGAATTGAAAGCACACTTCAGCTATTGATTGATTTCAAAGAATGCTCACAAGAGGAATTAGGGCTTGTATTTGATTTTCTTGTTTGTAACTCAATGAATGCTCATAAATGAGCTTAAGCCTTGTATTTATACTCAAGGGGTCCAAAATAGCCGTTCTGGAACAATAAATGCCGGGAAAAGAAGTTTGGTGGGCAATAAATGCTTCAAATGTCCGTTAAAAAACTAGCTGTTATACTTCTCCCCGAGGGTTTCAACCGGCTGAAACATCTTTCAGCCGTCTGAAATATCCCTTTCAGCCGTCTGAATAAGGCTGCTGAATATTCCAGAGAGGGTATAAAAATGGAACAGAGGATCATGTCTTTCAGCTGTCTCAAACCTGAATTTCAGCCGGCTCAAAGAGCCGTCTGAAAATTCCAAAGAACTGAATTTTTTGAGGGATGCTTTTTCAGCTTGCTGAGAAATTTCAGCCTGCTGAAACAGCATTTTCAGAATGTTTCAGCCGTCTGAAAATCCCTGTTTTCAGACAAAAATAAGCATTAAGTCCATTTTAAATGTAAGTCATTTTTAGGCCTTTAAGATCATTGAATTTGCAATGTTTTAAGCCCTTTAAACTGGTGAGCAAGGATTGAAATTAATCTTACAAGATTTTCCTAGAATTGTCACAAATTGACTTGTGATAAAACTCGATTGTTCTTGAATAGTTGATGGATCCATTGCGCTGCTAACATATGATCTTTGCTTTGTTTACTTGTGCATTTTGATCTTTAATGCTTGAACCATTTAGCGGCTTTGATACCTGTCTAGATTCATCACTTAAATGCTTATTAGTCCTTTAAACATCTTGTTATGTATTGTTATCATCAAAACCTCGGGGATTAAACCATTTAGGCGAACAATATATACATTCTATACACAGAGAGACATTCTCAAAAAATAAATTCAGTGAGAAACAATATATTTTGCATTAGATCCACATAATGCATCAAGTTTAATATTATAAAGCCTATTGTATAAGTTATCACACTTCTATAATGAATCCACTGTTATATATATATATATATATATTCAGTTCAATAACAGCAATAAAAAGCTCCAATACAACTCAGTATCGACCATGGAACTCAACACCAGATGATATGTAAAATTGAAAAACACAAACATTATCTTTTTCATTACCAACAAAATTGCTTTCTTAAATAATCCATTCAAGTAGCTAGTTCATTTATTTTGAAGTACCCTAAAATCAATTTTATTTCCCTTTCATTACCAAGTTCCACCATATAGTTTAGAGCATTTTTTCCTGAGACTTTTAAAGAGAGAATAACAAAATCCCTCCTTTTGGTTGACAAGAAAAGGAAAAGAAAAATAAAACCAGGCAGAATTCTCAGCCCCTTGTCAGGTTTGGGCTAGATTCGAAGGGAAAACACTGTGCAGAATTTTCTAGCATAATGCAATCAACCTATCCCACGTAGGTGAAGATAGCAAGCTTTCCAATTACCAACCAACTAGCATTAAACTCAACTGTCATTTAAGAAAAAATAGGAAAATTAGTGTTGGCATGCCATATAAATAAACCAAAATATTAAGAACTAAGAACAACTTCATGGCGCACTCACTGGGGATTTTCCCTTGTCTCGAGATGATACATTTGAGGTTGAAATACCTCTCCTAACAGCCCCAACATTACCAGCTGCTCCACCACTAGTAGCAGCTACACTTCTCTCCATAGCTCCAACATTATCATCAGCTACACCTCTCCCAACAGCCCCAACATTAGCATCACCTCCTCCTCTCCCAGCACTACCTTTCCTATTAGCTCCACATCTCCCACCCTCTGCCCTTCTTGGTCCACCCACACATCTGCCTCTCCCAGCAACTGTTGCAGCTCCTCTAACTCTCCTAGTAGCTGTGCCAACACCATCACTTGTTTGTGATGCTCCCTCCTATATTTATAACAGATTATCCTTTATTTTAAAAAATGTGTAATGACTAACAATAAATAGCAAATAAGTAATACCATGTTTGGTGCATTGGCCTATCCACCAGTTGAGGATGCTTTCTTTTTCTTCTGATTTACTTGCCCTTTGCATGTGCGAGTATTATGCCCATACATTCTGCATTTCGAACACCTCAATGACTGATGATGCTTACGTATACGATATGGATTGACAGGCTCATCAACACCCTTCCTCCTCACCCTCTTAGGCCTACCAGGAGGTCTACGCAATGGAGGTGGCATGACAGGTTCACCAGCGTCAATACTTGGCCAATGCTGCTCATCTGGGATTGGTACAATTATGGGCTCATAAGACCTCAAATAGGTCTCTACATGGAAATAATGGTCCACATAGTCCTCTGGCTGCCCACCATCAACATAAATAGCAGTAATGGCATGCGAACAAGGCACACCAGTGAGGTCCCACTGTCTACATATGCAAGTCCTCCTCTCTAGGTCAACAACTAAGGTTTGTGACTTATATGTCACCTCAAACATATGTCACCTCAAACAGCCTACCTCCTGCATATGTTGCCTCACAGAACTTAGCATCTTCCTTTCTATCCTCCAACTTTTGTTGAATTCTTGGACACAAGAGCCATTGGTGATGACTCATTTTGGATTTGTTCACCTGATACCTCTTCATTAATAATCTCTTAATTGTCTCAATGCATGTGATAATGGGCTTGTCCCTAGCTTCCATTATCATGCTATTGAATGACTCTGACAGGTTGTTGCTCAAGAGATCACATTTTGGCCTAGAGGTAAATGTATGCCTAGCCCACTGTGTTGGGTTAACAGCTGCCAACCAATTGTAAGCTGCTTGACTCTTTTTCTTAATTTTCTCCATGGCTTGAGTGAACTCGTGGACTGTATAAGCTGATGTAGCCTGCCACATTAGATCTTTAAGGGCTTTTCCTTTAAACTCAGCTTTAAAGTTGGCATACATGTGCCTAATGCAGAACCTATGATCAGCCCTCGGAAGCACTGCATCGAAGCTAGGTACAAGTCCCTGCAATTTAGTTTAAATAAATAAATCATGCATTTATAGTTGTTAATTGTATATGGAAAAAAACTGTCATACTTATATGTGAATATTACCTTCTGCCTATCAGAGATAAATGTCCACCCAAACTCTTCAACTGACCCAATCACAGTCACTAAATTTTCCAAAAACCAGCTCCAGCTATCCTTGCATTTAGCCTCAACAACAGCCATAGCTACGGGGTACATTCTATTATTGCCATCACGGGCTACTGCATGTAACAACTGGCCTCCAAAATGTCCCTACAATACATAAACATAGTTTATAAAACAAATGACTTTCAATTTCATTTTGCATTAACAGTATGTACAAAGAAAATGAACAAAACAATAGGTAAAACATTGATATAAAAAACAGAAATGAAAAGTGAATAAAAATAAAAGAAAATTGCCCCATTTCATACCTTAAGATGGCAAGCATTAAGGCCTATAAAGAGCCTAACTCCAGCCAACAGCCCTCTTCTTTGAGCATTAAAAATAACAAATAATCTTTGAAAAGTTGCAGCCACATCCAGCCGAGGCCTCTCAACTTTTACCCAAGCTGCACTACCTGGATTGTGTCTCAAAATCATCATGGCATACACCCTAATCTTCATGTATTGTTTAGCTGCATTCCCCTCAATTTGCTCCATTGCTCTTCTTTTTGCCCTATACAGTTGCATAGGGGACACATCAATCATTAACTCTCTCCTAATGGTTCTTTGCATAGGTTTAGTCTTCCATTTAGGGTCATCCCTCAACTTCTCTAGGTAGTGCCTGCTAAGCCATGCTGAATTAGCTTGCCTATTCTCATAACTCTTTGGACAAGAGTGTTTAGGTTAGTAACTTGTGATTTAAGATGATGTATCCCCTTTTTTAGAAGCATGGATACGCCAACCACACTCAAACTTACAAACAGCTGTGACTCTTGTGGACTCATTCTTCTTAAACCTAAAGTCACGACGTTCTTTAATACAATGCTCTCTCAATGCAGCTCTAAACACAACAGCTGAGCTAAATAGTTGGACTAGGCACAACTGTGGGTTCTCCATGTCCCTATCTTCATGGAACTCTGGGTATCTAGGTCCTTCATCCTCCATGTCACTATCTACCAAACTACATAAATCATCACTAGGAGCATAATCACTCAACACCTCATCACCTTCACTTATATTGCCATCACCCCTACCTTCAGCTTCATCAAATTTACCATCCTTCAAACCTTCACCTTCATCAGAATTACCATCCTCCATATATTCATCATCCTCACTTACACCACCACCTACATGTCCACCATAATTATTTGGGTCATACTCACTATCAGAAGATGAATCTTCCTCACCAATCATTGAGTAATGAGAATCTAAGCTACTATCAACCAAATCAACGTGTTTTACCTCTACTGGTTGTTGGACACCATCCATTTCCATTGCTGCCAATGGTACTTCATTTAACACCTCATCCATATCTGCCACAATGTAGATTTGGATATTGCCCCTGCCAATATGGATTGCAAACATATCAAGGACATCTTGATCAGTACTAACCAACCTCAAGCCAGAGTCAATATCTTGGTCAGGCATCTTATGGTATATAGTAGCGACCCTAGGTTGTCTTAACTCTTCTAAAACGGATTGCATCTCAAGATAAGACATCCTATCAGGGTCAATGGATGGCTCCATATGAACATCATCACCAAAATACATCTTTTCAGGCAAATCGACAAAATAACCATTGTAATGGATCTCTAATGTAAACCATGAAGTAGCCATCTCCTGATTAAGTAAAAAGAACAAACACTTATCAAATAACTGCTCAAATTAATAGAGAACATAATAATAATAACAATAAAGTATGCTTAAAGTGCAGTAATTAGATAAAAAAAAGGCCAAAATAAACAAAATGCCACAATTTTATCGGGAGCAAACCATGGAGACACAATCAGTAAATAAGCATATTCAAGATTAACAAAAATTATGTCCAGGTATCTCTCCACTTGTTGGGAGAGGGTTGGGGTTGGAGTTTAAAGCCTCCTAGAGGTGTACACACAAATATATAAAGTCCCAACCCCCACCCCACCCCACCCCACCCCACCTTGTTGAGATATAAGGAACCACTTGGTCTACTGTTATTGATGCATATATCATTATTAACTTCAACTAAAGATAAAAAGTTTCCTTTTTTTCCTTTTATTTTATGATATATAGGGAAAGATTAAAAAGTTACAAAAGAGGTGATACTTTGGCTTTATTAAGGTGCCTTTGGGTCAACCCCAAATGGATCGGGTGAGGGGACGGGTGTGTTATTCAATCAAGAGTTTTCAGTTTAAATTTTGCCTTGCAAGAATAATAATATCCTTGTCCCAAAACACAGTCAGAACAGCACAACTCCAAAGGATTTTAGCCCTTTCCCTTTACGGAAATCAATTTTTTTTGATCCATACGTGGACAAATGCTACTCCAACAAATCAGCAAATTATATTTTGGTGCCTAACTTTATGCACACTGATACAACAGTGTCAACTTCTTATAAATTGACTGCAACCTGGACATAAATTGACAAGTAATTTATTTTCGTTGGTATTAATTTGGGAAATGAACACCGAAATGGAAATTTTTACAATAATTTAGATGGGGACCGTATGTTAAAGTGCACTGCCTTCACAGCCAGTGGTCCTTACTTTCTCGAATTCACATTCAATTGGGGACCACTACACTATTTTCATGCAAAACAGTTACTGGGAGCATATTCACGTCCCATGCAATACTATATTTCATCAACTAACCATATTCTACTATGACAGCAACAAAAGCCCTAATTTTTTGCTCATTACACTATCCAACAACAACCCTAATATCTCAAGATTCAAACTTTTTCTCAATTTCTCTGATAAATTACACATGTATTACAAATCTTAACAATATATGGGGTTTCGTATGACCTATTACACTAATTTCATAAAACCCCTAAAAACTAACACATTTTCTTGATTATAACCCTAATCACCGATCAATATAACATAATATACGAAAATATCACATGCACCTACTTCCATTACTTTGAGATGGGCAGATTAAGAGTTAATATTGGGATATATTTTTGCGAACTCAAACGGTTACCTCAACCCTATGATATTCGACACCGTCAAGAACGAGTTGTTCGTATCCTCAGATGCTGATGACGAAGATGGTGGGACTATTACCACCGTTTTCCTTCAACGATGGTGATTATGGTGCAACACCATGGAGGAGACCATATCCAGCACACGAAAAGGCTGAACGACGCTCGTCTAGAAGCTTCCTATTCTAGTTGTTAGTCTCCCAAGATGCTGACAACGACGATGATTTGATATTTTGGTTGTATTGCTTCAACTATGGTGATAATGGTACAACGCCTTGGAGGAGCATGGAGGTCACCATACAGAGCAGACGAAAAAGGAGGAAGTGAATCTCGGGTCTCGAAGCTTCCACAGGAAGCTTTTATATGGGGAAGACAAAAAGCGGGAAATATAAATGGGGGCTTCTTCGTCATTTCGCTTCTTCAGCACTAAGGGCAAATTGGTCATTCAATTGATTCCGTTAACGCCGTTACCCAATTCCTTTGTTCCAGTATTTCGGGGGCCTAATTGTAAGATTTTGTAGATCATGGGTGAAAAGTGATTTTCGTCAAAAGATGAGGGGGGCAAAGTGTAATTTTCCCAAAAAAAATATATATATATATAAGCACAACAATTTAGGATTGGGTTTTTTTTTAAAAAAATGGATTATAGTAGTGGGCCTATTTATGTAGGATGCTTGTATTTCACATGGGGTTTTCTGAAAACGACAAAAAAATTTTTTTTCCTTTTTGGGTTCTCATTTTCTTTAAAAAAAAAATAGAGGCCTAGGCGGTTGCATTGTTGGCTCCCCCCTTAGGGTCGGTCCTGCAGGCGGTGACGTCTCCACATTGGGTTTACTGATTTGTGCATGTGCTCATACCCTATGTAGAAAACAAATTGGACTACACTAGAAAGGCATACGCTATGAGCACTTATCGACATTCAACAGACAAGTCCTTTCTCTCCTTCATTTCGTGGGAAAAGAAATCACTTCATAATGTTTGGAGTCAGTAGGGACCACCCATGACGACATATGCGACAAAAAATGCAGTGGCATTATCAAATTAATGATGAAAGTGTTGATACCACATCAGCCGACATGAAAATTAAGGTGTGGCAAAAATATCCCAGAAAAGAAAGCATTTTCTGGTTGAGACACCAGAGAAACACACTCTAGGAAAAATGCGCGCAGCTGCACTGAGCGCTGATGGGTCTGTGTTATATTCTAGTGCTTGTGACAGATCGATCAATAGAGGTTTAAGAACTTGACCACCTCCCCCCCCCCCCCCGGGCAAAAAAATAAATAAATAAATAAAAAAATAAAAAATGAAGGATGGTGGCAACATGGTGGTTGTTATTCATGAAGAAAGCAAAATGTGTTTTTTTTTTTGGGGGGGGTGGGGGATGGTTTAAGAAGTGAAAATATTATAATCAAGTGATGAAAACTAATAAAGGACTAAATAAAAAGTAGTTCATAAATCTATAATAAGGAAGCTTGTTGATGTCATCGCCACGACTTTTACCGTTGTAATACATGTTTTTCCTTGTAGTTTGAGCTGTGACATCAAACTGTGGCAAGTTTTTTGTTTCTCATCTATAGAACACTTGATTCTACTATTATCTCGGCTCTTTTGCATGCATGTACATGTGCTGTTCTTTTTTTTTTTTTTTTTTCTTTATTTATAAGCAATTTCAAGTATTTCACTTTCTTCTTAAAGTTGAAAGAGAAAGGAAGGTAAAATCGAGATTTGATAGATTCCTAATGGTCAGCCCCATTTGTCTCCTTTTTTCTTCCCAAAATATCATCAAATTTTATATTGATAAGCAAATATTGTGACAGGTCTTGCGGTTGAAGCTCACAACGGGTAGCGCTTAGGATTATTGCCACTCCATCAGCTAGGTGACCACTAGTGTTTAGGTAAGGCTGGGTCAGGCTATGGCTTAATCGGTTTGAGAAAGCATATGCAGCTCCCTACTTTTTAACCCATCTAGGCTTTTTTGACATTAGTTTGTAGTGGGTTGGATGCTACTATGGTCATGTCCACGAAGGGAGACCACTCTAATTGCCCCCTCCTAACCTTTTTCAATTATCAGAAGGTAACCACAATCCATGTTTGACAAGGTTAGTACTTGCATCACAGAAATAACACACGAGCTGCTTTCCATTTATTAGAATCAAAAGGGAAAAAAAAAATAAATAGGGAAATTAGATCGGTGTGAAATTCGATGGATTTCATCTCAAATATGTTCATATGTTACATTCAAAAAATTTAGGATGATATGATGGGTACAAATTAAAGTTCATATTATTGAAAATGCATAAGCTAAGTTATATTCGGTTGCTTGGCTTCTGGGGCTTCCACGGTCCCACGTTTCAGAATTAAAGATGTCTTGGCGTGAGTATGAGAAAAAGAAAGTGAAGAGAGAAAAGGTATGAGAATGTTTTTACATAATCATCTACTACGAAAAGTACTAAGTTGGGATTATCTGAAGCATTTAGGGGCATTTGGGCATCAGAATAACAATTAAATGATTTTAATATATTTTACAAAATGTTGAAATTACAAATCTATCACATTGAATAAAAGATGTTTTTGCATCAAGTTTATCGATTGAATGGGGAGGGGAGAACTCAAATGCCAGCGTAGAAAACGAAGAGTTATTCTAAGATCCATTGCTTGATTTTGCATGCTCTTCATTTTCTTAAGAAAATGAGGACATATTAGGAATGCCATAAAAAGTTCATCAGAAATTGTACCATAGAAGAGAAAAATGGAAAGGGTAAGCTACTGTCACCCTTCAATTTCATTTGTACCCGCGCTTATTTTAGCTTTAGGAATTGGTTGAGTCGAAATCCTAATTAAAGAGAGAGTTTTTTCAAAATCAATCGCTTAAGTGAATTTTTTGACTATTTATAGTATTTGTTTCATTTTTTGTGAAAAAGTTCACTTAAACGACAAATTTTGAAAATACTTTATTTTGTCTGCGAAGTTGTTCAAAGTAATGTTTTCTAATAGACAGCACGCTATGTTCTCATAAAAACATTTTCTTTTTTCTATAACCTTTAATCGGAAGTCCAATTCCAAGGTTTCATGAAGTGATAAATCCTACTAAAACTCTTTTAAAGCCCTAAGTCCATTTAAGTCCTCAAATGGTAATATTGAGCAATTTATTGGTTTGTTATGTTCTACGAATACCAACCTTACCCTTTCACCTGATATGGTATTCAAGCAAGCTGTTGATGTTTAAAATTAGACAAGATTCTCTCATTGAGTTTATTTTCCACAATTTTCACAGCAATCAATCGCAATCATGGGGTTACCTTTGTTTATCACATTCAGCTAGGTGACCACTAGTGTTTAGGTAGGGCTAGGTTAGGCTATGGCTTAATCGATTTAAGAAGGTGTTTACAGTTCCTACTTTTTAACCCATCTAGGTCTTTCTGACATTAGTTCGTAATGGGTTGGATGCTACTATGGTCATGCCTAGGAAGGGAGACCACTCTAATTGCCCCCTCCTACCTTTTTTTCAATTATCGGAAGGTAACCACCATCATGTTTGACAAGACTAGTACTTGCATCACACAAATAACACACAAGCTGCTTTCTATTTATTAGAATGAAAAAAAAAAAAAGAAAAAAAAAGGGAAATTAGATCGGTGTGAAATTCGATGGATTTCATCTCAAATAAGTTTAAATGTTCAATTCAAAAAATTTAGGATGATACGATGGGAACAAATTAAAGTTTATATTATTGAAAATGCATAAGCTAAGTTAATTCGGTCGCTTGGCTTGTGGGGCTTCCACGGTCCCACGGTTCATGATAAAAGATGTCTTCGTGT
Organism: Liquidambar formosana; assembly: GCA_039720395.1. Lineage (NCBI taxonomy): Eukaryota > Viridiplantae > Streptophyta > Magnoliopsida > Saxifragales > Altingiaceae > Liquidambar > Liquidambar formosana. Next base: position 20,187,331 of record CM077820.1, read on the forward strand.
GGGAATGATTGAGAAAAAAAAAGTGAGAGAGAAAAAGTCGAGGATGTTTTTACGCAGTCATCAACAAGGAAGTACTAAGTTGGGATTATCTGAAGCATTTAGAGCCCGTTTGGGCATCTGAGTAACAATTAAACAATTTTAGTATATTTTACGAAGCGTTGAAATTACAAATCCATCACATTTAATGGAGGATCGATGTTTTTGCATCGAGTTTATTGATTGAATGAGGAGGGGAGAACTCAAATGCCAAAGTAGAAATAGAAAGAGTCGTGCTGTTCAAATATTCTAAGATCCATTGCTTGATTATGAATTTTTAAATTTGACCCTTCCTAAATATATTTTGATACTCTGAGGAACTTTATTTTATTTTGAACCTTCTATTAATTGATTTTTTCAATTTTTATTCTATTCAAATATTAAAATCCTTTAGTTTTTCATTTTTTTTGCCCTAATTTTGTTGATTTCGTAGCTTTGAACTACAATTTTAATATGTACAAATTATAACTCGGTCATGATATTCATAACTTGGTCAACTAAAATAGGATATGGAGAAATAAAAATATTGAATAATCTTTTTGAGGTTGTGGGGACATTGTTCAAATATCAATCAATTTTTAAGTATGTATATATATATATATATATATATCTTTAGTTTACTATTTTTTTTTTCCTGTTATTGTCAAGTAGAGAAATTTTTTTTTTTTATACTTATCATTAGTCTTGTTTCTTGACTAAAATTCTGGCTCCATCACTGATCTCAAAAAGGGAGTTTGATTTTTTACTTCATCTTCAATCTGTCACCATTCACAGTTCAAATTTTTCATCGATACAAAATTAATTAGTAGGGATTAGGAATTGGTTGAGTCAAAATTTTAGATGCGCTTATTAAATGTATATGATTGCGGTAAGATCGATTAAAACGTGTTTATATAAGTTGTATCAACATCGCATTGGGTGTTGTATTCCATGTATTAGTGGGTTATGGGGTATTTCAACGCTGTCTTTTGGTGTGGGTAAAGCGATTTTATTAAGATTAATAAAAGGTGCGTTTAGTGCTAATCCCATGTTCTCGAGTGATCGATTCCGTTGGTGCATGTGTACTCACTACAAGTGCACTTATTCCAAGATCCAAAGCCATATATGAACAACACTTTTCTGCTTTTTGATTGTTTTATACTTACAAAAGTAAATAGGGGGAATTAATTCCTTCCTTCCAGGCCATGCATTACAACCTACACGTGAACCTCCTTGCACATGTACAAGTATTAAATGGGCAAACTATCAGTCAATCGGAGTTCTTGGGGTTTCAGCTTTGGCATTTTAATTGTCATTTTCTGTCAAAGAATGGAACGGACACAGCAGATCGAGAGAACTGGCTAGGGCCACTTCAAATACTTTTTGAGATTGCATGCAGGGCTAGGTTTTGAGAATTTTGAAAACCAGCTAATTAATTAGCAAAGGTATGGTCCTCCTCCATCTCTATATGATTCTGTTCTACCATGCATGCACATAAATGGAAACAAGGTTGAAATCATGTAGCCCTTGTCCCTCTAAAAATTCCCTACACAGGCTAGAGGTTATTTTCTCATCTAGCTCCACACACACACACTTTCAACCGGAGGCATCTCAATGTATAACCTCATGTAAATATGGCCAACTAATTGTTAAGATGTAATAATTAATATGCTGGTGTTATCACATTTATAGTCCACTTGTCCCAAGGAAGGTTTTTGTTGTTGGTGGTGCATGTTTGGATGGTTCTCCGAACGAATCCATTGTAATTTATATGGTATTGAAAGGTAAATATTCATCTTCTTGATTAAGATCATTCTAAAAAAGTTTGAATCATCGATCACCATTAATTCATGATTAGTGTACGTTATAGGATAAATTAATTTTCACTACCATTTTGATGATGGTTGCCATAGTTTCTTGAATTTCCCAATTCACAAAAATGGATTTGTTCACAAGTGAGAACAATTCAATTCATACAAGACGACCAACCATCTATGCCATCAATTTTTCTTCTTTGTGCAGCCTACAATATTATCTCCACCTTTTGCTGCATTCGTTACAAGCTCGATCTGTATTATGTTAATTCTGTTATCTCACAATACGGATAAGATGCAGCAATAGTGGAATAAAAGTTTTATATATTATAAAACTAGGGACATATTTTTAATTTTTTAAATTTTTTTCTGGGCAATCCTTTTATCATTTCAATATGTAAGTTGTTTTTCTCCCTCTTATCATAGAGAAATGGAGTCGGCCAAACTTGCCTCAAGTAACTTGTTGCCAATACAGGAGGGATCACCAGAAAGCTCGACCGAAGGTACGTACGTAATTCACAATGCAAATACTCTTTAGAAGTGGAAATGAAATACTCCTCATAAAGGAATTGAAAATGCTAGTCATGTTATTTTACGAGAAAACTCAAACGAGTCTTTTATCAAGTTGAGTATGAGTTAAGAACCATGGACACAGATACGTGATACGGGTACGACATGATACGGACACACAGACGTAACAAATCCTCAAAATTTAGGACACGACATGGCGGGGATAAAGCATTAATATAATATTTATTTATATATTTATAATTATAAAATGTCATGTAACACCAGATAAATCATTCAAAATGAATACCTTTGTATTGTTTTAATTTATAAATTTAGTTGAGTTGTAAGTAGAAAATATATGACAAAAAGCAAAACAATGAACAAAAAGAAGGCAAAAAAAAGGTAATGAAAGAAGTATCGTGTCGGAGGAGTGTTGAACAAGTGTCGTGTCCGATATGGAGGTGTCGAACATACAGCCTTTGGGAAGTGTCCGTACTTCCTATAGTATGAGTAGTTTGGTTATTTAAAGTATTGTTTAGCTTTACAAGTCCAATAATACTCTGCACAAGTTTAGCTTAATAAAGTAATGAGATAAAAAATAAAGTTGGAGCTTGATTCATTTGTCTTATTGAGTTTGAATGTGTCTTTTCTTGAGCACATCTTGAACCAAACCCAATTAGCTTAGCTGCTATAAAAAAAATACATCAATTGAAAAGATTGCTCAAGTTAATTCCATTTCACTTTTTAACACATCCTCAAATTAGCTTGTGTTTCAACCCCTTCCAATGGTAAAAAAATATTAGAGAGAGGAATTAAGAAGAAAAAGAAAAAGAAATCCAAGAGAGCATTCAAACCAAATTTAATTCACCTTGGCAGGGACAAGGGACAACGAATACCATAATTATCGATTGCTATACCTAGCTGTGGAAACCGGTAACTGGGAGGCCACCAAGGAGTTCCTTGATCAACAGCCCAAGGCTCTGACCGCTAGAATTTCATCAGATGAGGACACGGCTCTTCACATTGCAGCTCGGGGTGGACATGTAAAGATTGTTGAGGAGTTGGTGAAGTTGATGCCTGCCCAGGACCTGGAAATAACAAATAAAAATAGTGTCACAGCTCTGACTTTTGCTGCTACAGGAGGAATCACCAAAATAGCTGAGTGCCTGGTGAGAAAGAATTCAAACTTGTTAAGCATTCCAAATCGATTTGGCCTCATCCCAGTTGTTGTGGCTTCTCTCAATGGCCACAAAGATATGATACGTTATCTTTATTCTGTGACTCCACTGGAAGAGCTTCGTCCTGAAAAAGGCGCGACCCGTGGTGCCATGCTCCTTACTACTTGTATTATGGGTGAATTCTATGGTAATAGACTATAGCCATCTTTGTCATTCTTTTTCTATTATTTTTTTCCTCTAGTTGACATTTTTTTTTCCTAATGTATTATACAGATATTGCTTTAGATATACTCAAAGATGACATCCGATTAGCAACTGCTCTGGCTCCTGAGAGGAAAACCACCTTGTATATATTGGCTCAAAAGTCTTCTGCATTCCCAAGTGGAACTCAGCTTATATTTTGGCAACGTTGGATCTACAATTGTGGGTACCTCTTCCTCATCTATTATTTTATGCATGGAGTGATGCTATTGGGGAGTTTTTATTATTGAACAATGCCTTTCTGCAAGCTCCCAAGAGTCAGCTTAATGTCCTAAGGAGTTTTGAACTCCCAACCTATCTAAATCAAAGTACCTATACTCCTTCTCAGTGCTATTTTGTTGCAACACATACCAAGATTTAGGGGTCTAACTGACAACCAAAAATAGATGATGAAAGAAAAAACGCAAACAAAAAGCATACGCCGATTTTGATGCTTGAAAATAAGGGGGCAAAACAAAAAGATATGAACTAAACAAGATCGGCAGTGTGAGAAGAAGAAATTGGCTAAAATTCATTGTCTCCCTAAGGAATCCACCAAAGGGATTAGAGTGAAGGTCGTAACACTTGTCCCCCTAAAAAATTTACTTGAGGGATAAGAGCAAAGATAACAAGAAGAACTCCTTAAAAACTTCACAATTTCATAATTATCTTTCAATTACAAGACTTAGAGCTTAATTAAAAAGCATTAACATTAACCTCCGGCCATAGGTAGAAATCAAAATCCTTTCAAACAACGATTTCTGTGTAAAGAACTCTAGTTCGAAGGGGCAAGAAAACTATTAGAGCTTTGACTAAAACTTAAATACCACCCAACTAATTAACCATAAATAAAGAGACTTTGAGGAATTGATAGGGCTTCTGATTTGGAAATTACAGCAAGCTAAAATAGCCAAAAATCAACTGGAATGGAGTATTAGACAAAAAGAGCCTACATGGTTATATAGCCTTAATTTAGCTACTTTAATTTTCTCTGCCAAAACTGAATCTTCTCACACTGTTTAACACAAATTTCCATACACCATTTAACGTCTAGATTCTAACGCAACAAACTGCTCACCAATTGGAGTTTTGTATTAAATCATATTTTCATTTTTCATACAGGTGTCAAAGTTGATAGTTCATTTGAAAACATGTCTTTAATTTGGTGCTTTATTAGCTAGGCTTTCCCATTTGTATCCCATACGGAATAGCATCGATCATACTCCCCAGATTGGAAGAACTCAACCTTAAGTTCCAATAGCTCTAATTAAATTCACAAAATTCAAGAGAAAAGATCCACAAAAAATACCCCCAAAAATATTAGATTGCCAACTGAGGTCATTGGTGACTTCATACCAAATTAAAATGTAACCTTGTCTCATAAGTGCAACCATGAGAGCAACAATTTCAATGTCGATGGGGATCTAAAATTGTAGATGTCAAGGGGCTACTATTAGTTATTAGTATTAATTTTTTTTTTTTTTTTAAATTTTTAATTGAGACACTGAGATTACTGATTTCCCTTAAAGGTATACCTGCAAAACCATCTCGTGCCTACAGTAACATCCGTGGAGACATTGAAAGGCCCCATGAAAGCCCAACTGATCAAGAGAACATTGTTAGGCAAGGTGTGTTCAATTTGAAACAAGATTTGTTAGCCTTTTATTCTTGTCTCTTCCCCAAAGTTCTAAGTTGAAAAATTGGGAATTTATATATTTGCAGCACTTAATAAATTGCTTGGATTGGTTTGGAATCTCCTAAAACTTTTCGGTATGCAACATCTAACTTTTGCATGCATTCTTTTTATCAACTTATGTGAGCCCCTAACTTGGTTTGGATCACAGTTCCAGGGATCAAATTCATATATACTCTAAAGTTGAAACATGTCCAAGCTCATGAATTACTCAGTTGTATTTGCTTGGAAATATCAAAATTGGATGAGTCACAATTAGAACATATTGGAGTTTTTAACTCAGCAGTGGTTGCTGTTAAGCATGGCATTGTTGAGTACATTGATGAGATCATCAAGGCTTATCCCGATATCATATGGTACGTTGATGAGAATGGACAGAGCTTCTTTTCGCATGTAATTTTGGAACGCCAAGAAAAGATTTTTAGCCTTTTATTACATATGGGCGCAAAGAAGAACTCAATAGCGGGTCGTTTGGACAAGTCAAGAAACAATATGTTACATCTAGCTGCATTTTCAGCTCCTTCCTCTCGGCTTGATAACATCCCAGGTGTAGCCCTACAGATGCAAAGGGAGATACAATGGTTTAAGGTGAATAGCTCACTTACTTTCAAATGTTTTGTTTTCAAAAAACAGAATAGAATTCAAGTTAGATTTGTCTCCATAAGCTTATCTTTAGATATTTTATTTTTCCCATCATTGCAGGAGGTAGAGAATATCGTACAACCTAAATTCAAGGATATGGTAAATTTTTCAGGTAAAACGCCTAGAGTTTTGTTTACAGATGAGCACAAAAAATTAGTAAAGAATGGGGAGAAATGGATGAAGGAAACAGCGGCATCATGTATGGTTGTGGGTGCTCTCATTGCTACCGTTATGTTCGCAGCAGCCTTTACTATTCCAGGTGGTAATGACCAGAATACAGGCGTCCCTATATTTTTGTTTCGTAATTCCTTCATGGTTTTCATAGTATCAGATGCATTGTCGCTGTTCTCTTCTTGTGCTTCAGTGTTGTTGTTCTTAGGAGTCCTCACTTCGCGCTATTCAGAAGAAGATTTCCTCTACTCCTTGCCCTCCAAATTAATAATGGGTCTTTCCACCCTTTTCTTCTCCATATTAACCATGATGATTACCTTTGGTATAACCCTTGTTCTTGTTCTTGGCGAACGATTAGCATGGGTTTCCATTCCAATTATGTTGCTTGCTAGTATTCCAGCTACTCTTTTTGCTATATTACACTTTCCTCTATTTGTTGACTTTTTTGTTTCTACATATGGACCTGGAATCTTTGACAGGCCGAAAGAGGCGTAGTAGTAGGAATTTTTGTTGCACTATTTGGTGCATTATTTTCTAAATTCTCTAAGAGTATACAATCTTCAATTGAAGAACTTTTTCTTTTCTACTTTTTATTTATTTATTTAATGCTAGTTATTGCCACAAATGATCATTTTGTCACTGTCAAAGTACTTCAAATATTATGGGGAAAAAAGACAAGAATGTATATTTTTTTTCAATATAGAATGTAACTAGCTTATTTCTTTGTTTCTTTTCCCTTTTTTGTTTTGTTTTTTTTTTTTTGGGGGGGGGGGGGGGGGGGGGGGTCAATTGTAAAAGATGGTGCATACACTTTGATAGGAGTTATCATAACCTTCTACCCAGAACTAAGGGAGAATTTTAGATTGGTTGGCCTACAGGAAAATAATTACAGTTAATAGTCATTGTACGTTAGTTAAGTTAATTGGTAGTAATTTATTAGGAAGTTAGTAGCAAATAGTTATTTTCCTATAGCCCGATCAATCTAAAATTCCCCCATAACTAAGTTTGGATATCATTTGAGTTATGGGAACACTAAAGTTAGAGGGATTAATGGATAATTCAGGGTACCAAGTTTATGGCCGGCCTGTTGGATCACTCTAAATTAAATTTTTTAGTTTCTTCTGTCTTTTTTTTTTTTAAGCTGATTTTAAGTGAATGGGTAATAAGCTGATTTTATTGCACCAAAATAATAAATTGCAAATAATCTTAAGGAAAACCGCTTGCAAATTAAAAGACAATAGATCCTAACAAAGGTGAGACAAAGCAACCCAGCAACAAAAGCAAGTCAAAGCGAACCAACCCAAACTAACATCACTTTAGGAGATATCTCATAGCCTAGATTACAGAAGAACATTAATATATAGTTTTTTTTTTTTTTTTTTTTTTTTTTTTTTTTTTTTTGTTGCGAACAGTAATATATAGTTAAAGTGTTGTATGGTTCCCCATCTCCCCACACCTCAAAGGGGATAGTTGTGTCTGTACTCGTTTTAGCAAGTACGATTGTTCCTTAACAGAGGAGTGATGACGCTTCCCCTTCCCTCCACGGCGTCTAGGTTGGCCTCACCGGCGTTATTTCGCCGGTGATTCTCTTTGCTCTTGTCCTATTCGTAGGTGTTCACTCGCTAGGGCTTCAATTTGTTGGGTTTTGATCTGTTTGGGTTTCGATATTTGGGTTTTCTAAGCACATCAGGGGGCTTGGCTTCGATTCGGTGAAGGTTAAGGCTGTGGTTGTTAGGAGAGGTCTTGGGATTTCGTTTCTTGCTGAGAAGAAGGATCCCTGTGTTAAGGGGACCGGCATGAGAGAAGGATTCTGGAGCAAGGGGAACGGCATGGTTTTCACGTTGTAGATATTGAAATGTTGGTTTCTCAAGGTACGGATTTGATTTCGAAAATTAATTCTTGGGGGGAAATATATGTTACTTTCTCTTCTGAATATTTTAAGGAATGTGTTACGAGGGATGAAGAGAAATGGCTAGATCGTTGGTTTGTGAAATATGCAAATTGGAACCCGCAATGGAGAAGCTATGAGAGATTTGATTGGTAATCTTTCGATGGGGTTCCTTTACATGCTTGGAATTCAACTAATTTCAAGAATCTAGCCAATAAATTCGACTCAGTGATATCGGTGGACAAAAACACTTTGGATAGAAGATTTTTGGATCGTGGTGGAGTCCTGATTTCCACTCATATGCATGCTCTTATACAAGATTCCCTAATATATAGTGGATGGCAACAGCTTCTCAATTGAAGAAGCTGAAGATTCTGGTTCGGCATGGAATTTTCTTTCCTCACCGTGCTTATGGCCCAGAATTGCCACCAACTCTACCTCTAAAGAGCACTTTTCATCATCATCAAATCGTGTTGATCACAACTTTGAGCTTTCCGGTGAATTGCAGGGGGAGGAGGTGATAGGTTACAGAGAAGATGATGTTCATGTTGACGTGGACAATTTGAGTGCTATTGATGCACGTGGAGATTGTTCAAGGGGTGATGACTTGGGTGGCCCCATCCTACTGGCACTAATGTAGATGACATGGTTCTTAGAGAAGAAGGATGTGAATGGAATTCAAATTCCATATCTAACATAGAACCACTAAAGACTCTCAATGGGAAGCACGCTAAGCATAACACCCTTGAACCATGCGCTATCAATCTTCCCAATGGGTGCTTGGTGGCCCATACTAACAGCATTGGTTTGGGTGTCCCTCCACCATCAGATAATCAAGTGGGATGTACAAGTAACTCTCACACGGCAGAGCCTCGTTTGGACTCCCTGATACCCATTGCCATTTTTGAGCCCATTCTTAACGCCATTGAGGATAGGCTGTCTGGATAGAATCTAGGGTTATCCAACTTTTTTGGGGACGAGACTTTAGATGAGGAGATTGTGCCTGATACCGTAGATGAGGTGTTTCAAGACAAGGATATAGGCAAATACAAGAATAAAGGTGGGCGGATCACTTACAACTCTAGAACTTTGTTTGGTGTTAAGAGGAAATTGCTTGATGAATTACTTGATCGAAACAAAGGTGGTAGATTGGGAAGGAAAAGGGGAGATAAGAAATATCAAAGGAAAAAGCAGGGTACAAAGAAACCAGTCAGTGACTTGAACAATTCTAGGGAAATCAGTGGTGCTTCCATCTTAGAGGAAGGCATCATAAATCAGAATAAATTAATTATGGATGAAGCAGTAGCTGTGTGGAAAGTGGGCCACTCAGTAGGGTTAATTTCGCGAAATGGTGATGATAAAGTCCTGTAGAAAATCGCTGAATTGGAAGAAAAGGATTGGGATTTAGCTGCTCAATGATAGGAGGGCTGTTTGGGGGGTGTTTTGTAGGTGCTTATTGGTGTCTGTTTAGAAGGATTTGCTCTATGAAAATTATCTCGAATATCCAGGTCTGGGTTTATATAATATATTATGGTCTAGCTTTTTTTGGTGGGATATTTTTTGGTGCTGCTCAAGTAGTCTAATGTTATATTCATGGGTCGCTGCTATCAATATTGTTGGATTGGCTTTAGGTATTACCGGCCGGATTTGGATTTGCTCAGTTGGGGTCTTCAACTTGACGCTTAATTTAGTGTTAGATTTCGGACACGTGGGGGGATGCAATTATCAACGGCTGGGATGAGGAAGCTTTAGCATTTGTAGGAGAAGCCCAGCCGTTGATAATTGCATCCCCACGTGTCCAAAATCTAACGCTAAATTGAGCGTCAAGTTAAAGATCCCAACTTGAGCAAATCCCAATCCATTCCCGGCTTGGGGGCATTGGCCTAGGATGGTTTTCGAGTTGCAAAAGTCATATTTTATGCATTTTAATTTTCTGCATCAGTGGGTGTGGTGGCAGATATTTTAGCAATTAGGGTAGCATTGAGGCTTTTCCATTGCTCTCAATGGGCTAGCAACAAAAATGTCATAGTCGTATCAGTCTTCAAGATGCTATTTCTTAGGTGTTTAGGTTAGAAAAATGTGGAAATTCTCCTTGATTCTCAAGGAAATCCAGACTTTTTGGATAGCATTGGCTCTATTTCGGTTCGCTTCGCTTCTTGAGTAGTGATCATCATGGCTGTCTGGTTCGCTTTAGTTGGTGTGCAGAAGTGATCAGCATTGCTCTGTTTCGGTCCACTTGTTGCTTGGTGGTGTAGGTGCTAGTGGGTGTCTTAGGGGGCCCTTGCTTTGGGAGTCTGTACTAGCTTATTGTGGTGTCTTCTTCTGATGACATTAATAATAATATTTTATTGCCTACCAAAAAAAAAAAAAATGCGATTGTTCCTTTCCAGTCCATGCCATAAGTGGTAGACCAGAGCCGGTAATAAGTCCACACCAAAAATTAAAAGAAAAAAAAGGTGACAATCTTCTTCAATATAGGTCCAAACAAATGATAATTGTAAGTGTTAGCTGATGCAACCTCCTCATGCCAAGTACTAAAAGCTTGGAATGTAGACAAGGTTTCATAACAATGGACCATGCTTCTCTGGCAAAAGGAAAAGCAAAGAATTGAACAAGTGTACTATAGCTCCCATTTAATATCCACAAAAAAAACACAAGAACTCAGGATGACACTACATGGTTAATGAACTTCTGATGAGTGTATGACTAATGTCCTATTTAAGGCTTGTTGAACAATAAAGTGAAGACGGGTAAAGTAAAATATATACACACACATACACACATATATAAGCCCTTATATATCAATAACAGTGCCTTTAGAAGAGCTCTGATCCAGCCATTTCCAATGGCCATCCAAAATGATGGCACCAGACATGGGGCATTTTGAGAAAATTAGCATCTACCATATATATACTCTATTATCCAATGTGGTTTGCAATAGGAACCAATAGATGTTTATTGTCATACCAGAGGCAGGGATGGATCCAGAAATTTTTCTCAATGGTTGCATTTTTTGATTTTTTTTAAAATATATATATATATTTTCGGTTTTTAAGAGTTAGATAGGGAAAAGAGAAAAGTAGAACCATACATCGGCATGACTAACTAAAAGTAGTGAAATGACAAAACAATAGGCATGCTATACTTTAAAATGTGTAGGCGACTTTTAAAAACACAAAATCTTATATACTACTCCTAACACCCCCATCTCGATCAACCTTATGTGAGACGAGGTCTCAACAAGATGGGAAAAGAGGGAAAGTCACATGACCACACATTGACATAAATGAATAACAAGCACGCCATAATCCAAAAACCTAAGCAACTTTTAGAGATGTAGAATCTTTCTTATATACCACCCCTAACACCCCCTACCTGATGTGGGACAAGGCGTTTCTCAATAGTTGCACATAAGAACCAATTCACAAATTAAACCCAACTTTATATAATCTACAAAGGTGGTCCAGTGGTTGTAGGCCGAGTGGCACATCCCACCCAAAGGGTGTGGGGTTTTCGCGGAGGTTATGGGTTCGACTCCACCTGGGTGTATGCGTGTGTTTCTATCGCTTGTCAAAAAATATAATCTACAAAGGTGATGTACATCAATAAATTTAACCAAAAATAAACCAAATTTAATCAAAATTAACCATTTTTTCTCAATGGGAGCTAAAGCATGTAAATAAATTTAAATAAAATTACTAATCAATAATTTTATTTTATTTTTTATTATAAAAATTGCAGTGGTTGCACGTGCACACGGATGCACCTTAGTGCATCCGCCCGGCCCTGACCAGAAGTTAAAGGTTTTATTATCATGCCTATGATGAATAACCTGTTTTTCTCCCTCATTTGCGGAAAAAAAAAAATGAGGAAATTGCAAAAACCTTCTTGGGGTTTTCCCCCCAAAAGATCAGAAGGTTTAATTGTTGTCCAGGCAAGTAGGAAAAAAAAAAATCTAAATTATATTAAAATAATAAAAGAGTGGGGAAACTTCAGCATTATGATACCCTTTTTCTAAACAGGAAATTTTCTAGTTTTTAGGGAAATCCAAAAAGAATTACAGATAATTAATCAGCTAATTCAAGAACCATGTGCAATTACAACAAGAAATATTATTAGATGGGATGAATTTTTGGAATACTACGTCTCACACATATGTAACTGCTTGCATGTTGCGTAATTGATCAGAGGGTATGATCATAATTTGTCGACAACAAAACAAAATGATATGTTCTAATATTTATTTAAGTCTCTAACTTTGCTTTGATTGCAGTCTTGCATATCACGAACATGGATGATAGAGGGTTAATTGAAACATGTCAAGGACCACCAAACAAATGAATACCTTGCACAAATTAATTATATAAGTCTTAAAAGAGAAAAAAAAAAAAAAAAAAAAAGGGAAGAAAAAAGAGAGGAAGAAAACTAGCATATGGATAATAAAAAGGGTAGCAGGGAAAATTGCAAGTCATGACATTTTGTGACATGTATGTAAGAATTACTTGATGTGGAGGTGTAATGGCTTCCACATCAAGTAAGCTTTACCATGTTAAGGATATTGATTTGGCCAGCTCCTCAAACCATCTTCTCGAAGCTGACTGGCATTTCTTAGCCTCAACTCAAAATCAGATACCTTGAGGAAACACAGGAAAGGAAAAAGATAAAGATAAAGAGGAAACAAAATAAAAGAGGAATATAATTTGGTACGGTTGATAGAATAATTCGGTTGATACAATGACTATCAAATTAGATTAATCATATGTTTTAGGGCAAGGAGAGAGAGAAAAAGAAAAAGAAGCAAAAGCAGACGAATGAGCATAACAAAGGAACGAAAAGAAAAAGAAAAAAAAAAGATAAGATTCATTATCTCCATAATGAATTTAATCATTTCAGGATGATCGATCTATATATCCTTGGCCTAATAATGTTAACAACGTCCTACATCCAGTTAAGATTGCAGATCAATCGCAGTTGTAGAAGTTAACTAAATCCAAGTAAGTACTTGTTTGTTAGCTTGCTGAATAAAATTGATTAGTTTTACAGTAATTTGGCATCAAATTATGGTTTTGGCTTATGTAATTATGGTGGCAAGAAAACATACACCACCTACTTCTAACCAAATAGCTACTGTGCGTGAAAGATATAGAAAAAAAAATCAGGCCATTTTTGGTTTTAGTTTATACCCTCAGGCTACGTTTGTTTAGCTTATATGGAATGGATGAAATGGAATTACATTTCAATTCATTTCAAACAGCGTGTCTAGATAAGGTAATTTAAATGGAAATGGAATCAAATAATATGTTTGGACAACTATTTCTAATCCATTTCCATTCTAGACCACTTCAAGCATGAAATCAAATTTTATACGTTCCTGTCCATTCTATTTCAGCTAAACAAACATGGAACTCAGCTAAACAAACATTAAGTTTTCCCACTACGTTCAATTATGATACCTTCAATTTTGCAGCTTTTTCAGAGCAAAGATGGTGACAACAAATTTAGCATTGCTTGGGATTGTACCTGAAGAACTCAGAGAAGACAATTACGAGTATTGGAAAGCATGCTTAAAAACTTATTTAATTGGTCAAGGCCTTTGGGATGTCGTCTCGCCAACTGGTACTAAACTTGCACACGAGAGTTGGGAAAGACAGAATGCCATGGCTTTACATGCCATTCAAATTTCATGCGGACCAAATGTGGTTTCAAAGATTAGGGAAACTGAATCAGCCAAAATTGCTTGGGAGTACTTGGCTGAGAAGCACCGGCTACCACCACCTTCACCACATGAGGAAGGCCCAGAGGAGAAAAGTAATTCATTATTCCACAATAGCTATATCAATTTTTAATCAATAGTGATATTTCTCTAAATCAAAAGCATGTAAGTCCTAGGTAGGAGAAGTCTAGGGAGCTATTGGAAGCACCGACTTTCATCATGTACGCGATATCTTGGATATCTTGTACGATCACAACTGTTGTGAATGATACGTGCACATAGGATAATTTGGATATCCTGCACTTGAACATCTCTCGTAAAGTTGGAATAGTGGATGGCTTCCTTAGGGTTTATTAGAGAAAAGAATTCTTATATATGATCTCCAAGTAACCCCACAAAGTTGGTCTTTGATTGGCTAAAAAATAAAACTAGTTCGTAATAAATAAAAATTAAAAAATAAAAAATAAAGGAAAATTCCATTGAACCAAAGGAACTGTTTGTGACAAATTTTAGCTAGCTTCAAAGAAAAAAAAAATCCAGATTATGCTTCAAATGATCTACTACCTATGGTCTTGGAGTATCAAATGTCTTGACTCCCTAAGGTGTGTGAGTGAGCGTGAGGCGCGTAACTTCGAGAACTTGAACTTTAATGCACCATTATAGCTTCACACTGACTCAACCAAACCAAAACGTACTCAACAGGCTTGTATCATTTTGACAAAGAATTTGACAAAAAAGACACATGGGACTTTACAATTATGCCCTGCTATAAGAAAGTCATGTTATTCCACTAATGCTAAACTGAAATTAAACTCTGCAGGGGCTGTGGGCTTCGTTCAATATGAGTCCCTTTTCAAGGCTGTGGACAGGGGAAATTGGGAGGATACAATTGCTCTCCTTCAAAACATCCCCAATGCCTTGCAAGCAAAGATCTCAGCAACAGACGACACAGCTCTTCATGTTGCGATCTTGGCGGGACATGTAAAAATTGTGGATGAGCTGGTGAACTTGATGAGCGCAGAAGACTTGGAGCTGAAAAACAAATTCGGTGCCACAGCCCTTTCTACCATTGCTATCAGTGGAAACACAAAGATGGCAGAAGCCATGGTGGAAAAGAATCCTAGATTGCTTAGCATTAAAGATGATCGAGGCCATATCCCTGTTGTAGTGGCTGCTCTATATGGCCAAAAAGATATGGTACGTTATCTTTATCCCATGACTCCCCACGTTGAGCTCACGCCAAAGAAAAGTGGTCCCACGCTTCTGAATTGTCTGATTACTGCCGAAATCTATGGTGAGTGTTTATGCGAATTAGTAGTGCTATTTGTCCCAAACACATTTCATCTTTTAAAATTAGCTTCTTACTGCATATAGCATTGCGACACATGCATCATATGAGATTTTGTTATGGATCAAAATATGTGGGTTAGACAGCACTTTTCTATGCAAATTTAATCCAGTTTCTCACCATCTCATGTAGCTAGTGTTAAGTCTTTCCAACCTAAAAGCTTAAATTTGTAAGTAGAGATCCAAACAGGTATATGAAGCCATGTCAAGGTTTATAATTAATCAATGTGGGAAATAGTATATTTCCAATATTCTCCCTCACGTGCAGGTCTAACAAGATATAAGCGCGTCTATCACGTACGTGGATAACAAAGACGGGCTTACAAATGAATGGTCCAAGAACAATATGCTTTGATACCATGTTAAGTTTTCAACTTATAAGTCTAAACTTATAAATGGAGGACCTAAACAGGTATATGAAGCTATTTCAAATTATATCTTGTTAGGCTTGCACATGAGGGGAAATGTTGGAAAAGTACCACATCCCACATTAGTTGATTATAAACTTTGACATTGCTTCATATATTTGTTTAGATTCTCCTACTTACAAGTTTAGGTTTTTAGGTTGGAAATTAAACTTAATAGCTAGCATGACCTAATTCTAAATGTTTAAAACGTATGCAACGCAGATATTGCTTTGTTGCTAATGCAACAGCAGCAACACAACCCACAGCTGGCTTTTACCGAAGATCTTTATAGGAACTACACCATCAGATTACTAGCTCAAAAACCATCTGCATTCCCATGTGGAAGTAAGCTTGTACTTTGGAAGCAATGGATCTACTCGAGTGAGTATCGCATCTCTTAATAGTAACAAGAAGATAAAAACAGTTCTTTTGTTACACTTTGGTTGCAAAGATCATGCAGGGATGAAAATACTTACATGCATGGACAGTCCATTATTGCGAAAAGTAATAACAAATACTTGGACGTCACTCATGCACATGTCTGAGCAGTCGTCCATCATTACGTACAGCTATCATGTTTTAGCCAAATTCTTTCATTAATTAATATTAATTCTATCCACCACCATGACACCCATCACACCATCATTGGTGTCCATATATGCTGGCTGTTTTGGGGTTGTGGTGGTTGGTTTGTGGTGCTGCTTTTTCTCTTTGTGTTGATGCTTCTTGGGCTGTCTTGTAGTGGGTCTGTTTGCTTGGTTTTTGATTTTTTTTTTCTTTTTGCGGAATATCTCAAGCAAATGTCGGCCTAGTTGGTGATGGTTTGAATAGTTGGTTTGATGGAGTTGATAAAGTTCTAGCTTCTACTTTGATGGAGTGTGGGTTATCATATGACTTGGGTCCTCATGGTGATGGGTATCGTGTGGGAGATATCACTGCTATTGGTGCCAATCTTGTTCCTGAGGATGGCTTCTTTGTCAGAGCTGCATTTTGTTGGTGTTTCTTTTCTTGGGCTTGTTGAAGCGAGGTGCAGGGCTCTTTTCCCTAAATAGTAACTTTTTAAAAAAAATTTCTGACTTTGGTGTGATTTTGAACTTTATTGCTAACCACGATAAATCGTGGTTGCTAACCACGATTTTAACAAAATCATGGCTAGCAACCAAAATCGTGGTATACAAATCCGTCATTTTGTCACTCGTATTAGTATAAAAAATTTTATACGCTAAAATTGTGGTTGCTAACCACGATTCTAAATGAAATCGTGGCTGGCATCCACGACTTTTATAAAAAACCTCATCCCCATTATAACGAAAAAGAGTAGCACTTTTCATTAAAAAAAAAAAAAAGACAAAAAATAGAGGAGAGCTTTCAGTTCATCTCTCGCGATTTAGGGTAGAGATACCCACATCCGCCGTCGACACCCTCCGCTGGCGTTGATCATCATCCTCTACCGGCGTCGAATTAACGGCGCTCCACCCCAACTCTTCGTCAGCACCCGTCAGGGGCCATCAGTTGGACCGCTCTCCTGGTCGTCGGCTGCACTTCGGCCAATGACATTTTCAACCACGAAAGATGTTAGATTGACACATCACCATGACAAGAACTAGGTTTATGGCTTAGTCCTGAGTTGCATGTCTGGGTTTTGTATTATGGAAGGGTTTCACTTGAGATCTTTGACCTCAAAATAAAATAAATTATACATTATTTTTATTGCCGGAGAAGACGAGCCCCTCAGATTTGTTTTTTTTCTTCTTTTCTTCTTTTTAATTATTATTTTTGACATGCGGTGGTGTGCTTACAGGTGGCATCAGAGGCCATTAAGGGCCTTCTTTTATCTATCCATAACATAGTTTTACAGCAGGAAGATGAACTAAGAATGGCAATGGGGCGGGTCGGGGGCGGGCTCGACCATACACCATCCCCGACCCTAACATTGAAACCATAGTACCAAACCCACCCCTAAACCTGACGGGGCACAAAAACTAGGAACCATCCCCGACCCTATGGCTTCATGGGAAAACCATCCCCGCCCCGCCCCGCTTAAGCAAAAAAAAAAAAAAAAAAAAAAAATTCAGCCTTACAAATATAAGAATATCAAATAAACATAAGAAATTTTTTTTAAAAAAATGGTAAAAACACAAGTTTCGGCAAGGCAACAAACAATCTACTATACCTTTCAAATATTATAGCTCTAGATTTAGTGAGGAACCAACTCAACCAAGGCAGATCTGGTGTAGATCTAGTGTAGATCCGGTAGATCTAGTGTAGATCTGGCGAGAGAAGTGACGAACCACGGCGAGAGAAAGCGTACTGATGCGACGAGGTCCGTGAAGACCGTGACTCCGTAAGGGTGAGGTACTGCCATACTGAGGTGGGCAGGCCATGAGGTGAGGCGGTGACCAGTGTCGGTGGCGGCAGATGGCGGAAGATGACCAGTGTCGGCGACGACGGATGCCGGAAGATGACCAGTGTCGGTGACGATGACTGTGTCGCGTGACTGTGTCGCGTGAGGGAGGGAGATGCGGCGAGGTCCGTGAGACCGTGACTCCATAAGGATGAGGTTTTGCCGTTCTGAGGTGGGGAGGCCATAAGGTGAGGCGGCGACCAGCGGCGGCGACGATGACTGGTGAAGTGGTGTGTGAGTGTGTCGCGTGAGGGAGGGAGAGACCGAGAGAGAAGGAGGGGCGGCTAGGGTTTTTTTGGTTTAAAGAGTTAAGGTTATATATATATACAAGGGTAAAACTGTAAAAGGACATGCGGGGCGGGGCGGGTTTATGGTTCGGTTCGCTTCTGCTGGTCGGAACTAGTAAATACCATCCCCGAACCGAACCCGATGAAAAATTCAGAATCTAACCCATACCCGAACCGAGAACCGAAAATTTTCAAAAAAACCCGCCCCTATGAGGGCGGGGCGGGGCAGGGCGGGGCTCCTATGGGGCGGGTCCAAATTGCCATCCCTAAGATGAACACAACCTGTAGAAAAAATCTGATAAGCTCGAGAGAAAGCTAAAAAAGGAGTTATACTCATTAGCCGAGATGGAGAAAAAGCTTGAGGGGATCTTTGCTTCATTAGGGGGGAAAAGAGCGGTCCAACCGACAGCCCCCGACAGGTGCTGACGAAGAGCTAGGGTGGAGCACCGTTCGGCGACAAGAGAGAAGCTCGTCGCCGGCAATGCGTGGATCTAAGAGGGAGAGAGAGGAGGGAAAGAGGAGAGAGAGAGCGGGGGCGGAGAATGAAATCTCATATCTGAAAATTTGAGGGAAATAGGAATGAATATCATAATCACTTCTCTTAGGGTTAAAATCGTGGCTACCAACCACGATTTTACTGTATATAAATTTTGGGGAAATATCCAAAACCTCCCTCAAATATAAAATCATATCTAAAAACCCCATTAAATATTTTTCCTATCCATCTAATCCAAATAAAAAAGAATCATATCCATTAACTCCAATCAGTTAAATTTTTGTTTACTACAATTAAAAGAAAAGAGTAATCTGACTAAAATGCCCTTCTTTCACAATAATACGTTTAATGATAAAAATGCATATTCAAGTAAATTTTCCCTTTTGCCTCTTCTTTTCCCAAACTTGCATACCTGTTTTCCCACTCTCTTTTCTTCTCCCTTTCTCCCATGTGTACATTAGAGAATAATTAATTAATGATAGTTAATTTTTTTCTAATTACACTAAAAAGATAAAAGTAGAAATTCTGTTAAATATGCAATTTTTTTATTAAACATATTAATGTCAAAGAAGGGTATTTTAGTCAAATCACTCTTTTTTTTTCAACTGCAGTAAACAAAAATTTAACTGATTGGAGTTAATGGATATGATTCTTTTTTATTTGGATTAAATGGATATGAAAAATATTTAATGGAGTTTTTGGATATGAATTTATTTTCTTGGGAGTTTTTGGATATTTCCCCTGAAATTTTTATCCCAATAGGAGCGACAAAATAAAGGATTCGTATACCCATCCTAAAATCGTGGTTGCTAGCCACAATTTTAATAAAATCGTGGTTAACAACCACGATTTATCGCTGTATGAGAACAAAGTTGAAATCTATACAATAGTGGGAATAAAGTCTAAAAAACTTACCACTTAGGGAAAAGAGCCGAGGTGCAGTCTCCATCCCAATTGTTTTTTTGGATTGTGCTTAGCCTCTTGGTGGTTTTGATTAGTGTGCTACGCAATGCGTTCCTCTTTGATTGGTGGTCTTGGTCCTTGGATTTGTTTGGCTTTTTTGGGTGTTGTCTTGCTGTTGTTGCTGTGGGCAAGGCGAGTTCTTTGTGGGTTTTGGCAATATTCTATTTGGGTGTTTTTTCGTTTGCTTTTCTTTTAGTGGCGTCTTTGGATATATTTGTTTTCGGTTTGAGGTTTTTTTGTTCATATCGTGGGGTCTTTCTCTGATGTTTTCCTAGGGTTGTCTTTCCCCTTGTTCTTTTGTATCCCTTGTTCCTTTTGGTTTTTTTTAATATTACCGGTTTGCTCATAAATAAAAAAAACATTACCAATCTAGCCACCACCACCACCACTTTCCATCACTCCACTAGTCACCAACTAGTTCACTGAAAAATTTCTATTTTTTAAAAAGTCTATTCAAACAAGAATTTTTATAATTCCATCAAGTTTTAAAATTTAAAATTCCATCATTTCAAAACTTCTCAGTTTGTTCCAAGTTCCTCATCCAAACACAGCCTTAAATGCCAAGAATAGTGGTAATACATATCATCTTGATGTGAAGCAAATGAAAAATATACTGACAACTATATATGGTTATTGGTATTACTAAAAGAAAAACAAAACATTTTCCCAAGTTGCATGTAAGTGCATAAACATGAAAGTCCTCACATTAGCATCTCTTTCTTTCTTGAGGGCCTTTGAGGCCAATGGGAGGGAGCTACAATTCTTTCTGATGCATTCAAAGTTTTGATGCACATTTGAACAATCCACCATGCACCGGAACTCTCCTAACACAATGCAATGGAGTGTGTTTTCAGTAAACATGCATGATGGTGTTGCTCGATCTGCTATATATTTTGCTTAATGATATTTTCCCTTTAACCCCCCCCCCCCCCCCCCCCCCCCCCCCCCTTCTCTCTCTCTCCCAAAAAAGGATACAAAATATAAGCCCATAAATTAGTTGGAAATTAATAAAAATTAATATTTTTTGGCACTTTTGTTTTTCTCTCTTTTCAAAGTCTTAAAGGTACAACCTTCCCATGGCCTCCGCAATCGCCAACACGATGAAGGGCCCAGTCAAGGCCCTGGTGATGAAGAAAGTACTACAATGCCTCAGAGAGGCCCAAGCATTGGAGGCAACATAAAAAGCCGAGGTATGTAGTGACACCCCCACCCCACTGCGGTTGGGGTCCTCACTCTCTCTCTCTCTCATGGGTTCAATTTCCCAGTACTCCATTTTGGGCCGATCACCATTTGAGCTACCGTTAACCAATGTAGAATAGACGATGATCCTACACATGCATGCTCAGGGTGGACAGAATGTCGGAAATCCTTATTAGCAAAAAAACTAAATAATCAGTTTTCTCCCACATAATTATGTAAAGCCATTCTCTCATAACACTTGGTGACCAAATAAATTAACTTACAAATATTATTACTTAATTCAATTCCTTTACCAGAGAAAAGTTTTTTTTTTTTTTTTTTTTTGAATTGAATTAGCAAGAAATTATTCAATTTTTTTTCCATGCCTTCCTTCTAAGTCTTCTAAGTTGTCAAAACCGGTTTCATATTGCAGTGCTTAGTCTGTTGCGTGAACTGGTCTGGAACATCTCACTATTCTTTGGTACGTATTTTTTTTTTATTCAACAAAATGCTTTCAATATTACATTAATTAATAACTTGTGCATTAACTTTTTCTCAGTCACAATCCCAATTATCAAGCGTATATATGAAAGAAAGTTGATGCATGTTGAAGCAGTTGAACTCCTCGATTGCATTTTTAAAGAAATACCAAATTTGAGCGAGAAGCAATTTAAAACTATTGGAATAGATGAAGCAATCTATGATGCAATCAAGCATGGGATCATTGAGTTTATTGAGAAAATAATCGAGTACGATCCTGATACAATATGGAGGAAAGGTGTTAAAGGCAGAACTATGTTTGCTCATGCAATTATACTCCGCCAAGAAAAGATCTTCAACATGATATATGGATTAGGTCCAACTAGGAAGAGCATAATAGCACGTCGACGTGATATATTTGGTAACAATATTTTACATCTGGCTGGGAAGTTAGCTCCTTCTTCTCAACTTGATCGTGTCTCCGGTGCTGCACTGCAAATGCAAAGGGAGTTACAATGGTTTAAGGTGACTATCTATTAAAAGCGGATCCTCTCCTTTTCTTTTTTTTCTTTTTTTTTTTCAATCATTGTTTTTCCTTGTTTTTTATGTGGGCGAAAACAAGTATAAAAAAGAAACCCAAAACTATGTAGTTTTAACGACATGAAAAACAAGCAAAAAAACCAAAAAGAACCCCAAAGCTACATAGTTTGGACAACAAAAAAACAAAACAAAACAAAACAGGGACCAAAAAGAACCCCAGAGCTACATCCTTTTGACAACATGAAAAAGCAAGAAAAATTGTGCCTACATGAAAAGTAGATATAAAAAAGTAAAAATAAAGAAGAGAGAATAATTAAAAACAAGAACCAAAAAAAAAAAAAGGAGACGCCTAGATCTGCATCGTATCTCAAACCTTCCACTACAAAATGTCTTGATTTCACGAGTAAAATTATTTGAGTTTATTGTGTCACAGAACTAAATTTTTGGTGCAATACTTTTACAGGAGGTGGAGAGCATAGTGAAACCAAAGTCTAAAGAAGATGTTAATGAAAATGATAAAACACCTAGCACTTTATTCAGCGACGAACATGCGGATTTGGTCAAAAAAGGCGAAAGATGGATGAAGAACACTGCAACATCATGTATGGTTGTGGCCACTCTCATTGCAGCTCTAATGTTTACAACAGCTTTTACAGTTCCGGGTGGTACTGATAACGACACAGGCATTCCCATATTCATATGGTACAATGCATTTATGGTTTTTATAGCAGCTGACTGCATTGTCGCTATTCTCTTCATCAACTTCAGTGTTGATGTTCTTAGGGATCCTCACATCGCGTTATGCTGAAGAAGATTTCCTCAAGTCCTTACCCACAAAATTGATCATTGGTCTTTTCTCGCTTTTCTTCTCTATAGTGACCATGATGATCGCCTTTGGCTCTGCCCTCTTTATCGTGCTTCGTGAACGATTGGAATGGATTTCCATTCCAGTATTCTTCTTGCCACTATTCCGATTACCCTTTTTGTTGTCTTGCAATTTCCTCTCCTCATAGAGATGTTTGTTTGCACATATGGACGTGGCATCTTTGCCAAGCCAACAAAACACCCATAACATGTATTTTCGATCATTGTACTATCTTGATGCAACCTACTAAAGCAAAGCTATCTATCAATGAGATCTAAGTGTTGAGGAGCACTTTAAATAACTTGTGTATTTTTCATGTTTCATATGTTTGTTTTAGTAATTATGAAGTTTCCAAATTTTCATCATATGCAGATAAATTTTATTTTCTTTCTAGCACTTGAAATTTTATTTACAAATTCTCATCATCTGTAAGCAAATCATGCAAATCTTTCAAGCCTCTAAAGCTACTATACTAGTGACGAAACTTTCTTCTTCTCAATGAGATTCATTAGTGGATCCTTCTTAGGTAGACCTGTCAACGGGTCGGATGTTGACTGGATCAAGATATATCCGAATTTGATCCGATAAGAAAAAACTTTGATTTGATCTGATAATTTGACGGATTAATAAAATGCAAATCCATATTCGAATTTGTTATTTTCAGATGTTCGATCCAAAAATCTTATCCGATTTAATAATCTTACAAAATGTATAGCTAATAAAAAACTAGCATGAATTTTAGGGGGGAAAAAGGTAGAACTTTCTAAAATTAGTAAAGTGACATAAGAAACATATTTTTAATTTGAAAATAAATTTCAACATTTACTATATTTAATTAATAAGAACCATAGATTATGTGGTAAACTAACAATTAATAAAATATATAATCTAGTATATTATTTAATTCATCGGATTGGATTAGGCAATATCCATATTTGATTTGTTAACTAACGATTTAACGGATTTAGGATTATTAACAGATTAACGGATCACGCTTCTCTTACCATTTCCTAACTATCGGATCGGATTCGAATTAAATTCGGATCAAAATCCGATTCATTGATAGGTCTATTCTTAGGAATGCTCACATCTCTTTTCAGATGAGGGTTTTGTTATGAACAGGCCAGTGGGGTGCCTATTCACTTAAGTAATTGAATCCACATTGACTGCCAAAGGCCCACCTCAGTGAGATCGATGGAGTTCATTAGTTTAAGCGATCTCTTGGAGCTGTTGTTGGTGTGCCTTCCATTATTGCAACATTTGGGCTTATACACTCTGAACAACACTATCGGAAAAGGGAAATCCTATGTACACCTTATGTACAGGACAACACTTAATTATGTAACACTATGTGTATGAATTAAAACTCTTCCAATTATTTAAGGAAAATGCTATTTTGTCCCACACTTTTGCTCTACACTTTATTTTACTAGTATATTTGAAGGGTAAAAGTTTAATCATATTAATAGATCTTATAACCTTACCCTCCCAAATACACTAGTAGGACGATGCATAAAAGCCAAAGTGTGAGGACAAGGTAGCATTACCCTTTCTTTAATAGATTTCCTTTTTGCCGATGTGATGTGGGTGCTGCACACGGGTACTGTATGAAGGGTGATTCTTATAGCACCGCCTATCAATGTATTAGACACTAGCTTTGCTATTAGTGAATTAGGCAGCGATTTGATTCCCACTAAAGAGGCTACAACAATCGAATCGGAAGAGTATTCAAAAGATTAAAGAGAATTAGAAAACGTAAGGCTGATTGCCTATAATTGAGCTTATTTTGCATACCTTTGATTCGTTGATGGGGTCCTGTCCTTTTAAAGATTTTAGGATCCTTGAGTGCTTTTACTTATTAATAGAACTCGTTTGATATTCTTGATTGTTTAACAAGAAATGCTACTTTTATGAGTTTCCAAAACTCTGAGGAGTTATTCATTATTTATGAGGAGATTTTCCCATATTGATAGTGGTGGGGGAGTTGGAGGTTTAGATATATTTATGATTTTTGGGTTTTATTTATTATTTATTTTTAATATTATCAAACAAGAAGTATCTCTAACCATTGAACCTAAATTAATCTCCTCGTGATGCATAAATCATCTGCAAGTTTATGCATCTAATAGTGAAAAAGTAGAGACTTAAACTCAAGACTTATGAATCTTAAACCGTGATCTTTTACCATTTGAACTACTATTACGGATCAACTTTTGATGTTTCATTCTTACGGAACAACGTTTTTGAATATAAATTTGATATAAAACCATGGGCTCTAATGTGATAATATGCCAAAAAGAAAATGAGATTCTCCCGTTCTAATAATTCGATATAATTTAAATTTAAATAATTGAAAAATAATCAAATAATAAGCGTATTTTCATCTTTCCCAATTTTAAAGTACTGAAATGCCACCAAAAACTTACCTTACTGCAATTTTTTGTCAAGGTCATTTAAGTCTTTCTCTCAGTCTTCCTCAGGTCTAGACTCTAGACCAAAGGGTCACTTTAGTCCTTTTGATTTTCCAAACGGTCTCCAGAAAGCGAAAAAAACACAGCACACCTCAGCACCTCAGCTACCTCACCCGCGCATCAAATTCCGTGAACACTACTGTGCACGTTAGCACCACCAATGGCCTCTCGCCACCTCAGCGCAACGTAGCACTCACATCCCCCTCTCTCTCCCCGCGAGACCTTTTCTCCATTTCCATCATCTTCCTCCTAATGCCTCTCTGCAAAAAAATAGCTGTAAAAAAGGGAAAAACAAATAAATTCCGCAAATTACGAATTCCGCACTCAAAGAACTTCTGTAATCCCCACTCTATCCCTACTCCATTCCATGGCTCCGTCACCTTCATCGGCCTCGGCGGCTCAGACGCTCATCCGCTACAACGGCTCCGTCCGCCGCACTGAGGCGCCGCGCCGCCCGACGCCGTCGCCGAGGAAGTACAAGTCGATGTCGGATATAATGGCGACAGCGAAGCATGTCGTCTTGGGGCGCGACGACTACGGCGGCGTCAGCTGCGAGCATTGCGGCTCCGGCGACCGGGACGAGGAGCTACTCCTCTGCGACAAATGCGATAGGGGATTTCACATGTCCTGCCTGAGGCCGATCGTCGTCAGGGTCCCGATTGGATCGTGGTTTTGCCCTAGCTGTTCTGGCCAGAGACCTGTAAGAAGTAGGGGTTTTCTTGTTTTCTGTATTTTTTGTGTTTTTGGAATCGGGATTGATTTGTTTTATGTGTTTACTCATGGATTTTACAATGCATGTGTGATTTATTCATTTTATTTTGAAATGTAGGATTTTCTCAGACTAAGATTATACATTTTTTTGGGATTCAGAAGTGTACCGATGTAGACGACAAATGTACATCTCCTCAAGGTAATTTATCAGTGTAAATGTAATCGTCGTCAGGGTCCCGATTGATTGTTGTCATCATAATCGCTATCACTATTTATTCATCATTTACATTGAACTTCTTTCAGGCACCATGCAGTGGATCAAATCTGGAATATAATGGGAAATAAAATTTAATAAAGAAAATCAGAATATAGGAGGAGACTTTACCTTAGTTGGGGTGGAAAACTCTTATTGGTTGATCCCCAAGTTTTATTTATTTATTTTTGTTTTGGTAGGCTGTAAATCTATATAACATTTAGATACAAATGGAAGCTCACTTGGGGTATGAAGTGTCGGAGTTGGCAACTTGAAAGAACTAGGATTTGATGAGATGGCGATATTTTTGAATTTTGTAGGCTGTGATTAAGCTTATAGGATCTTTTTTGAATTAAGTTTATTGGATTCAGGTAATACACATTTTGTTAAGTCTACTGTTAGATTAGACACCCTTCTCATGCATGTCATGCATGCCAAATATCACTTTGATCATACTCAAATAGCCATACGATCCATAGATGCACATCTTAATTACTAAAAGAAATCTGATGTAAAGAGAAGGTGGAGGCAGTTGATCATCTTTTCATCCATTGCATGGTAGCTAGAAATCTTTGGATGCTTACTTTTAGCATGTTTGGTATTCATTGGATTCTCCCTTCTTCTACCCATGACCTTCTTGTTGATTGGTGGTTTAAAGGGGGGGGAGTAAGGAGACTAAGGTGATTTGGAAAATGGCCCCTTACGCTATTTTTTGGTGTATTTGGAGGGAGAGGAACCAAAGAACTTTTTAAGGAACCAAAAAGTCGATCATTGACATCAAATATTTTTTTGTTAAATATCTTTATTTGTGGTATTGTAGTTATGCTAATTGTAACCACCTCACTTTTGTCCATTTTGTACACCTTCTCAAATGTTAGAGGGGTCTTTCTTTAGTGCTTGTATATGTCTTATGTACTTGGGCTATTCTCTTTTGTTATTAATATATAATTTACTTCATAAAAATAAATATAAATAAATAAATAAAAAGGCATGATGTGTATGGGAGGAGTGTGCAACTAGAATGGTGGATTTTGCAAATTATATGTATCATAAAGGTTATTGAGAATGTTGTTTAAAAAGAAAAATTGTCACCGCAATCTTGACCCAAATTTTATTACTATTAAATCTCATAAAATACATTGCATATACATAACATATATATATACATATATCATCCTATGTGTGTGTGTGTGTATATATATATATATATCTATATATATATATATAGATAGAGGATGATAATCAGTTAAACACGTGTTGATATAACTTATATCAACACCCGCATTGGAAGTTGTACCTCGTGCATTAGTGGGATATGAGGTATGGGCCAATGCAAGGGGTACAACCCACAATGCATGGTGCTGATATAACTTATATAAACACGTGCTGACCTGATCAGGACTATATATATATATATATATATAGAGAGAGAGAGAGAGAGAGAGAGAGAGAGGGAGGCTATTGCCATCACATAAAGTACCCTAAGCCCTCCTTAGTTTATACTTTTTAAGGTTTTATGAAAAACTTAAAAGGTTTTTATGAAAACTAATCACAGAGTCCACTAGAAAATATCATTCTAAACAACTTTGTAGAAGAAAGTTTTTTCAAAATCTATCATTCAAGCGGCCTTTTTGGCCATTTACAATCTCTATTTCATTTTCCATGAAAAATGGCCAAAAAGTCCACTTAAATAACAGTTTTTGGAAAAATTTTCTTTTATAAAGTTGTCTGGAATGATGTTTTCTGGTAGACTACGTGCTTAGTTTTTGTAAAAAAATTTTACATTTTTCATAAAACCTTAAAAAATGTAAACTTAGTGGGGGGCTTAAAGTATTTTATGTAGTGGCAATAGCTTGGCCCATATATATATATACACGGTTATGTTCCCATTAGCACGTGTTGATATAAGTTATATCAGCACCATGCATTGGGAGTTGTACCCCTTGCATTGGTCCAATGTACCTCAACTCCCACTAATGCATAAAGTACGACTCCCAATGCGGGTGTTGATATAAGTTATATCAACACGTGTGTATAATAGGATGATGATCACGTAAGCACGTGCTGATATAACTTATATCAACACGTACAACCCCCGATGCATTGGTCCAATGTACCTCAACTCCCACTAATGCATAAGGTATAACTTCCAAGGCGGGTATTGATATAAGTTATATTACAGCAGGTGCTTATAATAGGATGATGATCAGGTAAGCACATGCCTGATATAACTTATATCAACACTGTGCTGATGGGAACATAACCGTATATATATCTATATATATATATTAGCAAAAGTGGAATGTTTTGCTAGAAGAAGAAAAGGAAATTGGAGTTTCTTACAAGGAGCATGAAGTCTTGTTGTCTCATAGAGTCATAGATGTACAACATGGTTACTTTGCCTATATACAAGTGTACATGCAATAAAACTTTAAATCTTCTAGAATTAGTTAAAGAAGGGTTTTTTTAACATTTGCCCTAAGGGCACATGTTAAGCCACAATCAATGAGGCAATAATTGCATGGGGAAATGTGTTTGCACAATTTCTAAGCATTTTCACAATTTTCTAAGTGAGTCACACCATTCTCTATGCATTTTCGCCATTACCCATGCAATGATAGCCTCATTAATTGCGCTTAACATGTACCCTTAGGGCACATATTAAGAAAACCCATTAAAGAAAAACAATATCTTCACGTTATGTGTGTTCATTGATTTAAATGGGCAATTGATTCTCAATTTAACTAAAACTTTAGTATTAGAAATTATCTAATTAAAACTACCTATATTAAAATCTATTGGGAAGTCCCACATCTCACGTCAGTCCAAATATTGAGTTGATATGACTTCATATTCCTATTTGGGTCCTCCACCTTATAACTTAGGCTTTTAAGTTGGAAACTTAAAATGGTATCAGAGTCCTTCTTCGTCGTTCTTGGCCCATTCTATTGTGAGTTCGTCATTGTTATTCACATGACAAACTCGTTATTATCTTGTTAGGCTTGCTTGTAAGCGAGAGGGTTGGGAAGTCTCACATCCCTACATCATCTAAACAATGAGTTTTATATGACTTAATATACTTGTTTGTCCCTCCACTTAGTAGCTTAGGCTTTTAGCTTGAAAATTTAACATCGTTGTGGTTGTTGTTCTTGGGCTTGTTTTGTTCGTGATCCTATCATTGTCCTCCACATGACAAGCTCATTCTTATTGTGTTAGGCTTACATGTGAGGGGGATTGTTGGAAAGTCCCACATTCCACATCCTCTAAACATTGAGTTTGATATGGCTTCATATACCTGTTTGGGCCTTCCACCTAGTAGCTTAGAATTTTAGGTTGGATAACTTGAAAAAATCCTTATGCAACTATCTTTTTAGTCAAGTAGATTCTTTGTAACCCGTTAGTGTTACACTGTGCCTTAAGGAAATTGCAATGAAATACTCGCACATTCCACTCTTTAGTAGATTGAAGTCATGACCTACATTATGACTACATATACCTGTGTTATTATCATCATCCCTCTTTAATGTCATTTTTCATTTGTTTATTAACACAATAGATTTTCCACATTGGTTAGAGCAGAAGAGCTAAGTTTTTGTGTGGTTGTGCGATTATGGCTGTCTTTTGGGTGATCTAGATGGAGAGAAATGCTAAAATCTTTGAAGATAAACATGAGAAGTTGACTAGGGTGTATTTTGATTGGGGCGAAGGTGGGGTTATTTTATCTCTCTTTTTGCTCAATAAAATTTTACCTTATTAAAAAAAAAACCATAGGTATACTGGGTAAATTCGGTTGGACTTCTGGTCCTTCGATTGTTCTTTTATCTTTACTCTTTATTTTTTTTTTTAAAGAAAATTGTTCCCAGTATAAAAGAAAAGGATTTTCCTTAATTATCTTTATTTGGTAACCACCCATCTCTTTGCTTGGTTAGGAATAAAGTAGCTAGTTTTTCTTAGGGCATATCCCTTAATCTGTGTTTTTTACTAATAAAGTAGTGCTTTATGATGGAATCAGCAATGGGCATGTGTAGATCTTTGAGTATGGAATATTAATGAAAATTGCGAATACCTTGACTCAAATTCAGGATATGGGAACTATTCTGACTAAGAGATAACTCATAATTCAAACACTAAATAGAATAGCTTTTTATATGTCTGCTGACATGTTTATATATCTATTTAATATATCAAATTCCTAGATGCATTGATCCGTATTACAAATGATAGTGCATTAGTATGATTACAAGTTCTAGAATTTGACTTGGACACTAAACATGATATATGGAAACTTCATAATATTTGGATTCAAGGACACAACAAGATATTAAAGAATATTTAATGACACTATTAAATTTAGGGAACAATTTGGACTTAAAATATTTTATTAATAAATACAGAGTCCCTACTTTGAAGGTAGTTCAATTAATGTTGTTTAGATGAAGAAAGAAACATATAGCAGTGCCTTACTTGGATAGTGGAGTTTTGGTGTCCCACCCGTGTCTAAGATGGGTGTTTCACTCGCTTAGAAGTGCCCAGGCAACATAGTTCCTTACCAAATTTGGAAATCTCTAATCCTGATCACATCTGACAAATATCATCAAAGTTAGATTTATTAGCTTATTAATTTGAGCCCTTAGTCTGGATTCTTTATATCAATAAAATTATGAAACTAGATATAACCTAATTAAAACTAGTCTACTTAGGATAAAGCCCATCAAAAAATAATAATAATAATAATAATAATAATATATAATAATCTATAATTATATATATATATATATGTGAAGCATGGATAAAGCTACACCAATTCGACAATTTTTGAAAAAGTAGGATACAATATGGTGGGATATGTTTAGCAATAATTGAATAAATATATCTAATATTAATTTTTAATTTAAAACATGAATAACAACAGTTAAAGTGTCTAATATAGAGAAATTAGGGTTAGGGTTGAATGAGAGAAGAGAAGAGGAAAGAAAAGAAGAGATTAGGAAAATAGTTTTAGGACTTAATCAGTTAATTAGTCCTTCACCAATTAATCTTATTTATATTAATGTAATAAGACAGATTACAAAAATACCCTTTGGAAATACAAGAATAACTAATAAGATGCGCATATTTTAGTGTCTTTTTTCTTGGGGAGATCCTGTTAATTTTTGTACGGAGAAGCCCCTTCACGATTTTTTGGATTCTTTTAGTAGTTAAATCTCCTTGTAAACGTCCTATGTACAGGATTGTTTTTCTCTTTCTATTAATAATACTTGCATTACTTCATTAAAAATAAAAAAAAAAAGAATAACTAATAAGACTAAGTAACACTAACACTCCTCAAGCTGGAGGATAAAAATCAAAGATGCCCAATTTGGAAGAGAGATGCTAAAAAAGGAGCACGAGCAAATAGCTTTGTGAGAATATCACCAAACTGATTATTAAAGCAAGCATATGGAGTGATATGATCCTTCTGCATTAACAAATCTCTGATAAAAATAGCACTCGATCCTCTAAGGTTGGGATTTTGATATTATGTTTTCTTGACCTTTTTAATCATTTTCAAACTTCATGCTTAGGTTTGTCGCTCAACTATGTATTTGTTATATTCTAGCAAAATGGATCATAGGGCTTATGTAACTTAATTGCATTTTGAGTGTATATTTATAGTCTCTCTCTCTCTCTCTCTCTCTCTCTCTCTCTCTCTCTGTGATATTAATTGGGACTATTAATCAGAAACTACAACAAAAATGTTTATTATACAGGTTAATGCTACACCTATATAGATTGTTTATTCAATACTGATCTAGTTGCATTTGATTGGTGACAGTCTTAGATTGATGCTTCTATCTTGTGTTTCTCTGCATTGACTTTTAGATTCCAGAAAGCGTCGGAGACGTTCTGGGTCATTGGTGTTGCAGAAGAAAAGGAGGAGACTATTGCCATATATACCAACAGAAGATCCTTCCCAAAGGCTAAAACAGATGGGTTCCCTTGCTTCTGCTCTATCAGCATTGCAAATGGAATTTAGTGATGATCTCACTTACTTGTCTGACTTGGCTCCTAGATCTGCCAATCAGGCTAAGTTTGAAAATGGTGGCATGCAGGTTTGAACTTCAAACTTCTCTTTCCATTTTATATTTACTCCCTTAATACTCATATAAGGGGCTTGTGGTTATCTTTTTTCTATATCATTATATGTTGGTTGTGTTATTAGGTTCTTTCCAAAGAAGATACAGAAACCTTGGAGCAGTGCAGGGCTATGTGTAAAAGAGGCGAATGCCCACCCCTTACAGTAGTTTTTGATTTGTGTGAAGGGTATTACTCATTCATAACACTGGCAATTCTATTTTAATAAGTGTACATTTAATAGGTTCGTGATAAATTTGTTATGCAGTTTCACTGTTGAGGCTGATGGCCAGATAAAGGATATGACATTTATTACAGAATACACAGGCGATGTGGATTACATCAAGAATCGGGAACATGACGACTGTGATAGTATGATGACCCTTCTTTTAGCAACAGACCCATCTAACAGTCTTGTCATCTGCCCTGACAAGCGAGGAAACATTGCCCGCTTTATCAATGGCATTAACAATCATACTCTGTAAGCCTGTGCCACCTTTTTCTTGCTGTGTCATATTCTGAGTAAAAAATACTCCTCCTTTTTTTCCTCATGTCTGCACTTTTGTTAGGCTAGGTTTTCTATACTCCAGTCTCCATAGTATTCATTATCAAGTTTGACCTCTAATGAACTTTGCATCATAGTATTCTTTGTTTCTTCATGACAAGATTTTCTTTAAATTGAGAGTATTAAGTTTTTTTTTTTTTTTTTTTTTGTTTTGTTTGGATAATGAGAATATTTAAGTCAGCTGTGCTTGAAACTTATCCAATTTTATGCAGGGAGGGTAAGAAGAAGCAGAATTGTAAATGTGTGAGGTACAGTGTCAATGGTGAATGCCGGGTCTTTTTGGTTGCTACTCGTGATATTGCTAAAGGAGAGAGGCTGTACTATGATTATAATGGATATGAGCATGAATATCCAACTCATCATTTCATCTGACATTTCATATGGATATTCCAGTCTAACGAGTCTACAGAACACCATCTTTTGGATCCTATTGGGTCTTTTTCTTTTGGTATTCTTTCACAGTTTACCCATTGTTGTTGCGGAGTTAACAATTTTCTTCTAATCATGTCCATGGGCCATTTATTGTAATTCGTTATGTAGTGCTGGCCCATTATTTGGCCATGAGAGAAATAGAGCAGGCAAGGAAAATCTTCCTTGGAATTTAGCATATGAAGGGATTTTAGATGTCTTAGAAATATGATTGAGAAAGCTCTGTCTTTTTGTAATACAGTTTTCAATGAAAGGATTTTATAATTTATCTAACGGCTGTCTTTGTGATGGACTGTTGGAGGGAATTCCTCTAATTATTCATTTCTCTTTCATATTCTGTTGCCTTGTTCTTTTTCCTCTTCTGTGTAAATAAGAAAATTGACATTTCACTATTCTGCTTGACATGTCAACCAACCCACAAGAAACTCAAAAGAACAGAGAAAAAAAAAATTGTCACCAGTTTTCCATTTTGCTGCCATATTTCCTTGCAGTTACAGCATTATGGGGATGGAAAATCCACATATGATCCCTCATATTGAAAATGCCTGTGTCTTTAGAATCGTGCTGGACATTTATGAATATCGGATTCTAACTACCTCTTTTAAGGTGATCTCTCTCTCTCTCTCTCTCTTTTGATGATTACTTAAACTGTATAAAATATGCAAGAAGTCGAAAATTTTCTTTCTGTATCTTACCGAATGTTCTCTAACATAGTTATTATAGTTTTCATCATTGAGTATAAGTGTATAAATTCCCAGTGAACTTGCTTCATATTGTTTATGTCATTGGTTTGTTATGTACTTGCTCACCCACATCATATATCACAAATTTTGTGTGATAGCTGTAGATTCATGGCTATATGGGATTGGGATTGTGTAATTGAGTTTATTGTATTGTTTTTGCCCCTCTCTGGTTTCTATAGTGTTTTGCTAAGTCAACTTCTGGCTCTGTTGTTGTCGAAATATATTTTGTATCCATGGAGATCACTTAATTCTTCATGTGATGTTGTCCTGTTCTTGCATATATTAGTTGTTGTTGTTTCTTACCTTTTTTACCCCCATATAGATATATATATCATTTTTTTAATGTTTGGGGTGATTGCCCTAGAGTCTAGGAGACATTTTGATACCCAAACCCAGAACAAAATCAAATTTGGATGCTTAGGCTAATCACTCAAATGGCATCTCTTGGTTGGCTCTCCCATTGGGTAGTAGGTGAGTACCTTGGCATTTCCAAAATTCTAGGTAGTATAACATATGCTGAATACTAGTTCTAGGACTTTTTTTGATCCTTTTCAAAATCAGAGAAACCATTCTTTAACGCTGTTTTTCGTCGAATGGAAACTTCATTCTTGAGTTCCTCTCATCAGAAATAAGCTTGTAGTAATGACTTTTAATCCAATATACATGCCTTTGTAAAATCATCAGATCACAATGGGATGAACAATCTTGCTTTTGCTTGAGTGAACAGAATATTCCCTTTGACAAAATTCTCTTTTCAGCAAAGAGACTTCAACATTGGGATCTCAAAGTCTCAAAGCAGCCCCAGAGTCAGCATAGGTAACATTTTACGTATGTTACTTTCTCTTCTATTGCACCTCAGAAATGTGGGGATTTAAACTCTCTTGCCTTCTGCATAACAGGGAGGTCTGAGAATCTCTGGAAAAGAAAATCCGATGGATGACTGTAGGAGAAATGATGGGCCTCCTGAGCCTGGCATTGAGAGGGTTTGAAGAATTGCTGTTGGGGCTTATGAAAGTATCCTCTCTGAAGCTCAAATGGAATCTACTGTTCCATTCTCAATTAGGGTTGGAATGAGAATTTTCCACTTCCTATAAGCCCCTTTAGATATTTACCATTGAAAGTATTGATGATTCCTGCGCTAAAGCTCTTCTATATGGGATAACATGGAAAGTATTAACAAATGTGGTGCTTGTAGCTGGGAAGATTTGGTGACAATTGTTTAAATCAGGATGGCAAAAGACAAGCATCTAAGATATCTTGGCAATTGATATTTAAGCAAGATCATGGGTCATGGGGAATAAAGCGAAGTTCAATTTATGGATTATGTTGGCTTCGTATGTGGGAGAATGTATCAGTGACTTTATGGTTGAAGCTGTTCTAGTACTCGAGGAGGATTTTGAATGTATGTGAAAGTCTGGAAGAATCCTGAGTTGAAACTTAATTGATGTAATGGATGCTTTTTCTCTGTTAATTGGAGAAGTGTCAAGATTGTATGTTAGACACAAAATTTAATGTAATTTATGTCTATCAGGACAAAGAGTTGCGTTGCCAATTCCTTGAAGCCTTCTACATTTTTGTTTATTCTTGCACTGGTTTTTTCTCTTGGCTACTGTGAATATATTCAGGTTGAGTTCATTTTTGGGGGGAACTTAAAGAAAAATGGCATTAATTT
This sequence comes from Liquidambar formosana, assembly GCA_039720395.1. Taxonomy (NCBI): domain Eukaryota; kingdom Viridiplantae; phylum Streptophyta; class Magnoliopsida; order Saxifragales; family Altingiaceae; genus Liquidambar; species Liquidambar formosana. The sequence goes on from CM077820.1 coordinate 20,223,121, forward strand.
TTTATTGAAGAAGTGAATAGAAGACCTTAAGATGGTCTTCTGTTTAGTGGGACACCTTAGCACCATCTTACTTTGAGAAGAGATAGCCAGGCATATACTGCTGCTTGGATGTTGGTACTGTGATCACCTGGTGTAAAAATTTCAAAACTAGGTGTTCCTTCACCTAGAGGACCGCAAGACCCACTAGTGCAGGTCATTTACATATATTTACGTATGAAGAAATTTTTTCCCCCCATTTTCCTTGAAGAACTATCCATCTGAAGTGAAAACATAATTATTCACAGTTGTGTCACTAGTTCTGTTATTGTTGAGATTGCCTTAACAATTACACAGTTCTTGGTCCTTTGTGCATATTGATGTACTCCAATCACCACTTTCCTCCATTTTTATATTCCTAAGGAATCAAACAAAATTCACCTGCTTGACTTTAACCCCAGTTCATCTGAAACAATTCCTTGGTGCCCCCATTAATCATCTTGATTCCATCACATGTTCCCTTACTTGTCAAACTGAATCTTTATCATCATCTTGACCAGCATCCTATAGAATTATCAGGGTATTATATCAGCTTCTGGCTCCAAGATGAGTTTTCTGCCACTCTAAGTAAAATGTGGAGTTAGGTCTGGGAGTTCTGAGTTGTGCAGTATTAACTTGTTTTGTTAAAGATGGAGTTCCTCACTCTCTGCTGGATGCATCAAGAAACACCAACCCCCTCACCCCCTCTTCATTTTTTGTAGATACACACACATGTTTTGAGAAATACCAAGTCTATTTTGTTACCAGGTTAAGGATATTGGATCTAAGGATGAAGAAATTGTTTGGGGCATTTGAATCTGTTAAAAACATTTTGAAAGCTTGGCAAGGAAAACGATCTTCAGTTTCATTAATTGCATGGAAAGAAGAACGATCAAAATATTTGAGTATGGGTTTAAGGCATCAAATGATGAAGATAATCGTTACCTTGGATTCAATATCAGTGTTGAGATTGTCTAGTTTGTTTCCCTGGTTGTTGTATAGTTAAAAGGCTTTGGACAACTTAAACATTCTCTTCATCAGTTTTTACTGATAGGATTAGATTCAGGCTAGGTAGAGATACCTATTGCGTTCTCAGTTTACTTCTTCTTGTTTTTATTTATTTATTTTTTTATTATTATTATTATTTTTTCCATAATTACTTTATTGTTTTCGTGAGGTTATGCCAATGAGTTTCCTTTTCCCCTTATCTGCGTAGCTCTCTGCTGAAAGTTTAGAACACTATGGTACTCACTACTTAACAAAACCTAAATCCTAACTACTTGGGGCTGGATATATGAATCCTTTTCGCCATTCAGCTCTATATAAGGCCATATTTTCCTCTACATCCTTGGCAATCATGTCATTTCTCTCGGCCTCTAACTATGCAATTTTTGCCTTCCTCTTGCTGTGTTGCACCTTCTACTTGAATCAAATCACTCCTCTGTATTGGTTCATTTTGGTCTTCATTGCAAATTACCAGATGATCTTCCCTCTTATCCTTTATCGGTGCCACCTCTTACTTCCTAGGGATGCATTCATTGTTTATTCTTTTCTCGTATTGCCACTTCTCTATAGTAACATCCTCATTTCAGTTGCACTCATTTTTATAAGTCGTTTTTTAATAAAGAATACTATATAACTTAGCTGATCTTATAGCCATCTTATATAGTTTTCCTTCGACTTGATGGGTAATCAGTTGTCACAAAACACCCTGGATGCATTTTCTCCATTTCATCAACACCCTACTTTAATTCTATATGCTATGGCCTCCTCAATCTCTCATTCTTATGAATATGGATCATCAATTCTAGATTATGAACGTAGTCACTTGCCATCAATTTGCAGTTTACCCTCATTTCTATTCTTGATTTAAATAAACTCACATTTCATAAATTTTATCTTACTGTTGCTTAATCTAAAATATTTAATTTTAAACTATCTCGCATAGATCGAACCCCTACTCTAGTTTCAGCAACTAAGACTAGATCATTACCAAACAAACATAAAACATGAGACACATGGTCCTAAATATGCTTTGTAAATTCATCCATAACTGACACAAAAAGGCAAGGGCTCACTACTCCAAATATTATTAAAAATGAAAAGAAGAGATACAATGAAAGAGGGAATGAAGCCGGTCTTGGTGGCTTATAATCCCGTCATCATTTAGCTCACAAAAAAGGAGTAACGTGAGCTTATTGTAATTTGACCATTCACTTGTATCTCCTCTATTCTTTCTAACTCTAGTTATGGCTCTACTGTATTTACATCAATATATCTAGATACTCCTTTTTTATCACACCGCGTTTTTTCTCTTACAACCCCATCATATGCTTTTTCTTTAGTCAATAAACACCATATAAGGGTCTTTTGCTTTTCTGTAAACCTTTTAATCAATCACCAAGTAAGAAAATAACTTTTACAGTGAATCTTTCTGGCAGAAAACGAAATTGATTTTTTGGTATCGTTGTTTTGTATCTCATGAATCTTTACTCTATCACTCTCCTCCTAGAGTTTGATGATGTCTACTCATTAGCTTCATACTGTGATAGTTAGTATAGCTTTGAATGCCATCTTAATTCTATTTTTTATGTAGCAAAGTGTTTTTCCTCCATCCTTCAGGCATCTTCTTTGTTCTTATGATCATGTTAAACAACTTACTCTACCAAACTCAACCATCATTATGTCCCCCCACACATCATTACCCATACTCTTCCAACCTTAATGGGAATTCCATCATCGGGTACTAAATCTTTTCCCATTTTCATCATTTTTATAGAGTTATAGTGGTACTAATTCTAAAGATTTTCCTATTCCATCAATCGGGTATTGAGGTCTTGGGTCAGGGTAGCCCTCCTAAATCAAGAGAGGCAAGGGTCCACAATTTAGATGAAAATCATTTTTCGATGGATAGGAATGACAATACCCACATTCAAGTTACAGAGTAGATTCTGTACATATATTTTGCTGGGACGATAATGTTTGTTAAATATGTGTGAATTTTGGTAAGAAATCCGACATTCAATGATCTGCTTCTGAGCTAGGATTCCTTTGGAGAAGGTTGTTAAATCTTTTACGATTCTCTTGTTTACACAAATTTCATTTTCCTCTATCTCCTATCTCCATTTTACATTGAAAGAAACAGAGCATTATTCTCCTTAATGAAGGAGATGATAACTTTTTTCAGTAGCAGATTAGTTCTTCACCCCCTCCCCCCCCCCCCCCCCCCCCCAAAAAAAAAAATAATAATAAAGTAAAATAAAAATAGTGATAGTTGAAAAATAAAAAACAGAATGGAGCTGCATACATGTCCTATTCATCTCATTTATAAATTACTTTGATAATAATAGCATATCTTTATTATTGTCATAAAAACACATGATAATTCCCTGTGATGAAAATATAGCGTTTATGCTAGGAAGATTATACAACTAATTCAACGACAACTATTTGGGGTGTTACTTTAATTCTGTTTTGCCCACCACTCCATTTAATATACACCAACATGTCGTCTCTAACTATGTCAACCGATGTCTTTTTTAGTTTTTTTGTCATCCTTGTTGCACTCTCGACTTGAACTCCTGCTGCAATTTCCAGTCTATGTTACACATGGAAATACCGTCCTAACCTGTTTTCTCTCATCCAGTCTGCAATTGATGCTAACCACAAACCACTCCTGAAGGTATTTAGCGTTAATTATTCCATTTCTTGTCTCTCCTGACTCATTTATCTCATTATCTCGATATTGGCATTTCAGTCATGCACTTTTTATGAACTTGCTGTGTCTAAACTACCTAAATTTTTAGACTGTAAAGAATGGTTGGCGTAGCTGTCTTACAAAATTTTGCTTTTAATTGATAGGGAGATGCCACTGGACAATACTCCAAAAGTACTTATCCACATTTTTCATTCTGGTCTAATTCCATGAGAAATATTTGCTTTAATCTCTCTCTCTCTCTCTCTCTCTCTCTCCACGCATGTGCACGAACGCACACACATGCACACATAGTCGAGCATATATGATAAGAAATTGTTGTTCCTTGGTATCTCCTCCTTATCAATTTCTCATTTCTACGTCTAGTTTTACTATAATTACATTTCCATATATTCAGTCTTGGTCCTACTAATAGTAAAAACATTTTGATTTTAAAGCATCTCTTCACAATTACTTGGCAATTGTCCCTACTTTAGATTCTTTAATCAAAACTATATCGTCAGCCAACAGTATATACTAAGATTTCTTCTTGATGTTCTAGATTAGTTGATTGAGGTGAAAGGTTAAAGCATTATGTTGACTTTTATGTAAGCTATTTGAAAATCGTCATCTCTCTCTTGCTTAATATATCTCCAAAGATCCTATCCAGTGCTTAATCACAATTTACAAGGACTATATGTAGGTCTTTTTACTTCTCTTTTTATCTCTTAGATCCTCTTATTTCATGTTCTAGTCACTCTTTTTATATTTAAACAATGTGGGATGTGGGATTTTCCAACACTCCCCCTCACATGCAGGCCTAACAAGACAACAATGGGCCTGTCACGTGGACAACAATAACAGGCTCATGAACGAAATAGGCCCAACAACAACAACAATAACAGGCTCACAAATGAAATGACCCAAGAACGACATGCTTTGATACCATGTTAAGTTTCCAACCTACAAACTTAAGCTATTAGGTAGAGGACCCAAATAGGTATATTAAGTCATATCAAATTTTTATATTTAAACGATATAGGTTGTGGGACTTCCCAACAGTGCAACTTTAAATATTTCCTTTATCGCTGTATCAATGTGCTAAAATGTTTTTCTAACATTCAAATGGCTTTTTTTTTTTTTTTTTGTCACTATGATCTCATTAAACAACCTTTTTTTTCTTTTTTTTTTTCCCATAAAGATCTCATTAAACAACTTTTTCTTCCCAATATACTTATAAGCCATATTAAGGTACCATACTACCATCTAATCCTAAAGCCTTCCAGGTGTTCATCTCTCTCAAAGTATCTCCATCTTCAGATACCTCAAATCTATTGAAAACCATGTATATAACCCCCCCCCCCCCCCCCCTCAACCAACCCCCCCCCCCCCAAAAAAAAGAGGAAATTAGCAATAACCCCTATTAGGAGACTGTTTTTAACCAAAACCCCACCATAAGATTTTTAATCTCCATAACCCCTTTTAACTTCTTTTTTTTTTTTTCTTTTCTTTTTTTTTTTTTTTTTTTTTTTTTTTTTTTTTTTTTTTTTTGTTGTTGTTGTTGTGATAAGGTAAGTAACAATTTTCGTATACCTATTTTACCCTTTTTTTTGACTTTTCAAAATTATTTATACCAGATTTTTAGGAAGAACGGATTCTATGGAAGATATGTAACGGTTTTTTTTGGGGGGGGGGGGGGGGTGTTTCCATTCGTGGGAGAGGAATTTGAGGAGGATTGTCTTTTTCTCTCTTCAACTTAGCAGTAATTGGTTTGGGGGGGTGCTTTCCATTCGTGGGAGAGGAATCTTAGGAAGATTGTCTTTCTCTCTCTTCAACTCAGCATTTATTAGTGTGTTGCATTCAAGTTCAAATTTGTATTTTCTCTCTCCTATCGTATTCCACATCTCTTTCTCCTTCCCCCAAATCTGTATTTTTTTCTCCGATGAAGCCAGCGTCGGTAGAAGTTGAATGGGAATGATCCAATGATGGCCATATTACTCGGATAGCTACCCTAGTTGTTGACCTCGTCATCGCACACAACTTCTACTTCTTCTTCTTCTCTCTTTTTTTTTTTTTTTTTTATTTTTTCAAAAACTTCATTGTTCTAGTATGTTTTCAACTAGTATCCAGACTTTTTTTTTTTTTTTTTTTTTTTTTTTTTTTTCGTTTCGTAGAATCACATCCCCATATTATGTTTTCATTTTCTTCTTTTATGTGTGTTTTTGGTTGATTTTTTGTACAACCCAGTGAATAGATTCAATCATTTTGAGTTTTGATGCATATTTTCATTTTGTCTTTTTACAAATAATGTTCTTTGGAGCTCTTTGATATGCCTTTGTTCCATTTCTAAGCTTGATATCAACCTCACAATTGCCCGCAAAAAACATGATAGCAAAAACGCAATGTTGCAAATATAATATCTGACAGTAACACCATACTGTTGGAAACAAAAAATATGATAGCAAAGGCATACTGATGCAAATTATTGTACTCAACAGTAACAGCATACTATTGGGAAACAAAAACATAATAGCAGGAGCATACTGTCACACCCCATTTTTGTCACCCTAGTTAGAGGTCATCATTTTATGTAGGTTTCTATTTTATTTTTGAGTCTAGGCATTTGCATTAGGATTTTATGGCATTGAAGATCATGTGTATGAATTTTCAAGTAATTTGGAGTTCATTTCAATAGTCAATAAGAACTTTTGCGACTTTAAAGGCATAATCATCTTTTAAGTCTTATACTTTCCGTTTGACTTTGAAATGAGTCTCAAGTTGTTCCTTTGAGTTCATATGGATATACAAAGTCTATATATAGGGTCAATTTAATAAATTAATGGTTTAAGATCAATTCGGCTCATAACGGTTCAACTTGACTAAAAGACCCTTTTTTGGTTCGCTCAAATTGAGTCATGTGACCCACTCAATTTAATCTCATTTAACTTCAATCGGGCTTTATTTACATCCTAAATATGTTTAAAAAGGTTGAATTTTGAATTGGAAAGCATTTGGCCAAACCTTGTGTGCAAACCCTAACTTTGCAACGGGGGTGCACCATGGTTAGCCGCCTTTATAAAACCTAACCATGCACCTATGGTTAAGGATTTTTGTCCTAAAATATCCAAAAATTTGTTCCCCTTCAAATCATGGTCGTTTTGGATTTTATTTTATCAAAATCGGACTTAATTTGACGCCCGAAAGACTTCCGGAAGGCGAAGGAGTCTAAATGAGGTAAGCTATTGGGAGCCCCTCGGGTGACCGTCCGGGGCTGGACAGTCAGCCATCCAAGCTCTGACGGCTGACCGTCCAGGGCCAGACGGTCACCCAAGGGATTCCGTCTTTAAGTGGAATTCTGCTTCTCCTTCCCTCTTTTAACGGATTCTTCTGCCCTTGCAAGTTGTTTCCACTTAGGATTGAGTAACTTTGAGTTGTTTGAGCACCAAGAGAGTCTCTAATAGCCTTAAAATCATTATTTAATGAATTAATCTTAGCCATTGGTTTATTAGGTCAGTTCCCTATATAAAGAACATGATATTTAGCACATAGGGGGGCCACAAGTGCACTTTATACTTAGAGAGAAAGGGAGTTACGAGTTGGGAGAGCTAAAGAACATCAAAGGGAAGCTCTTCAACCTTAGGCAAGCAAGAGAACAAGGATTTTGAAGGCAAGGGAAGCTCTACAAGAGGTAAACGTACTGTCAATTGCTGAATTTAGGCTTTTCTCTTTTTTCTTCTCCTTCTTTCTTCATGATAGTTCTAGTGCATATAGTTGTTCCACATGTTAATTGTATTCAATGCTTTTATAATGTTATAAGTATAATTTTAAGATGATTCATGGTTTTATATGCTTGATAATCCTTAGTTTACTAAGGGTTTGAAAGCATTATTCTTTGTGTTCCTTTGAAATCATGCATGTGATGTATAGCTTATTCGCTGTGATTATTGTCATGAATTGATGTTTCTGTTAGTTAATATATATAATATGAATGATATTCATGGTGATTTGAGCATATGTTAGAGTTGTTTCATAGGTTGTTAGGCATATTTGTGAAATTAGGGTTTCGGTAACCCTAAATTCATGCAAATTTCATACAGCATGTTTAGGGTAATTTTTTGAGTTGTTGCTCATCATAGTCATTCTATATATGCTGCATATAGTTAAATCATGCTAGGTTTGCATTCATTATTAGTGGATTTATAGGTTTTTACGCATGTTAGTTAGGTCATTGCATGTAGGGTTGTGTTAGGGTTTTTCTTTATTCATTATTCTTGTTGTTTGTATGATTAATGGATGATTTTAGACCTTAGTATGTTTCTGTCCAAATTAGTACTTTGTTCTTTTGGCATGGTTTTAAGCATGTGTAAGGATGCAAACAAGTGCAATAATTGCCTTATTGCAAATAAGGTTGTTATTGCTTAAGCTTGCTATTGCTTGGAGAAGATTGCACAAGGTAAGTAGGGTATGAAGTGCCCTAATTCACTTTTCCTAACCTCTCTTTCTCTTCTCCCTTTCTAGGATTATTTCTTAATACGGATACATGGGCATTACTAGAGGTTTCCTTGTTAAATAAAATACCTATCTTATCAAAGTTTCCTTCTTGTGAAAGTTGTTTCAAACTTGGTTTATTCATCAAATTCTCTTTTAAATAAGGAAACTTAGGGTTTTTACCATGAGTCTATATTAGGATTTAACCCTATTCTCTTCGAACTACGTGGACTTTGATCCATGTATTTCCATGCATGGTACGTAGGCGCTCACTTTGAAGTTCAAGTCCGCCTAAGGATACTAAGTATCCTAGGTTTTCTTTTTTCTTTTATTCATTTGTCCATTACATATGATTGCTAGAGGAGTAGGATGGATTTGTGATTGATTAGCATGCTGGATTTTATTGATTGATATTGATTTGCATGTTTTTTAAGTTATTAATTTAGCCCAATTAAATTAAGAGACCAACTCGAGCAATGTGGGTACCTATGGGCTTTGCCCAGAACCTTCACACATCGTAACTTAGCCCCCGAATCCATTTTTCTTATTTTAAAGACTTTGCCTTTCCTTTTAAAATGGAGTCATGTGGTTTTGAAAATAAAACATTTTATAGTTTTCATCTTTTCCTTAAAAAATGAGGTGGTGACTCCTTTCTATTTGTTGTCTTTCTTGTATCCCGCCAAACTCTTGTGAGCCGCACCTTTTCGTGGGTTCACACATACTACTTCAAAATATTATGTGAAACAGTAACAACATACTGTCGAATGCAAAAATCATGATAGCAAAAGCGTACTAATGAAAAAATTATGTTCAACAGTAACTATTGCAAACAAAAAACAGGATACTAACAGTGTACCCAAAGTAATCATAGTCAAACAAATTACACATTTTGACACCCGTCAAGGTTATCAAATGGATTCCTAAAAATATAAACATGACGATAAGTAACAAATACCCAGAATAAAATGAAAATTCTAAAACTACAAAATATTCCAAATCAAATGAGTTAATATCGTGTTACTATCGGCCATTCAAAAATTTCCAAAACATATAAGTAGAAACCCCAATCAGTATCAATTTATTGTTTAACATCAAAAAATCGAAATGAAGCATCCTAAAATTCCAAAAATAAAATACCCAAAATAAAATGAAGTAGTACCAATTTACTATTTCGCAATACAAAATCCACAACTAGTATCTTCGTATTATCGAACATCCAAAATGTAAATCGAAATCAAAAGTTCCAAAAAAAATGTCCAACAGAAAAACAAAACCCAAAGAGTATCGATTTACTGCTCAGTATTAACAAAATAATTTGATCTTCCTAAAATCTTAAAAATGGAAACAAAAACAACCCAAAGCATACCGATTTACTCTTCCCAAAAAAAAAAAAAAAAAAAAAAAAAAACCATGAATCGCAATTTAATGGAAGCATTAGACTCGCTCCTCTTCGCTATTGTGCTTCTTGAAATAAAATCGAATAGTCTTCAAAGGAACTCGAATCACACGAATGGTGGAATGGTCTTCAAATAGAATGCAAACGTCTTCAAATGGCCTTCAAACAACAATTTGTTATGTGCAAAAGGGATAATGGAACCCTAGGATCGCTTCTTCAAATGTTTGGAAGGAGTTTTTGCATCATTAGGAGGTGTAAATGCTTTGAGTTTTCCTTCTATATCGTTGCCGGAAACAATGGTAAACAAAATCCTTGGTTTTTTTTTTTTGTTTTTGAATAGTAATCCCTGATTTTTTGTGTTTGAGTAGTAAAATGGCACGTTTGTAAACAGATTGAAGCTTATGATTAGGGGTTTTTTAGGAGTTTGGATTCAGTGCTGAACTTAAAAAGCTCAATACGGTGCTGAGGTAATCTTGGCCGTCCATCTTGGATTTGGACGATTGAGATTAAAGATGAAAAAGATGCTCATAAGGGTATTTAGGTAATTTCAACAACACTTTTTTATATTTTAATCTCAACCGTCCAAATCTTAAGTGGACGGCCAAGATCACCTTGGCACCATATTGAGATTTTTAAGCTCAACAATGAATCTGAGTCCGTTTTTTAATTCGTACAATGTCAAAAGGGGGTTTCACAAAACTTATTTTGTTTTGGGGTCTATTGTAAAAGAAGTTTTATATATATATGGATTTTGACCAAAATTCCTAAATAAAAAAATAAAAAAGAAACTAATCTCATCATCGTTGCCAAATTATTTCAAACCTAATCTCCCTAAATAAGCCCTATGACAGTGCTATCAAATCGGCAACTTATGGCTTCTTGCTTAGTACTAGATATAGCATATGTGCGTTGCATGTGAATATTTTTAAATAATATTAGTTAAACAAAATAATAAATCATAAAGATTTTATATTTTTTCATAAAGGATAAAATTTAAAATTCAAAAGTACATTTTTTTTTTATAATCAATATTGTCAATGAAAGATTAAAAACTTTTAGATATACATTCAGAATTTTTTTTCTTCATAATATGGAATATTTAAAGAGTTTATATTCATATATATTATCATGCAACTTGATAGTTATTCTAGGAAAAAGAATTTGAGCAAAAATCTTACTTTAATTTATTAAGAATTTGAGTTAAAATCTGCCTTTCATTTGTTACCAAATGATAAGAATGTCTACTATGTGTTTTAATTAAAAAGATGATAGATATGTATTTTTTTTTTTTTATTTTAAATAAGAGTATATTGGTCGTTTAAAAGTTTTTATGAGATTCAGCCTTTTATAGGTAGTATAAATAATGTCAATGATCAATAACAGCTTCAGATCATATCTAAAAGTGAACTTCTACAGCTTATGATCTGCAAGAGTTCAATTATGAGTAATGAAGTAAATTGTCACTAGATTTCTTACAGAATCGTGGTAAAGCCCTGCATAAAAGTTTGTTACTTGACTTTCCTTTGTAATTGTGGTTTTTTGGTCTGGAGGTTTGGCATCATTGATCCGCATTAAAATCCATGAAATCTTGCAATTCATTGTGGGGCTTTGATTAATGGCTGCTTCTCTCTCTCGTTTAAATCCATGAAATCCTGCAACTCATCTCTTATTAGAACGTGCTCCTTACCAGAATGGCGCCATGCAATCGAAACTTTTTCTCTGCTGGTGATGCCTATTCATTCAGAATCTCTCTCTTCAAGAGTACAGTTAACCGAAAGACGGCCACTGCTTAGCAAAAAAGAGTTACGAAACTGAAATGACTTGTCATCACAAATGGTGGCCTAAAAATGACAGAGGTGTTGAAATGAATTGTTGTATTTTAAGTATAAAATAAGTATTTCAAAAATCAAAGGTTTTCATAAAAGAGTTTTGTACTTGAGTGTGATGACACCTTGTCCCACATTGGAAAAGTAAAAGAGTTTTAGTGGGCTTATATAGTATTCCACTTATTGTATACGGTATAATGTGGGGAGATGTAGGGAGTCCCCACGTGCGCATGAGACGGAGCCCAATCGAGTGATTTGCGGGATTGGGGTCCGAAAATTGACTTAGTCGGGCGCGTCGCGAGCGTACGACGTGCGCGCAGGAGGGGGTGCAAATCCCGGAAAATTGGCTTCACGTGTGCGGGCGGGATTGACCCGCATTTTGCCACTTTGACTTTTGGATACTGGGTTATCCACGACCCAGTTCAGTGACCCGTTTTTATACCCAGGATTATTCTAATTAAATCAGCTGACAGTTTCAATTCTATTTAATTATTTTTTGACTGTTGGAATTTAATTATTTTTTGACTGTTGGAATTTATATTTTTTGACTGTTGAAAATTTATTTACGTATTTATATTTTTTGACTGTTGGGAATTTATTTTGAGGGCTGTTACTGATTTCTAAAGCCTATATATACCAGCCCTCGGCAGAAACATACAACAAAAAGACAAATCGTCTCTTCTATTCTTCTCTCTATTTCCTTTCTGCAATTTTATTTTCAGAGTTAGGAGCATTCTGAGTTCTTCGTTTCCTCCTACACTTGCGAGTGCACGCTTGTAGGAGCCCGGTTGTTGAATCCTGGAGGGTAGAGCGCTGTGACCTACTGCACCGAGTTTAAATACTCAGAGGGGCGGAACTATTCTTAAGGACAGTGCCTTGTACACGCCTCAACCAATACTGTTTGTATTTTTTCAATTCTTGTACTACCTATTTCATTTTATACAGTAGCATCTCCATTATTTTCCAACATGAAGTTACCTTTATAAACCTATTTTACATAGTACACTGCTCTTTGGGCTGAAATTTTGTGCTAACCTCAAGTGCAGTTCAGAGGTAATTTCCTTTTCTTTGAAGATTTGAATTCGCAAGTTAGGGGGTTTTTACTCTTATTTACGGTTTACAGTAGCGTCCAAAAAGGGATAAAAACTAGAGTAAAAAAAAAAGTGCAGAAGATCACATCCCTACATGTCATACTGGGCCCTCTGTTTCAACTCGGGCCTTAGACAGGTGCCTACTCTGGCATTGGTAGCCTGAAAAATCTGATTGGTGGCCGACCCCATAGAAAGAGCCAATCTCCGGATCTCTTACTTCCTTAAGCATAGATACCAAGGCAACATGTTTTATCCTTTGGGATTAAATGCATATGATGAAAGATATGAAATTGTTGAACCAGTGGGTTGGTTTAGGGGTTGGGCACTTGATCTTAAAGTGATTGTCTCGAGTATAAATGAAAGATCCCGAATTCGAATATCAGTACTTTAGAAAAAATTTCTAGGTTAACGATTTATCGTTATCCACCCATCGCGACAGTGATTAGTCTCTTGGTTATCAGTTTTGAAAATACACTATGTCAAAGACCAAAAAAAGAAAAAGATACAAAAAAATTTTTTATTTTTATTTTTTTCCTACCAAATAAATTTGAAAATCAATAGATTCATGTAATTTTAGTTTGGAAGTCAACATACCTTTGCCCCAAGTATCTTGAGACAACTTTGTGATTTAATCCTATCTAGGATTATATTTTCCGTAAGAAGCCAAACAAACCGTCATTATTACGAGCATGGATTTAGGGCTGAATTCAAAGTTAAAAATTGTTATTCAAATAACCAAAATGATATTAATGGTCAATTTTTTTTGACTTCTCATTTAAGTCGTCGAAAAATGGTAGCACCGAAACCAAAATGCATTATTACATGTTCCCCTTACTCAATAATGTATGAGTCCCACACAAGATACCTCGTACGTCAATCTCAGGTATCTTATCAGTGTGATTTGACAAGTCATATTACCTCCTTCAGTGGTTCCTGTTTCACAACCAAAATCCTACGTTCTCATTTCTACCATTCAAAATGAGAATGTAGGATTTGGGATTTGCCACCCCAACCTACATTCACGTGCAACCCTTTTACCCAACCACACGCACTAACCAATCTCGAAATTGTTCAAGGATCCAGCTAAAATTCCTATTATTATTACTTTATTTGGTGTATCCCATGATTCCAGTGTATTCTAGATGACGATAACATTGGAGGAAGACAAGAAATAGAAGGTTTTAGATTCAACGCCTCATTTTTTATTGGTAGTCATTGGCCAAGTTTGTCCTAAGTGTTACTCTGTAATAGATTGGAACAGTATCCTATATCTAGAAAATCAGACGAACAATCTTGGATATCCACGTTGAGAAGATTATTTATCCTTTTATAGGGGAAATTAGCAATTACCCCCAATAAGATACTGCTTTTAATAATAAACTTACCATAGGAATTTTTAACTCCATAACCTCATTTTTTAGAGATTATTTTAGCATAAGGAAAACCATTTTTTGAAAATTCCTGTTTAGCCTTTTCTATTTATCATATTTGTTTTGGGTTATTCTTCTTTCACGTGGTTCCACCGGCAACAACTTCCACTGGCGATGGTTCTTCTTCGACGATGGCTACCATTCTCCCATGGTTTCCACTGACAACATCTCTCGGATGACAGCCAAGCGACGCCTCTTCTCTAATGGGCCACCACTATCTCCATTTCCACCACTTATCGTTCTCTTCTCTCTCTTTTCCCTCCCTCACCAGATCTGTTACCAGCTAGCCATGGCTATCCTATGTTTCTTTTTTGTCATCTTCTTCTTCTTTTTCTTCTTCTTTTCATTTTTTTCCTTGTCCCACTAGATTTAGCCGAAGTTCAACCATGACTATCTTCTCCATTTCTTCTTCTTTTTAGTTTTTGTTCAACCATGGCTATCCGCTGTAGAAATTTTAGTAGCACAAGAAATGTTGTTTTTTATAACCAAAATAATAAACTGTTACTATTTGCTATAGAAATTTTAGTAGCACGAGAAATGCTGTTTTTTATAGCCAAAATAGCAAACTATTACTATTTGCTGTAGAAGTTTTAATAGTACAAAAAATGCTATTTTTTATAGCTAAAATAGTAAACTGTTACTATTTGCGGTAGAAATTTTAGTAGCACGAAAAACAATAGTTTTTTATAGCTAAAATAGTAAACTATTACTATTTGTTGTAGAAATTTTGATAGCACAAAAAATCCTGTTTTTTATAGCCAAAATGGTTGGAGTTCAATCACCGATGGAAGTCGTCGTTGGTGGTAACCATGGAAGAGAAAAGAACGGTGAGAGAGAGAGAGAGAGAAAGAGAGAGAGCTTAGGGTGAGAGTAAGGAAAACGATGAGTTAGGTATATATAAAGGATATTTTGGTTCATTCATGCTCAAAAGGGGTTATGATAGAAACAAATTTGTTTTGGGTTCTATTGTAAAAAGTATCATATACTAGGGAGCTACGGCCAAAATTCCCTTATTTATATATATTGTTAAAGAAAAAAAATCCACAATAACAAGATCTAAGGAGTTATTTGACAAATCTAAAAACTTGACCAGCTTAAGGTAAGTTTGGCCACTTTTGATTTCATACTGTTTGATAAATCTTTTTTTCTTATTAATCACTAATCAATTTAGCTTTCTTTTGAAAATAAAGTATAAACACAGTTTTTTTTTTTTTCAAACCAACAGTGAGTTAGTTCATTTAAAAATTAGATAACAATTATAAACCGGACCCAGTTTGATCTAGTTTTTGAAGTTCCCGAATAAGCCCTTAAATTCAAATTAAAATGTGATAAATCTTAGTAATTGAATCCACGTTCAACTCCATTCACCGTATTATCTTCGTATCAACCGTCTATAATGAAGTTAATTACATTGCAATCCTAATTGAACTGGATTGGATTAGATCAGAGTTCAATCCAACTACAATCAAATCTCATGTTGGGACTTGAATCCAATTTTAAAAATTTTAAAAAAAATCATGAACAAGTATCTAGGATTTGAGTCTAAATTGCAGAAGCTAAAATAGGTTTATGAGCATTCAGTTATCCACTAACTTGGATCATATTTTTATCCTAAAATCCAAATTATGTTGATCATAAGCAAAACTCTTAACATACTGACAAAAGTCTTGAATTAGTCCCAAAAATTTGAAATTTCTTAACATTTTATCAAATGAATAACACCCATTTTTTCTCTGTATAATGCAATTCTCCAAATTCATAGATGTCTGAAAATTGGATAAGTATTCCGAATAAATTTGGATTGATTGCATCCTTCTATTTTTCTTCTTCTTCTTCTTCTTCTCTTTATTTTTTTTCTTGGTAGATAAAATATCAATTCCCCTTCAAATTAACTCTACTTATCAAATCTTCTCAATAACAACAAATATTCATATCCTAACTTTGTAATAGCATCAGCAATTCTATTTGTTTCTCTATACACATAATTAAGCTTAATAGCTATATCCATATTATTTTCAATAACAATTTTTTTACAATCACTAATTATACTAAAATTTGTCCAATGGCAGTTATCCAAGTGACGTAAACTATTAATAACCAATTCAGAATCACTTTCAACAATCACTTTATTAATTTTTTTGATTTGTTAACATCAAACCATTCCTCAATGCAATAGCTTCCATTTTAGAAATGAAAACATTCTTCTCAAAATAATTACAATGCATAACTATTGGCCTATTGGATTATTTCGAATTATTGGCATCCTTCTATTTTTCATGAATTTCTTT
Organism: Liquidambar formosana; assembly: GCA_039720395.1. Lineage (NCBI taxonomy): Eukaryota > Viridiplantae > Streptophyta > Magnoliopsida > Saxifragales > Altingiaceae > Liquidambar > Liquidambar formosana. Next base: position 20,239,349 of record CM077820.1, read on the forward strand.
TCCACTCTCAATTTTATTCTTGAATTTTCAATTTTCCTCTTTCCCCAACAAAGTCTTCAATCCCCTAGCATTGTATGTAAAACTCAAATTTTCCATATATATATATATATATATATATATAGATATATAGTGGTGTTTTCAATCAGCTTCCGCTGATATAGGGGTATGTTAGTTGGGCTCATCTCATCCATCTATTTCATTTAAGTAGCATCCAACGGCTGTGATAAAGAGATCCATATATCCCTCTTACCCGGATTTGATCCGCCAACAATCACACCCTTCACTCTTGCCTCTCATCCGTTTGAGATCTGAAAAAACACGAAGAAGCTCCCTCCTCTCCATCTCACAGCCGCGGAGAAGCGCACGCCGACAACCCATCCCGCCAACCGAGAAGAAGCTCTCACCGACAGGCGAGAAGCTCTCCGTCAACTGCTGGGTTTGCTTCTCCCTCTTACAGCAGCCGCAAAGCTCCCTCTCCCTCACCTTTATGCTCTCCCTTCTCGTCACCGGCGAACTGGTGCGGCTTCGCGCTCAGCTTTGAAGATTTGACCCCTTACCCCTTCAGATCTAACCTTTCCCTAACACTAAATCTAACACTCACCGCCGTGGATTGCATATTCCTTCATTGTGGCTGGATAAAATTTGTGTCAGCTGGGCTCATCTACAACAAATTTTCAAGTCCAATTATTCCCATGTATATCTTGGATATTTTAAGTGATTTTTGAATTGGTTCTGATTCATTCCCTATTATGCTTAATAGTGATGGAATGATAAAAAAGAACACTCAGCATTCTTAACAGCCATATCTATTGGGCAAAGCACATAATTTCTCCCAAATTGTTCTTCCAAAATTTTTTTTTGAATCCATAAGGGAATTACTAGTATTAATGGAATGAGCCAAAGGAAAATTTGTATCATGATGCTTAGATTAAAATTTTGTACCATCTGGTTCTCTTTAATCATTGAGAAACTTGACTTATTTTTAGAAGTTCATGAATTTCGTGAAGGCATGTGCTTGATGTGGGAGAGAATATGATTCAAAGCAGTCATTGTGCTCCCTTTTAAATAATATAATATATTATTTTTTGAGGCACTCAAAATTGGTTGTGGCAAATCTACACCAGTTCACTGATGGCGAAAAGGGGGAGCGTGATGGTGAGGGAGAGGGAGTTTCGCGGCTGCTGTGAGGGGGAGAAGGAAACCAGCGGATGACGGAGAGCTTCTCGCCGGCGTGAGCTTCTTCTCGGTTGGCGGGATGGTTGTCGGCGTGAGCTTCTTTGTGGCTGTGAGATGGAGAGGAAGGAGCTTCTTGGTGTTTTTTCAGATCTCAGACGGATGAGACGGAAGAGTGAAGGGTGTGATTGTTAGCGGGTCAGATCCGGGTAAGAGGGATATATGGATCTCTCTCGCACAGCACAGCACAGCCGTGGGTTTCTCGCTTCACCGGCCGTCCGCCATCGTCGGCAATCATTTGCCATTGTCCACCATCGTGGGTTTTTCGCCATAGCCATGGGTTTCTCTGGACACACAATATATGTTTACTCAACACTGCAGTTTTCTGTTTAAAGTGCTACTTATCCATAAAAAAATAAAATAAAGTTATGGTGTGAATTAGCAGATCTCCCAACCTTGGTTTTTCTTAAATCACTATCATGAATGAAATGATGTGCCTCCCCAAAATTCTTGTTCGTTGACAATAAAAACTAAAGAAGACAAAAGATCCACCCTTTTTTTATGTTACCTGGCTGAATTATCACGCTTTGACACTTGCTGATTTACCACGATGGAGGAGATGCTTCCAGGTGAAACTTCAGCAGCCTGTAAAGCAGTTAACAATTGACACACATGATTAAATTTGGACATCCGAAACAACCAAAACAAAACAAGAGAGAGAGATTAAAAATCACGATCGGCATTGGCTGACTATGACCAGCAACGTTACCGTGGTGTGTGCCCTGTGAGGCGAGAATGGGAATGAGGATGGACGAACACGTGTTGAAGGGGAAAAATGGGCTTTGCTTAAGTGTTAAGTCTATGGGTTAAAGGGTCATTTCATATGTAATTTTTAAAAACCATTTAAAAATGTCAAATACTAATATTTTAATATTTTTTCGTAGAAAGACATAATGAACATTTAACATCGCCGTTAACAATATACCTTAACATAATATAGGAGGTTTTATGTTAGATTCTTTTTAGTTAGAGGGGATATCCCAAAATAAATAATAATAGAAGAAAATTTTCTACATTTTACCCTTCTATCAGTTGTCAAAATAAAATTAAAAAAAATTCATTTCCAATCTAACTGCCAACAGTGTAGAAGACATGCTTGGGTAGCGTTTATTTCGCCAATTTTTTTTTTTTTTTTTTTTTTTTGGTTAATCAACACTCCTTTATGAGTAAAACTTTAAAGGGGTGTGAAAAAGGTAAAACTTAAAAGGCCTGTGAGAGTTGTGGATGAGTCCAAATAAAAAATAAATAAAAAGAAGGTATGAAAATAATCCCATCCCATCCTTTTACCATGACCTATTAATCTAAGGACACCTCTTTTCATCTTCATTTTCTTTTATCTTTAACTCAAAAGTATCAAAAATCTACTCTCACTGAAATTTAAATTCAAACTAATCACCTTTCATGCAGAGAAATAAGGGCATCCCATAGTAAAAAGGTCTTCGGCATGAAAAATAAGGGCATCCCATAGTAAAAAGGTCTTCTATTCGAATTACCGTGGAGTAAATTTATACAGATATCAAAGATGTTCTTGAATGGCTAAAAATTGAAACTATCGCCCTACGAAGTCTGGGGTCGGCCGTCTGTGCTCTGAGTACAAGCCAGAAGGGATATCCACTTACATATTTTGTAGTTGCTTCTGGAACAAGGATGCCTTTTAGTGTCATTTTCATAGTTTTTGAGGATATTCTCCTCAAAATATTCCCACCAAGCCAAAAAAAAATTTATTTTTATTTCCAATTTTACCATTTGTATCAGAGTGCACTTACCATGTCATGACCTCATCTGTCATCATAAAGCTCTAGAATACACCAGTACACAGAAAATACTTTATAAAGAATCCTTAAAAGGCTCAGTAGACCTGCACTCTCTACACCCCCATTCAACATCCATCTCCACATGGGTAGCTTAGAAGAGGAGAGACTCTTTCAGATGGTCCATGATTTTATTGAATCAGAGTCACCACCACCCATTTTCTCTGCTTCATCACAGTGCATCCCTCTCAACCATGGAACCAATTATTTCACTTTGCAGGTTTCAATTTTCTATTTTCTTTGGATTTAATTTGCTTAATTTCCTAGCTATATGCCTATATGTGTCTAGTATTTGACTTGGTTCTGTGTTTTGCAGGAGATTCTCAAAAGACAGACTCCTGCTGAGATTGAGGTTCTTGAGAGTGTGTTGAAGCATATGAAAAACAAAAGGGATGCAGAGAGGACTATTAGTCTGAAGAAGTGGCTTGTCATGAGGCTCAAAATGGAAGGTTTCAATGCTTCTCTGTGTCATACCTCCTGGCCTACTACTTCCGGGTGTCCTGCTGGTGGGTCTCTCTCTCTTCTTTCTCTGTGGGTGTTTATTTTGCTTCTAAATTCCCAATTTGAATTATGATGTGAAATGTTCTAACGAGTAATTCATGGGTTTTTGTTTTTGTTTTTATTTTTATTATTATTTTCAATTGGAATGAAGTTCTTTTCTATTATTGTAGAAATTTTTTTATTTAAAAAAAATAAAAATTAATCATGGGGCTGTTGAATAAAAAATTATTAGACTTTCATTGACTGTTTACTGGGGTTTTTGGGGAGTTAATTGGGATTTGGTGCTGTAAAAATACCATAGAGTTAGGATTCTATATTGTAAAAACACAGAGCTGTATATAATCGCACGACTGATGTGGTGCTAGTTGCTAGCAAGCTGTTGTAGTATTGGATCCTAATACAGTATGTGGGTCCCACTTGAATAGGAATCTAGTTTTTCAGTTTTTTTTTTTTTTTTTTTAAATTATAAATTATTGAGTCTCTCTTATATATACAGGTGAATATGAATGCATTGATGTTGAGATGAAAGATAAGGATGGTGGATCAGTGAGGTTGATAGTGGACATAGATTTCAAGTCACAGTTTGAACTGGCAAGGCCTACACCAACCTACACACAGCTCTCAGAGACACTTCCATCCATCTTTGTAGGCAATGAAGACAAGCTTAGGAAGATTATCTCTCTCCTTTGCTCAGCTGCTAAACAATCACTCAGGGACAGAGGTCTCCACATACCTCCATGGAGAACAAGCACTTACATGCAGTCCAAATGGCTGTGTGCGCGTCACAGCAAAGCCCCTAGTGGTATTGCTTTTAACAAAGAATATGAAGTTGGCAGAGATAGAGAAGCAAAAGCTGGTGGTGCACCTGGTTTTAGCAAGTGGGTACCTCCTGTGCCAGTGGTGAAGCCTAAGAGAAAGCATTTAGGTGGTGGGTCTGGCTTGTCTAATCAGTTCTCTAACATGAGCATAAACTGCTGCTAATTAATTGAATTTTCTAATTTTGTCGGCAGAGGCCCGGCCAGTTTTGGTCCTTTTTTTTTTTTTTTTTTTTTTTTTTTTTTTTTTTTTTTTTGGGAATGATTTTGTTAAATACTTGGTGATGAGTTCGATCCTTTTTGTACTGACTACTGAGGCATGGGCAATGGTACCAACAACATTTCAAGAGTACTTCTATGGCTCTTCTTGTAAAATTGGCATTACCCAACAGTAGCAAATGGCGATTTAGCTATAATTTCCCTTAAATCACCATATTAAAAAGATCGGTCTTACACACATGATCACTTTTTTAGTCTCCTCTTGTCACATCTCTTGCAAGGGGTGGGGGTTGCACTAGTTTGGGGTTCATGTGAGTCCCTCATCTTATGAGTAAGGCCTCCTCTTATTTTGTAATGTTTGTCATGATAAAAGTCATTGACTCTCTTTTAATTGATTTTCCAAATACCATTTCGTAGGATATAATTATATAAATGACTATAAAAATAAAAATAAAGAAGTAATGCTCTTTATCATTGTGGGTAATTTTTATTTTTTATTTTTCCTCCGAATGACACATATAACTATACTCGTATTTATGTGAAGTCGAAACCAAGATTTTTACAAATTTTATACTCTTATTGAAATGGGATATGCCATTAGCTCTCAGGACCATTGGCATCATTAATTGTGGGTAAAATTGAAAGACCAAAATAAATCAGTTGGTGTGAATGTAATTCATGCATTTTTCTAATTAGAGGGAAAAAAAAAGAAAAAAAAAAACAAGAAGCTTTTTCAAAGTTAGAAACATAGGGATGCAACTTCAACGTGTTGGGAGGTCTGTATACGCTCAACCAGAGCAAGTAAACCTTGTGCCCACGACCATGCCCAACTTGAACATCAACTCGATGGTCAACTCAGGTTCTATTTTATAAGCTTGGATTGTGGTCATGTTGCCTTTTGTCTGGTCGGGTTGAGCTTGGGTTTCCCACTACACCTAACAAAATTAAAAACGAAAAAGAAAAAGTAAATGTTAATATACTTACAGAGAAATCAAAGATGAATTCAAGGTTAAAATACAAGTTATTTCATATTTAAATATAGTTCATATATATATAAACATATTTTGGGCTAATTTTGATGAATAGTGAACTATGACTTTATTCGTATTAGAGAAATTAGTCGAATGATTTAGGTCGATAACGGGACTAAGCTAAGGAAAAAAAAAAAGTGGAGATAATATTCAATTTATAGAGGTCAAGTATTTTATTAGGTCAATGACTCCTTCCAACTCTCGATCTTATCCGTCCTTCCTTCAATAGTTATCTCTTTTCTCTCTCTCTCTCTCTCTCTTTTTCCTTTTTTTTTTTTTTTTTTTTTCTTTTGTTACTACATCCTTCAATAGTTATCATTTCGAACTCCTGACCTCATCCATCCTTCCTTCAATAGTCATCATGTTTTCTTTCCCCGCTTTTATTAATATATTAATATATTAATACGATTATATTCCCATCAGCACGTGTTGATAAAATGTACCTCATAACCTACTAATGCATAAGGTACAACTCCCAATACGGGTGTTGATATACCTCATATCAGCACGTGTTTACCTGATCATTATCTTGTATCAATATATCATACTTAACCTAAGTATGCTTACTCAATTTGGCAAAAAGGCAGAACAAGCCCTCTACTTGTTAGTGTCACGCCAATTCAAATCATGGACACACTTTTGATCAATTAATGGACTCAACAAAGATCCTCTTCATTGCAATAGATGGTCTAGTAAAATCTGAATCATTCATACTATATGGGTCTCACATGCTATGGTGGATTTTACATGACCACACAGTAACTGTTTATATTTAATTAGACTATCCAGTAAATGAAGAAAATCTCTCCCCAAAAGAATCGAAATTAAATCAGTCCATTGTCCATTATATAGTAGTATAGTACATAGAGTGTTCAAATTTCAACACAAGATGGAAGCATCTTTGCAACATAATCATGCCAAAATAAACTAAAAAATAAGGCCATTTATTGAAATCTTGGAATCAGTCTTCTATGCAAGGTAAAGAAGAATATTTATTTTGATGCTATTGAAGAATGGGCTCATTCCAAATCATGGAAGGTATTCAGCCAATTGATACAATTTGACGGTACATGGTGATTAGAAAATGTATTTTTTAAAATTAAAAAAAAATATATCAAGAAACACAACAATGCAAAATGCGTTTCCAAAGTGGGATCATATTTAATGGGAAATTATTATATGGTAATCATTTTGGAAATGACTTGGAAACTATTGGGCAGCCAAGACGTGGTAAAATTCTACAATTTTTAACTTTAATTGTTTTCAAAGCATAGGGGGAAAATGTTTTCCATCATTCATTGAATTACTTCATTGTCATAGCCCTTTCCATAATAATTAATGATCTTCTTCATGCTTTTATTCAATACCCAAATAATCACTCCTTAATGGGAAAAAAGAAAGAAAAAATATATCCAATACCCAATTGAACTTTAATGAAAAGCTAGACTCCCTTGATCAGAAAAAATATATCCAATACCCAATTGAACTTTAATGAGAAGCTAGACTCCCTTAATCATGTAGTCATATTTAGTTTACAATTAAGGCTGTGCTAGCATGACAGATTGTCATTGCTAGGATCAAATCATAGCCACAAATGGATTTTAATCCACCAAAAAATATTTCAAGGTCAGGGTTTATTATTTTTTATGATAATAATTTGACTGTCTATCATGCCATCATTTTCCTAACTCTTATGGGCATCTCTATCAAAGTGATGAATGAGCAGTTCGATGTAGATCTTTTGTCTGATCCAAGATATATTAAATAAGTGTGTTAGAGTCATTCATGTGGTTTATTCAAATATTCAACCATATCCTATTTGAGAATTCAGAATGATAAAAGTCCAGAAAAACCAGGAATCTTAAAAAGAAGAAACCATTGGCCCTTCTCAAAACAAGTGGCACAAAACAAGGGGACAGAGCCTCTGCCACCAACCCTCTAGTAGTATTCATATACAAAAAAAAGGTAATGCTTTTGTCAGACTGGGACTAGCTTATTGTATTTTTCTGTGTGAGTAGAGTGTAGTGTTCCTTAAAATCACAATAGATAAACATCGGTTATGTTCCATGTATTGGGTTGTACTCTTTGCATTGGTCCAATGTACCTACTCATGCATAAGGTACAACTCCCAATTTCACTACCTCTTGTCTAACCTGAGGAAAATGCTCCTCCCAAACCCCAAAAAAAAGAAACCTATCAATCCTGGAGTAGACCATCTTGCATATTGGACCAAGTAAAAGAAGCATTTGATAATGGAGAATCACACAAATTACAATCTCTAATAAAACTATCAAAATCTCTCATACTCCTGGTGACTCTCGAACCATGCAACTTTTCACCAGTCAACCTAATGACATTAAAGTCACCACCCAAACACCAATGCAGACTACAAAGTCCAAACAAATTAGATAGCTCCTCCCAAAATTCAACTCTAAATCTGGGACTATTCGGGCCATAACCCCTGTAAAGCCACCACTCAAAACCATCTGAACCCTTAACTGAGATGGAAAAGGAACCTAAAACCAACTCTGATTTAACCACAACTTTATCATCTCATACAATTAGAATACCCCTTGACCTACCACAAGAAGGTAAATAAGCCCAATCTCTAAACCTTGCCCCCCAAATACACTTAACAATCTTCGTATCAAAAAATTCCAATTTTGTTTTCCTGTAGTATTACAATGTCTAGACATTCCTTAGACAAAGCCTCCTTAACAGAACTATGCTTCTTCCTAGACGAGATCCCTCACATTCCAACTAAGAATCTTCATTTAGAAACCAAAATCACCCCATTCCTAATTCTAGAACAAGGCCCCCTTCATAGTTCAAACCCAACAGTAAATTTATCAACTCCCTAACCCCTTTACTCCCTCTGCCATTCTTGCCACCGGCAGTACCCTTAGCCCTATTAACTTTACCAAATCCACACTTCTTGCCCCTACCTCTCATCTTAACTAAGGACAAGTTCATCTGGGATAAAAAAACCTTTCAAATTTTCAAACCCCTCTTCATCAAGAGAAAAGGACACCGAATCTTTTAAATCCCTACTCCATTGAACACCTCTATCATCACCACCAGCTGACTAAATACCACCAACTCTCCTACTGCCATTGCTTTCCAATCTAGAGGGTATTCCCTCATCTAGATCCAGAGATAAAAAGAAGAAAGAGAAGGAATTTTTTTTTTTAAGTCAAACCAACCCTTCTGAAAAAAGAATCACTCAAGCTTAATGATACACAAACAACAAAAAGAAAACAGGAAACCAAGGAAGAAAGAAAAAGGGGAAGGAAAAAACAGAAACTAACTACTGGACCATTTACTACACATTCTTTAGTAAATGAAAAATATGATAATAGATCAAAACTTTGGTGATCATATAAGCTAGCTGCAAATACCTGGTACAGAGCACAACTTAGCTCCCTTTGCCATATAAAACTGTTGCTCCCATGAAAATTTGGTTAGCATTAAAATATCCCATTCTTATACTCAAGGAAAAAACTTCAGGAGTGAAAAAAATTGATACAAAATAAACATCGAAATTATGAAATTTTTAGTGAAACAATAAAATAGAACGCGGAGTGACATAACCAGTAGAACGATTACAGATTATTCAAACATAAATGATAGAAACCATAGAGTGAAGTTTACATTGTCATCCAAAATTTTAAAACAAAAGCATTCATAGCTTAATAAGAATATATAAGGACAACCCAAACAAAGTCTTTGAGTCTCCCTAACATGTAAATCCATGAATGTAAATGCACCCAGACAGGAATATTTGGGATATGATAATGTGATAGGCAGGCAATATCAAAAAGTGACCATTGAATAGAGTTTCCAAAGCATCAGATAAATGTAAAATGACTTAAGAATAGATCAGATGGAGTAGTTCATTATCATTAAATATGTAACAAATCACAGTTTCAAGATCAGTAATGTAATCATACAAAAGTTTGCATGCCAAGAAATGCCCCAGCCCAAGAATTCAAAGACTCTTAAGCAGAAATCCTGCAACAATACAGACAAATTCAATCAAAAACAAAACAAAACAAAACCAACAAACAGAAAGGCATTTAATGTTAAAGAGATCAAAGCAAACTTCCAAAAGCTCCATCTATGCTCAAAATCATCCTCTTTTGGAGGTAACCCAAACACCCAATAAAAATAAAAAATAAAAAATAAAAAATAAATAAAAGGAAGGAATAAAAAATCAATCAACATGATTATATGCCTTCTTCAAGGATTATTTTTCCCCAAAATATCTCAGGAAGAATTGACATACCTATCACAGAAGCAAGTTGAGAGGAACACGACAACACTGCCATACTCACTCGTTCAAAACTATCTAGATGATACAAGCATAGATTTATGGGCATTGTGATTATTATCTGTTGCCTCTGCAGAGCTATAAAACTATTCCTTTTCAAAAGTCTCTACCTTTCTTCAAGGCTTTGAAAGAAACACCAAGGAGTCGGCTGAAACTTTTTTCCGCAACCAATCTGAAGCTCTGTAGTGGTCTGAAAACTGCCAATATGCCAGTCCACCACTTCCAAAAGTACATTAAGCTTAGCTAAAGGCATTGCCTCCCTACTCAACCTGCTGAAGGTCCATTTCGTCCAAGTTAAACGTATTTCCTTTGTAAATTTAACATCACAGCTCACAAGTTGACCAAAAATCATAAACCCAAGAGGAGGGGAGGAAGGATTCTGTCAACTTTCTCCAAGAACTCAAAATTCTTATTAAGTTACTAATTAATGGATAACTGGCTAGAAAAACAGAAAAATAATAGGAATCAATAATATCAAACAATGCAAATCAGAAAATTACTATTGAATAATAAATGGGAACAAAAGCAAATTGGTTCAAGAATGAGCTACAATACCAATTTTCCCCATGCAACCTACCATTTTGCTTATTACAAAACAATGCAGAGGCAAAATGAGAGACCAGGCAAACTCAAATGAAACACTCATCCCAACTGTTGGAAAATTGAAGTCAAAATTATAAGTTGCTCTGATTCCACATATTCTCAAGCAACCAAACACAACAGTGAGAATCCATTTGCCAGAGTGATGAGAAACGTGAAATGGAATACTTACTGAAAATTACTGAAGATCAATTTAGGAAATTACTGAAATGCCCCTTTTTAAAGTCCGTTCCTGTCATTCTGGATGATGGCCACCCTTGAACTATCCCATTCATAATGATGGATTTGTTCACAAAGTTATATGCCAAACACAACGAACTAATTCAATTTGTATGGCATAAGCATTACCAATATCAAAATAGAAACAAAAATACTAACTGTTTTAATTGTATCAAAATATAAATCTTCGTCACCAAATGAAAGTCCTAATTAATGTAATAGTAGACATGAGATGCACCCAAGATTTCATGGGCCAGCACACTAACATTTTAAAAGTGAACACAAAAATTAAAATGAAAAATAAGTTCACTACACACAGCAACTATATGAATCTTGAAACAGTGAATTCTAGATGAAGCGTAATGTGCATCTCCCCAAGTCAAATATAGGTTCAAACCCATAATTCTATAAAAGAGGTACTGTACAGGGTGACCAGATAATCTATTCTAAATTATCAGCATTTGTACATTAGTTCTAATATTGATACAATTCTATAAATGAGGTATGGTAACAACAAAAGCTTGATTTCAAGTACAGCAACAGAGATTGAATTGCATCAACCACTGTTAAAATCCTTCTGCTATCATTCAAGAAAACAATTTATCAACAGGATGCAATGGTTCAGACTCATGTTGAATTCAGGTTTGGAATATATCAAAACTCCCCTCTATAACCCCCAGAACCAAAGTCCTCCCTTCTGGAACTGGCAATTTGCATCCTTTTCTGATGTTCTAACTTGGGGCAATCAAGGATCCTATGACCAAGCCCGCCACAGTATGCACAGCCCTTAACCCCACTGGTGTCGGTAATCGCATCAACTTCTTCCACTGGATCATTAAGCTCTGCCAAGACCGGAGGAATCCTCTGTTTTGCTTCTTGTAAAAGATGTTTCAAATCAAGAAGTGTTGTCCCAATCTGATTCTTGTTTATAAAGGTTGTTGCAATTCCCGTATTGCCGCATCTTCCAGTCCTCCCAATCCTGTGAACATAGTTCTCAATTTCTGCTGGCATGTCATAATTTATGACATGCTGAATGTCAGGAAAATCCAAACCCTTCGAGGCGACATCAGTTGCAACCAAGACATCTTTCTTGCCTGCTTTGAAGGATGAAATGGCACGCTCCCTCTCTTCCTGATCCTTGCCTCCATGAATTGCCACGGCTTCAACTCCTTTCAAAAGGAGATATTCATGAACATCATCAACATCAGCCTTCTTCTCACAAAATATTACGACAGGAGGTGGGGTTTTTTGTAGGCATTCAAGAAGGTAAACAGTCTTTGCCTCTTGCTTCACATACTCCACTTCTTGAATCACATCAAGATTTGAGGCTCCTGCTCTTCCCACGTTAACAGTGACAGGCTTTACCAAAGCACTTTGAGCAAAGTTTTGAATATTCGCTGGCATGGTGGCAGAGAATAGAAGAGTTTGCCGTTGAGCTTTAAAGTGGTCAAACACTTCCTTTATGTCATCTTCAAAGCCCAAATCCACCAATCTATCTGCCTCATCTAAAGTAACATACCTGTAGAAGAAATAGTTGTTGGAAAAATCATTATCGTGATCATAAATACTAAAAAACCAAACAAAAGGCAGGTAGAAACAGTGGATAAATAACTACACAAGCTTTACTCATCTGTGCTTACCTACAGTTGTTGAGATTCATCATTTTCTTTGCAAGCATATCCTTCAATCTCCCAGGGGTAGCAACAACAATATGTACGCCCTTCTTCATAACTTCCAACTGTGACCACATATCAACCCCGCCAATACAAAGCAAGGGCCTCAACTCGGGATATCCGTACTCCCTCAAGGGAATAAAAAACTCTTCCACCACCTCATATGTCTGCCTAGCAAGCTCTCTCGATGGGCAAATCACCAACCCAAAAGGCCCTTCCCCAGGAACAGCAGGCATCATCACCTCCTCTTGCAACGCCAACATAATCAATGGTAGCACAAAAGCCAACGTTTTTCCCGAACCTGTAAATGCAATTCCTATCATATCCCTTCCAGATGAAATCACAGGAAGCCCTTGCACCTGAATAGGTGTTGGCTTCGTAATCCCTTTGGCTTCCAACTTCTTCAATATTGGTTCAGGAAATCTCATATCCTTAAAACTCTTAATTGGAGGGGGAATGTCTTCACCGTCAACTACAATACGCCACTGTTTTCGGATGGATTCACACTCCTTGTTGGACATCCTTCTAATAGGCAATGGTGGCTTCCAGCCTGTGAATAGAGGCTCCGTGTAAGAAATTCCCTTTGCCAATTCACGAACAGACATCAGCGTCTTTCTATCTGCTAAGTGCTCAATCATTTGTTTCTCTTGCTGGACAATATGCTCAGAAGGGGTGATCTCAGGAAGATCAAGCTTGAGCTGTGACACCTTTACAAGCAGACTGGGTCTGGCCACAGCATGTTTCTGAGATTCATCTTCAAGGGCAGAATTCCCCTTGCACTGAACAATTTTCTGCGCTTCCATTACTCTACGCTTCTTCACAGGGATATATTCAACATAATCATCTTCTTCTCGCTTGCATAAAGTAGCTGTAAAACAAAAAAACAAAAAAAATTAGATAACTATAAAACTGTATTATAAGGGACAGTTAAATCAAATTTATTGAGGTTTTAATGCTGGAAGAGCAAACTACATGGTCTAAAAAACTAACAGAGAACTATAAAAACAGAGTAAATTAACGTAAAAATAAATATTCAATAATTATCAATTCAGAATGAACAAAATGCAAAAAAAAAAATCTCAAAAGAGAATAATGAATAACAATGTAAAATTACAAGTTTTTGAGTTGAACTAACATTCTAACTAGGAACTCACGAGACAAAACTTCACATTTAGGGTAAAGATAAATATCCAAAAAACAAATAAAGAAAAAATGACAGAAATCTCTATAAACAGGTCCAACAAATAGTTACAAGAATCTTGGGGAAACAATGTAATGTTTTCAAGTTTACAAAAAAGGTAAACCAAAACCATTGTGCAGTCAGATAGAATAATGAAACAGTTCATTATCACAACATAACAGGCAGCAACATAAGGATTACTTGTATTGAAGAATATCAGCCTCTAATTGTTACACCAAAATGGAATAAGAGGCAGAATTACAATTTCAGCTTCATTTCTGACAAAATCAGAATGAAGCTAAAATTATAATTCAGTTTATTGGAAAACATGAAGAATTAGAGTGCAAATTTTGGAAATTTAAAGTCAATTCCAATTCCTGTTTTTGGATGAGTTAGAACCGAATTTACAAAAACCTATGTAAAGGGAATATTATACAATGCATATTGCAATCAATTATTGACATATACAAGCTAATTAAGTAGGCCCATGTCGTCCAATTGTTGGGGACATGAAGCTTGCCCTTAGAATGCTCGATAACCACAATATTAGCAATGTCCATGATGATGATAATGTCCACAATATGCATAATATACCCAAAAAGTGTCTAAGTGGGACACTCATATCAACCTCCAAAGCTCCTACCCTTGTCTGGCTGAAATTGCAAAATAAAAAAAATAAAAAATTTGTATTCTTCATAAAATTTAAATTCTAATAGCAAGTTCTATCACCATACTAGGCTTTCATTGGGTTTCCCTTTAGAAGTCCTACCTCTAAGGCACCCTTCAAGAAAAATGACGGGTACATGAATGAAGCGGCATTCTTAAGAAATTGGCTGAGGATTGTGACGAAACCATTGCCATGCCTAACACAATCCCTCTTCCCAAGTGTGGGAAGGATACAATTTTAACGCCATAGGCATGAGGGGTAGTTAAACTGTGAGAAAGTGAAGCACCCTAGTGGCAAAGTTGCCTACTGCCTATGAAGGTGGGTGGCGTTGGAAAACGAGATATCCCACTCGACCCCCCCGCCAAAAAAAAAAAAAAAAAAAATTGCCTCCTATTAAGGGGTGAAACAAACCTGTGCAACCCCACCAAAAAACAAAAACAACAAAACAACAACAAATGCCTCTTATCATAAAACCCAAGTCTACCCAAATACTTTGCAAGATGGACTAAAACCCCAAAAAAAAAAAAAAAAAACCGGAATTGGAAGAAGTTTATCCGTTTGAGCTTGTGGAGTACCATTGCCCCACCATCATTAGCAAAGGACTTTCCCCCAAGAAAATGGGCTCTTTGCAACCAATCCTAAAGGAGTATTGCAATGTGATACAATGAGAGGCCTAGAGCGGACTTGACTTTGTTCTCTCAGATGTTGAGTATAGTGCCTGACACTACCTTGTCAAGCAACTGTCAAGGTGGAGAGTCAAATTAATGAAGAAGTTTAGAAATTGCTCCATGCTGGCTTCATCATCACTAATGAAGAAATTTAGAACTTGCTCGATGCTGGCTTCATCCAAGTAATACAGCACTATGTTTAGATAGCTAACATTATTCCTATGAATGGAAAAATGGGCATATATGGTGTTGTGAGGACTTGGGGACTTCCGAGATTTGAATGAAGAGTTTCCTAAAAATAATGTTCCCGTGCCTAACATTGATACACTAGTGGATGCCATTACCGGCCATGAAATGTTCTCATTCATCCATAGTTATCATTACAGGACAAGCCCGGCCAGTCGGACAGGTGAATGGGTGATATGGGCCTTAGGCCGCTTCAGTTCAGCAAGTGGAGCAATTTTGCGAGACAACCACTTTAAACTGGATAAATACATTCAAACCGATCGGATTTTAAGTGAACTAGTATTAAACCGGTCAGTTGGACTGGTCC
This sequence comes from Liquidambar formosana, assembly GCA_039720395.1. Classification (NCBI taxonomy): domain Eukaryota; kingdom Viridiplantae; phylum Streptophyta; class Magnoliopsida; order Saxifragales; family Altingiaceae; genus Liquidambar; species Liquidambar formosana. The sequence continues at coordinate 20,254,849 of CM077820.1, forward strand.
TTTATGTACAGTAGCACTACACCAGACAACATGTCAATCGAATATCAAAGAATGCTGACTGTGGGATTCGAAATTGGAGTGCATAACATGGAGGAGAACATGTTATGCACTAAACCACTTCAACACTTGCGAAGATACATACTAAAAAATGCATACACCCAAAGTAAAATATATTTCAAATAACATATAATAAACATACACCAAATACATTACAAGCAAACTAAAAAACCAAACTCATGAACTACAATAAAACTCAAATGTTATCTGATTCAGAAAAGCCATGGGCCTGAAAACTTGTTGAACATATATATACATATTAACAAACAAAAAAACAAACAAACATAAAGCAATTAGCAACACAGAAACCAACCCACAAGCCCTAAAATTGACTATCATGAGCAACGATCCACCATCGACTCATATAAAAATAAAAAAATAAAAAGGGATGCTAATAATCAAAATAAGATTATAGATATATGGGTGCATATGAGTACCAGATCCGAGAATATCCGTCAGAACATTAGCCGACGAGCTTGGGTCTGCCCCACTCACCACGGCCATCGAATAAGCAGCCAACATCTTTATCTCTCTGCTCAATACAGAGAGAGAGAGAGTAATGGGTAGAGAGAGAGGATACTTGGGCGATTCGAATACGGAGAGATGAGACAAGGAAGATTGCTCTGAACGCTGGATCGAGTTCGCGAGGAAGATTGCTCCAACAAGAGTTTCTACCAGAGGTGGGGATTAGAGGAGTAGAGTACGTATAAGTAGGGTTTTTGGTTTAGGTTGAAACCTGACTCTTTCTTCTGTTAGGACTAGGAAACCGGCCACTGGACAAATAAATTAGGGTTATTTTATATTTAAAAAAAGAAATACTATAATTAATGATATACGTAGTAGTTAATATTCCCACTCCTTAGAGGAATAATGATTGGGCTTACTTTCTTGATAATGATAAATTTCCTATTAAATCAACTATTTGGCTGTGTGAGAATTACGGAGAAATTACCGATGCATTCCACTTTTTCGCAGTAACTCTTTCGGTTATTGACTTATATCAAACTCACTATTGACTTTACTCTAAATTGGAAAGTATCTAAAATCTCCCATAAAAATTAAATCATACCCAAAAACGAGTAGCCATTTAATCCAACATAAACAAAATCATATCTATTAACCCCAATTCATTAACTTTCCATCTTCTCTTATTAAAAAAAAATAAGATAGGACTAAAATACCCCCATGATGCTAATGTGTTTAATGACTAAAATTACCCATTTTGTTAATTACACTCTTACCCCCCTTCCCATTCTTAGTACGTGCTCCCCCTCCTCCCTTTTTGATGTGCTGTTACATATGATTTGTGAATCTTCCTTTTGCAATGTAAAAGATTGTCTTTAACCAAAAAAAAGAAAAAGAAGAAAAAAACGAGATTGGACAATGGAACTAGTCCAAATGGGCTCTTAAGACAAATTTCTTCGAACAAGAGCAAATTCCCTTTTGTGTTATTGAGTGTAAGAGTAAGGCATTTACTGTCAAGCTTTCCAAGCATGGTGGCAAGGTTTTCACAGGCACACTTAAATGCTCGATTCTGTAAGGGAATAAGCATTTCAAAAGCTCCAAGACAAATGTTGAGGCAATCATGCTTCTATTGCTTACTCTTCCCAAACTGCTTGAATCAATGGGAAGTGTACTCCATAGTTTGTAAAAAGGTTTGAAAGAGAATAAGAGAAATATATGTGAAGGGAGTCTTTTTTTTTTTTTTTTTTTTTTTTTTCTAATAGATATTTTGTACTACAATTTTTTTTTCTTTATCCATTTTACCCACTTTGATGTATTCCTTACAATAATTAAAAATAAAAGATAAAAAATCATTGTGTAATATATCATGGAGGATTGGAGTTTAAAATGAGTAGCCATTGTGTAATACTACAATATATTATGTTGGCATGTTATGGAACTTAAAATGTTCTATTGCTGGGATATGGAGGACATACATATGGGGGTACTTCGATGGACTTGAGAGGTGGCATAGAGGACATGCCTTCTTTGTTTAATCTAGAGTTTTCTTCTATGTAGAGTAGAAAAGGGGTATTTTAGTCCATCATTAATTTTTTTTAACAAAAGGAGATGGAAAGTTAACAAATTGGGGTTAATCGATATGATTTTGCTTCATTTGGATTTAATGGATAGATAAAATATTTAATGGGGTTTGTATATATGATTTTATTTTTTAGGGAAGTTTTAGATATTTACTCTAAATTATTACAAACAAAAAAAAGTTGATAGTCAAAGCGTCCTTCTTGGGAATTAAACCTAATAAGGCAAATGCATTGGTAATTTCCCCACCGAAGGTGGATGAAGTTAAATTTTGATAGCTTTGTCTTAAGAGATGATAGAAGAGTTGTGTCAATGGCATCATCTTTAGAGCTTGGCAATGATTGCCGAATGGACCACTCCTGGAAATGGTTTGATTGCAGCTTTTATTAATTGGTTTCGAAGAATTCAAATTTAAAGAAGACTTCCTATTGGCAATTCAAACAATTTGTGACACTTCTTAAGCACTCTTTCCACACCTTGCGAGGTGACCAACCGTTGGGAGGAGAAAGATAACCGGCGGGAGGAGAAGAGAGGCAGAGAGGAGAGAGAATGGGCAAACGAGAAATGGGAGAAATGAGTTTCAAAATTAATTTTGGGGGGTTTTCTGAGATGCACCAAAACGCTGCCGTTTGGAGCGTTTTCTGAGTTTAGAAGCTAACGGCGTTAGCATTTGGACGTCAATTGCTTACACCAAATCTGAGTCATTTCTTCTTTTTCCTTGCCACGTAGCGGCCATCCAATGGATACTGCACCATGCAATAAAAGTTGCCAACTACACCAAATCCAAATCCAGGGAAAAGGCTGCTGTAAGCCCTGCCCTTATGAATTTCTATGGGTACGTTCTCCTTCAATTTATACGCTACAATACAATTAAGATGCACGTTTCATAATCACGGGGATTAGGTTAGACTACTGTGAGACCAAAATCATTCTAAAGAGATTTTGTTAGCCCCCCAAATCATTGGATTTGGAATTACACAAAAATACCATCTTATAAATTTTATGGTCAATTTTATAAGAATATTACACACCAAACAAATATTTACATAATTCCTCCCTAAAGCACACCAATCATCAAGGCCGACCCTAGGTATAATAAACCAAAACAGCTGCTTAAGGTTTCACTTTTTTGGTGAAAAAAAGGAATCCCAATAAACATATACCTTATAGTAGGTCCAAGAGAAAAATAGGTAATATCTGTGAAAGAGCTGATATTACAACCCCCAAACTTTATTTGTACACCCCACCAATTTTTATTTTTTTAAAGGTTTAAGAAAAGTATAAAAGGTTTTTATGAAAATTGGTCGCGTAATCCATTAGGAAACATCATTTTGAACAACTTTGTAGAAAAAAGTTTTTCTAAAATAAGTCGTTTAAGTAGATTTTTTTTACCATTTACCATATCTATTTCATTTTTTGCCAAAAAATCAACTTAAACAAAATTTGGAAAAACTTTCTTTTGCAAAGTTGTTTGAAATGATGTTTTCTAAGGACTATGTGAACACTTTTCATAAAAACCTTTTATATAAGTCTAAAATTTAAAAAAACTCAAAATTAATGGGATGTACAACAAAATTTTGGAGTTGCAATAACCACACCCTATATAAGCAAATATTAGTAATTATATAGGCAAGCAAAATTTGAGTTGATACTAGAAAAAAAAATTGTGAGTACTTAGATTTTTTATTTATTTATTATTTATTTTTGTTGTGGGAATACATATAGGGGGCCTCATTTTACGACTTCACTAAGGGCCTCCGAAAACTCAGGCCAACCCTACCAATTATGTGAGCCATTTAGGTGAGTTATATGTATTTTTTGTAGCACTACAATTAAAAAATGCATCGTTACAATGAAAATGCATCGCATATGAAAAAAAGGTTTCTACTCTAATGCATGTATGTAAGCCATTTTCTTGTATCACCTACATTTCCCTCCACCTTCAACCGTTTTTTAGAGGATGATTGGTAAATTTGCATGTGAGCCATTTCTTGAGGCAAATCTTAAGTCAAGTCATTTTGGTCTCACCAAATGCATTACCTATTGGAGCACCTAATTTTCATACATTGGGTAAAATATAGATTTGGCTCATTGTTGGAAATGCTATTAGACTATATTTATTCATGCACTTTGATTTGAGTGGGAGACATATTATGGGATGATATGTTGCGGGTGAATAGTACGGAGGTGCTATGCTTGTCGACATAACCCATGCAAAGGTTTTATGAATTTATGGCACAACAGTATAGCTCAAGGGAGAGCTCATAACAAGACAATAAAGGTGCCCTCATGATACCAACACATCGGTTGGTTCAGTGGTTAGCAACTCTCGGCCTGTTTGTTAGGCTTGGGTTTGAATCTCCCCCATAACCGATTGTTAACGGGCATCCCCCTCTGCACCCTGCCCTGGGGGTTGGCATAGCCTAGCTACCCCAGGCTTGGGTTTGAATCTCCCCCATAGCCGATTGTTGACGGGCATCCACCTCTGTGCGCCCTACCCTGGGGGTTGGCATAGCCTAGCTACCCCTTGACCAAAAAAAAAAAAAAAAGGAGGAAGGAAGAGGGTGCCCTCATGATAGTTGTATTTTGTAAATCTTGTCATGATGATATCAAAGTGGGCTCAAGGAAAGGGAAGTACATGCACCTACTCTCATACAAAGCTTGATGAAGAAAAGAAAAATAGTTAATTACGTATTTAAAATAACAAGGTAAGAAAAAGAAAATGACTAAAATAATTAAGATAAGAATTGATATTTAAGTAATTTTAGATAATTTTCTTTTCCTTTTCCTTTCATTTTTCAAGATCTCAATGAATTTTAAGGATTGTAAGAGCATCTTCAAAAGAGATGTCAAATTTTAAATCAGCGCAAGAAAAGTTATATAAGGCATTATCAAATTTTAAATTTATCTTCAATCAAATTGCCTTTGCTGAGTTGGAATTAAAGCTCATCTCTTGATGACAAATTTGACATCCTTCAAGGTCACATATGCTTTTTTATTATTTTGATTATTTTATTCCAAATTTAACCATTTAAACAATTGATTCCTTCATTTTTGCATTTGACATATTGAGTGTAGTGTTTTGTTTTGAGTAAGCCTTCATATTTGGCACATCGAATGGATTAATCACTTTTAAGTGAGCCTTCAAATTACCACATAAGCTTTCATTTTGTATTTGACATAAAAAAAATAATAATAATAATAATAATAAATAACTTCTCTTTTGGAGATGCTTACTTCAATTTCTTCACATCCAAGGAAATGAAATCACTTTATTGTTTGTAAAGTGGAGCCTATCAATATAATCACAAAATGATAAACTATTAAAATAGCATTAAGATAATACTTTCAAAATCCTTACATCACCTTCTATTGAAAACTTCAGACAAAACTTTAGTGGCCCTGGCATAGGAGAGAGAAAAAAAAAAGAAAAAAAAAAAGGGTATTGTCTAGGCAAAAATTAGTGTCCAATTGGGAGGCTGACATTCATTCTATGATGTAAAATCGGTCGAATTCAAACCATTTTCTATTTCCTTTTTCGGCGACAATATATGAGAGGGAGACAAAAAAAATATTCGAAATAATGGAGATTGTTAAAGTGATCAAATATATATTCAAAGTAAGAGATGATGGATTTTGAAAATTTTCATTGATGGGTTTTCTTTTTTCTACTTGGAATTAGCACTACTATGATTCTATTCTTCTGCTGGATCTAGACTGAATTAGGTTGAAAATTCATTATTTAGGGTCTGTTGCTAGATCTAGACGAAATTAGATTGAAAACTCATTAATTAGGGTCTGTTTGAATATTCTAAAAATTACCTCAGATTGTGTTCGAAAATTTTAGAAATTGGATAAGTTTGGGTCTATTCCAATAATGCTGTGTGATTTTTAGATGAAGGACAATTTGTGATGGACACTATCTTATCAACTTGATGGAGCTATCATAACCCAAATTCATTTTCTTGGGAGAGTTAAAGCTCAACGACACTGCCGAGATCACACCCAATGGCTCTGCCATGCCGATCAATGCTACTACAGTTCTACAAACAGGTCAAGTCTTCTATACCCTGCCCTTCAAATTCAAGAACTCTTCAACTAGCACTATGCAATCCTTCTCTACCTCCTTTGTGATCTCAATAAACCCTCTATCCCCATCTTTTTTCGATGATGGAATATCTTTTGTTATTTCCCCATCGAAAACTCTCCCTTAATACATGCGAAGCCGCTATACCCAACTGTCCAATGATACTAAATAAGAAAACATGTCACAAAATATATTTTCAATCAAGCTTGAGGAGGGACTTGCAGTTAGCCGTGGCTATGAAGAAATTGATAATCATGTTGGCATCAATATTAATGGCGTTACGCTAGCCAAGTACTCGCCGTTGGGTTATTTTACAGACATGAATGGGGGCTTCAAGAAGCTAGAGGTTGCAGCCAGAGAGCCGGTGCAAGTTTAGGTGGAATATGATGGAAGAAGCAAAGAGCCAAATGTTACACTGTCTCCTATAAATGTACCAAAGCCCAGTCTCCTTCTTTTGTCTACTGCGCTAGATCTCTCGCTGCTTATCTTTGAAAACATGTACGTTGGTATATCTATTACTAATTTAGCATCTCTTTCATCTCATTACATATTGGGTTGGAGCTTTAAGATGAATGGCCAAGCACAAGATTTTGATTGTCCACAGCTTGCCAAGTTCACTCCAAGAGAAGAGGGTTCTCGAGGTTTTGGAAATTGGACCTGTACTATTATTCAAGTAAACTGTTCCTGTCAATTTGAGAAAATTTCAATAAAAATAACCGAATGTTGGGAGGTGGAATATGGGCAGAGTAGATTTACCTGAAGAGTGTGCATTAGAATGTGTAATGGTATAGGCTTGTAATGCTTGGCCAAAAATAAAGGAAATGTCATAATCTAGTGTTACAAAGCCAAATCCATGTTCAAAATGCCCAAGGGATGACATGGTAGTATGTTGTATAATATGGAGTATTATCATAATTGTTTTTGTTTTAATTGTTGTTGTTGCTGTTTTTGTTTCTCCCCAATCTTATGGGGCTACTTCATCACTAGTGGCATATATACAATGAAAAGTCTCTTTTGTTTCTGGACACAAAAAGTTTCTGGAAATTCATGGGTATTAAGGTTTTGCAAGTTTTCCACAACTTCTCTGTTTCACATACTTGTTGGATTGGTTTTGCAAACTATTCCTCCCATAAAACAGATAATTTGATTAATTCTTCGAATCACCAACTTCATCCTTTGGACACCCCACCTATGAGCTAAAGAGACACTCCGAATTTCATTAGAGTGAAACTGCTAGCCTTAGCCCTCACTACCAACTGAGCTATATTAAAGTTTGTTGGCAGGCAATATGATTTGCTCTTTCATTAAATCTCTTAAATGGCATCCGATAAAATTGAAATGATACAGCAAACTTTAGCATAGCAATGATGGCGAAGAAAAGGAAGAAAGAAGAGAAAAGAGAGAGAGAAAGAGAGAGTGATCTGGATAAACCATGTTAGCAGGTGCACGAGAAATCATTTTAATTAATTGATACCGATCTTTTTTGTATAAAATACTCTTAGAGTGTCTTTAGGCCATCCTAACAATTTAGTTACTGACTCAAGAATCTTGCTTTTCAGACCTATATGAATTTCTTACTTAGTAGCTTACCTGAACTAAAGTTGCTTCTCTCTTTTATAGCAACCAGTGTGCCACTGTATATTGGATGCAACAGGCTGGCAAACCTATAACTGGCCATCTAATGGATTATTTCAACCTCACCTATTTGGGGATTTCCCTTCAAGTTTTGTGCAATCCAGGTTTGCAAGTCTTTTTCGAATAGGTATATGGGTACCCGTTTTGCTGAAAAGACTATTTCCTAGATCTTAATTAGTCGTTTAGTCATTTAATTAATTTCTTGCTGCAAGAAGATTGGCTAGAGATTTTATGCCAAAAGACTAGCTAGCCCTGTTCTGTTCAAAAGGAAACACGGTAATTCATTCACAAAGAAGAGATGAATAAAATATTTACTTTGAAGATATAGCAGGCAATACTTCAGGCCTAATATCGTCTACTGGTAAAAGAAATGCACCCTGTCTGTAAACATATCTCTTCCAAGATCATTAAAAATAAAGAAACTATACATAAAAACATTCAAGTCTTAGGTTCAATTTTAATGATAATATTATTAAATGAAATGCATTGCTACATGTGAATCCACAAGTTCTAGTCCTGCACGCTCGATTATATTGTATGCAAAAAAGAGGGCAGAGAAAACTTTTTGGTGAGAATAATTACAAAAACAAGAAGGAAAATGTAATTACAATTAACCCATGCAGTGAATTTCTGATTGGCAATGCCTCAAGTGTTCTCCCAAATGTTTCCACTTTCAACAGGTGAAACTCCTCAAGAGTCTACATCATCTAGCCACAACCTCATTTACTCACTTCATTGTTTCTTCTTCACTTCTTATTTATGGTGTAATTATCCATCTCTAGATTTACAGTGTAGGAGCTGATGGTCTAGTACAACTGTAGTAATGAAATAGAATTACTTGTAACATCAAAATCCATTAATCATCCCTGAGCATGTAAGTTGACTGAACCATCCTTACTCTTCCTTGGAACACCAATAGTTGATAAGTGTCAAAGAATCAATTCAGGGAATTGAAGAAGGAAAAAAAAAAAATTTTCATCAAGTAGCAAAATTTATAGTTTGATAAAATCAAGTAGTATTGATATAATCAAAATATGCAAATACTTCTTAATAGAAACGTGTGTTACATTAACGTCACTAATTAAGGGTTTTTTTTTTTTTTTTTTTCTTTTCAGAGGAACAAATATGCTCAAAGAAAAATTATGCACTGACCTGGAAGAATTCCATGAAAAACAGGTCACCAATCCACCAACTATAGTGCCCAGCCAAATTTTAAAACAGCTGCTTGCAATAACAAAAGATGCCGAGGTTTAGATTTTATTTATTAAAAAAAAAAAGGGGAAAAGGAAAAAAACCAAGGAAACAAGGAACTCACATATATGACCTTTTGTATGGGTATTTACTTCTCCAAGAAAAATCCAACCAGTAAATGTAGCAAGGTGAAGTGACAAAGAACAGAAGCTAGAGATATATGCAAATACACCAGAAGTCCAATATATTCACTCTTCAATATTTCCAAGTCCAAATGACAGCTCCACACCCACCCTGTTTAGTGCTCACCTAAATTTCAAAATTTCACCAATTAAAATCAATGAGCAGTTTACAATTTTATAGTTCGATAAAATCAAGTAGAGAGAGAGAAAGAGTGAATTACAAACCTCTTATAGAAGTAATGGAATTCTATCCCATACTATTTAATCTTCACTGAGTCGAGATAGATTTCGAGAATATGAGATATATTAGGCCAGTCCTCACCTATTTCCCTTTTGCATCTTACACTCAACTGTGGACACCCTCTAATGCTCAGTTGTTGCAATGCAGTGAGACGGTGCACTCCTTGTGGCAAGCACATCAGAGTAGGGCAGTTTCTAATTAAATTCTTCAAAGCGATGTGAGATCTTCCAGCCACTCCGGCAATGTCTTCAAACCTTGACAATTTTTTATGGTTAAATATTGAAGAGTGGCAGTAGACTGTTAAAGCCCCTATGGTAGAGCCACCAATTTTGGTAGACCCACAATGGCTAGTGATTGTAGGCTTTTTAGGCCTTGCATGTCTTCTCCCTCCAACAAATTAAGCTCCTAACAATCAGTTATCCACAATTTCTCAAGAGCTGTCAAGTGTTTCATACCACTAGGAAGAGAAGCTAGACTGTGACATTCTTCCATACGCAATCTTCGAAGGGAAGTGAGGTGCTAGATCCCTTCAGACAATGATACCAAACGATTACATTGTTGGAACCATAAAAATCAAAGAGAAGTTAAGCCTTCAAACTTTTTCTCTAGGAAGCTGACCAATTGTGAAGTTAGATATAAATGTTTTAGGCTGATCAATTTCCTAATATCTCTAGGCAATTCTTGAAGTTGCTCACAACCATAGAGATGCAAGGTCTGTAGATTTAGCAGCTTACAAATGGAATTTGGAAGTACTTTGAGGCTACGATTCCATGATAGGTTAAGATACCTTAAATGCTTCAACTTACCAATAAAACTTGGCAGCTTTTCGAATTCGGAGCCACCCATATCTAAGACCCGCAAGCACCTAAAATGCGATATAAGCGTATTAAGAAAGGATTTACTAATGGGCCCCACTTGGTATGAGAAGGAGAAGGAACGCAACTTCTTTGCACTGAGCATGGGCATAGGAAATTCTTTTTCATACAAATCATATTCAGTAAATGATACGTGTCGAACTCTATTAGAAACTAATTTGGAATTAAAATCCACATTCAAGCACTCTGTACATGCCATTAGTTGTGCAAGATCATGTACAAGATCATGCATTTTACACATCAATACTTCAGGTCAAACTTTTCATTTACTTCATGAAAGAATGATCTTAACAATAACTCATTGAAATATTGATTTCCAATATCTTCCAACTGTTGACTTCCGTTAGGTAATTGTAAAAATCCTTGCGCCATCCATAAATTGATCAATTGCACTCTCCCTATTTCACAATCTTTTGGAAATATGGAGCAATACACAAAGCATTGTTTTAAATACGATGGCATCTGTTCATAGCTCAACCTTAGTGCAGGTAGGATATCATTCTCCTTTGGTTCCAATTTCCATATCTCATTATCTTTTATATACAACCATTCACGTTCCTCAGTTTTCATATACAACAAGCAGCCTAGAGTTCTAACTGCAAGAGGATTACCACCACACTTGGTCACAATTGCCTTTCCGATATCTACTAACTTTGGATGCCCTTTCACATTCCCTTCCTTAAATGCAAATTTAACTAATATAGACAAACATTCATCATTTGAAAGTACTTTTAAGTTATAGGACGGAATTGTACCCATAATAGATGCAACTGCCATACTACGTGTGGTTACAATGATTTTACTTCCATTTGCACCATCCAATAACAAATTTCTCAATTGTATCCACTTTGTAGGGTCATCATTCCACACATCATCTAGAATAATTAAAAATTTCTTAGCATTTAAATTATCTTGGAGACATGTTTGCAATTGATCCAACTCTAAGTGTCCACAATTAGCACCAATGCCTGATTTTATAATTTTTTCTAGTAGCTTCTTTAAATCGAATTCCTGAGATACGCAAACCCACAATCGTAATTCAAAATTACGTACTATCCTCTCATCATTGTACACCAATTTAACAAGTGTGGTCTTCCCAAGCCCTCCAAGTCCAACAATAGGAATAACAGAAAGACTCTCATGATCACTAGAGCTTAGAAAAAGTTCTAAAATCTTCTCCTTATCATAGTCTCTTCCAATGACATCTGACTCTCGCACAAACGAGTGGCTTTGCTCCCTCACTTTATTTTGAACTTGTGCATCCACAACTTGCTCCTTAAAGTGAAAGTTTCTCCTTTCTAACACAATATCATCTAATCTCCCCCTTATATCCTTTATCTTATGGCCAATCTTAAAAGAAAATGCAATTGGATTTGAGTGTGAAAAGAAGTTATTTACCTGTTTAAGAATGCTCCCATGAATCTCCACTTTTTGACGCAAAACTTCTGTTGAAATTTCGTCAAGCACATCATCCACATCATAAACAACATCTTTAAGCTTTTCAAGCCAATCTTGCACTGTGTGGTTCTTCACTTGTTGCTCCTCTGCATCTAAAAGTACAGCTTTAATAGTAGACAATGTCTTTTTGAATTTCTTCATCTCTTTTTTCACTCCCCATACCATTGAAATCTCTGAGAGGGCAAGGGAGGCTATCTTGTCCAAAACTCCTTTCGCAATGATAGAGAGAATTATTTCTGCCATGGTTTTTAGATGTAAAAGATGCCAAAAAAATCTTTGAGAAGATGTGATATTAAGGAGCAAAACCTAGGAAGAAGGCTTTTTTGGTTGTTGTGCACGTACAAAACGAGAGAGGGAGAGAGGGAGAGAGGGAAAGGGAGAGACAGATCATCCCTGCCTCCATAACCATACTTTCTTTTATACCTCCTTGGACCATAACAGCATCAACATACTACTAGATCGAACTCACCAAATTGTGGGTCAGACTATCCATTACGGAGTATGTCTTTTAAAAAAGGGAGGTATCAAACCACAAATCCATGCATAACATGGAGTTGACAAATTCAAAAGAAAAAAGAAAAAGAAAAAATGGTAGTCATTATTACATGTGGAATTGACAAATTCAAAAGAAAAAAGAAAAAGAAAAAATGGTAGTCATTATTACAAATGTGAGTGAAAATTCAAAATTGTGACATTTTATGAAATTTTAAGAATTGATTTTTAGCATCAATTATAGTGTTGACTCAAACTTTTTAAAATATTCTAATTCAAGATATTAGATTTGTACCTTTGATACTATATAAAATTTGTGGAATTGTTTATTTTCGAATTGGACACTCAAACAGGCTTCTTGATGTTTAATCCTTTATCACGTAACCCCAAAGAAAAAATGGATGCTATGCCCCTCGGAGTTTCGGACGATTTTCACATTTCGTAATAAGTGCCACTAGTAATCACCATTTATGGAATTAAACGGAAAAATATTACATGATCATCCTTATTGCATGTTAGTTTGACCGGAAATAGGGCGAATCAGAATGGAATGGAATGAGATTTCAAACCACGCTAGTCATTAAAATCTCATTTCATTCTATATATGTCGTTTCTTTACGATTCAGGCCAAACAAAGGTGGCCTTAATTACATGAACTATCATTCTTCCTTTAAAAAAATAAATAAATAAGTAAATAAATAAAATAAAATAAAAGGTAGAGTGCAAGAAGCCTTGGCACTGCCCAAACAATTGGACGAAAATGAAATTACTAGAATAACTAATTTCATTTAACAAAGCATTTTTTAAATATACCTTAAATTATCTTGTTTCAAATTGGACACTTAAATAAGTGGTTTTTTTTAATTTTATCTTTTTATCTATTTATTTATTTTTTTCTTCGTACCGTTTTAAATATAAAGGGATTTTGTGACTTTTGTAAATTAATGATCAAAATTTTAGAACATCCCCAAATGAAAAAATATTCTCAAACAAATTGGGAGGTATCAGTGCTTATAGGACCCATTGTTTGATGGATTCCAAATATATTTTTTTGATGTCAGCGTGACTCAATAGGCATGGAAGAGGATACAAAGGAGAGTTGACCGTGGTCGGAAAAATTACAGTCTGGTGAGTGCCTTCTAAACTAATACCAAACAAAGGATTTTACTGTCAACTTCTTACAAAATGACTGTCAACTTTATTTGTCTTTTTACTCCCTCCCCCAAAGATGTGTTATTTTTGCTATTTTTTTTTATCTCAAAATGTTTATCCACTTTGAAAAATCAAATCATAAAATTTTGAATTTTTCTATACTACCCTTTATTATTTCAATAATTACTTTCAACACAAAACCCAATACCAAATAGGAGAGGTACTTTTGGAAATATAGAATTTAAAAAGTGACAAGTCAACGCAATGATAATTTTTTTTAAATTACGTGTTTTGTCAAATTTGACCTATCTTTATAAGACAGAGAAAGTATTAATTTTGAAAGCACTCACTAAAGTGTAATTTTCCCAAGGACGTGTGCCCCTCTCAACTACTCGCATCACTGCAATAAATTTATGAAATTAGAGCTATGACACCTTCGCATCATGGTCCCCACTCCCAGCCAAAAAATTGAATCGTTGGTCATAGATTTTATTCGCAATTGTTTCTATCTGTTCCCTCTATAGCACGGCTTCCTATATTAAAAGCTTATACACTTTTTTTTAATGACGAAAAAGAGTAGGAATATAGATGACTTTACATACTCTTTAAAAAAATATTGTCCCTTAACAACCTACACTGTCCTTTAAAAACCTACAGCTCTCCAAATACTTTGTTTTGGGTATTTTTGTGATTTTTGTGCTTCTCTGAGTGAGTCCACCAGCCCCTTTGTGAACTATGAGAATGCTTTTTTGCGGCCCACACCCTCTTAGACGTAGGGCAGATCCGAGACGGATAAAGCGTTCGGATTATACATATATTTCTTAGGAAGACAACGAAATTATGGAGACATGAAAATTTTGTAGACGCCAAACAAAACAAAAACATTGTTCAACTACCCTCTAATCTAGGAAGCACTGACACTTTTAAAAATAAATCTTAAAGTGTAATGTATGATACCTATTGAACACAACACCTATTTGGTACGCCTATTTTATGTGTCGGATACGTTTGGAAAGTATCCATAATCTTTAGTTCTTTTTTTCACCTAACATGGTTAAGACATAGTTTTGACACTTCGTCAATAGGTGCGGGACACCCTTGTGACACGAAATGAGTCTTTTTATATATTTTGATAATTAGAATTACACAATGGATGATAAATTTGTTTTTTGATGTTTTGTGTAGAAAATGAAACCATATATGAAGTTAAATACCATCATTACAACTTATACCTCACTATGACTTTTGGAGTAAGATGTCTTGCTTGTTTATGTAATTATATATTTCATATCCCCATATATTGTATTTCTTTTTTGATATGCATAAATATAACCATCAACTATATATGTGTATAAATTATAAATATTTATTTATTTATTGTCGTATTTGGACCGTGTCGTGTCATAGTGTTTTTTAGGATTTGCTATATTGGTGTGTCACTTGTCTTGTCGTATCTGTGTCGCTTGTCGGTGATTTTTAGCCTTTAATTATGGAAACTGAAAAATACTGCAAGAAAAATACTGTGCCCAATTGTTTCGAGTTTCAACTATCCCAACTCTCTGACATACAAATCAAGACCATATACGTGTTATGTCATCCACATGTATGTAGGATGCAATTGGAGTTAGAGAAGTTACAAGAAGTACAAATAAGCAGCATTACTGATATTATAATCAAATCTTTTGGGATTTCTTATTTTATTTATACTCCGTATACAACAAATACAGAGGGCATCCTAAGCCAATTCTCATTAGGGCTTGGACTAGTCTATAGTGATGGAGGAATTCGCAAATCTCATTCGTCTAATATTCAAGATTCTGGGATTTAATCTCGCATCCTTTTATGAGTCGTGATACCTGAACCCTAAACCGTCTGAGTTGACGAGTTCCTTAGAGAGTGGCGGTCAATATATTTGACCTTACAATTTTTTCAATACTACATTTTAGAATTTATTCCTCTTGCTAATTGGTCCAACCTGTCTTACCAAACTGAACGATCTGATATTAGTAAAACAACCAGCCGGTATTATAAAAATAAAAAATAAAAAACAGAGTACAAATCCCAACAGGGGGTGTCTCCAAAACATGCAAATTCAAATGGCATTATGCCCTTCTCTAGCAAGATAATCAACACAATTATTGCCTTCTCTAAGGGTGTGCTGGATATGGCAGGACCAATCTCTGGCTAATTAATAGGGCTTTACAAATTACAATCATATATTAGCACAGCATCAGAATGATGGGGATTAGGAGCACAGATGATGTTGTTATTAGTACTTCGATTTTAGATGAAAGTGTAAAATACTAGTGCTATGTTTGGATAAAGAATTTCTAGGTAGAATTTGTTTTCGAAATGGAATTTGTGAAATTTTTACACGGATTTTATCCATTGCATCCTTACAAAAATTTTACAACTTTCATATCAAAAGCAAATTCCATCTAAAAATTCTTTATCCAAACATAACGTAATGGTTCACAGCACCACTAAAAAAAGATCAGCTCACATGATCTGTCTAGTTGAAATTAGTAGTAGATTTAGATCCCCATGCAAGTCCTAAGTGGTATTAAGGGCCATTGTTGCATGTTACACTTGGTATTTCAGCATTTACTTATTAACCCTTTCAAAAGATGAACCCATGCCATTACTGGACACCAACAAAAAAAGTAGAAAGAGGCCCAATTCTATCCTTTAGCCTATCTTTGGATCCGGAATAGTAAAAGAAAGTAAAAGAAAATTATAAGAACGCTCAAGAAATGAAACCATTTGTAAGCAATCTCAAGTATTTTCTCTTTATTTCTCTCCAGTTTTTCAAGATCTAAATTGAGTCTTATTTTATAAGGTTTATAATAAAGAGGCCGGGAAGCCCTTGCATGATTGGTCAAGCGCTCAGACTTTTGGTGTGCTCTTAAGAAGTCATCGTTTCGACTCCTTGCATGTGGGTACGGGGCGTTTTACATGGGCCGTTAAGGGATTGGTTTGGAATAAAATACCAATAGAGTAAGGTTTAAAATACCCTTAATCATTAAAAATAAATAATAATACTCCATAATAATAATAATAATAATAATAATAAGGGAGGGAATTTCCAACACGAAAGGGCAGGCTTGGCTTGGGTTACAAGTCAGAGAGAAATGCTGTAATCAATTCCTTTAAACAGTATTATATGTGCCTTGTTTGGTGAAATGTTGTACCCGACTTTCATTTATCTTCTCTCCAGAAAGATAAATCTGTGGTAGACCTGCAGCGTACATTTTCCTAATTCCGCTCTCTTCAGGACCACAATTGACAACTCTTCCCATTTGAAGTGAAATCCATGAGAAAATATGTGACACAAATCCACAAGATGTCCCCCTGAACCCTCTTGTGGCTGAAGCAAAAGCTACGATTCTTGCTCTTAATAAGCTTCTTCTCTATGGAGTCACCAATGTGGTACTAGAAGGGGATGCTATTGAAGTAATTAGCCCCATTGAAGACATTAACCTTCCTCCTCATTGGTCCATTACTCCTCTTATATGTAATATTAAGATTCTTCTTGCTAATTTTTCATTTTGGAATGTTAGGCACACTCCTAAGGAAGCTAACTGTGTTACTCATGAACTCGTCTAATGAACTATTACTGATAATCGTTTTGGAGACATTTTCATTATCGACTGTCTCCTTCAGTTGTTGTTGTAGAGGTCATCAACGCGAATGATTCGTCTATTTTAATATTACTCATCTTGCTTATCAATAAAAAACAATACATTTTTAATTTATACCTAATATGTGCGACACAAGTCAGACATTGTAAGAGAGATTCGATAGCCCACCGCGAAGGTCAATGTCACAATAGCCCACCGTGCGAGTCATGGACTCTACAAAAGATGCACAGACCCTTCAGTCAAAAACTGATAACACGTGTTTTTTTTTTTTTTTTTTTTTTCAAAGGCTTCACCTAACCGAAAAAGAGATACCTGTTCTGACAGAACATGTGTCATCAATGTTGATGTGCCATTAACATTTGTCTCAGTTGGTAAATGAGTGATCCAAAATTCAAACTTACGAAAATATGTTCATACCCAAATGCTAATATTAAATAGGACAAAAGTAAAAGTCGATTCTATTGATTGCATGCCTAAAAATGGCACCATTTGGTTGCATTTTTTTAAAAATATTTTTTTAAGTAAAAAAAGTCATTTTTTATTTTATTGTTTTTTACTTTCAAGTAGAAACACTTAAAAATAAAAGCACTTTTGGTATAATTGATTTCATCGGTGATCTTTTGGATGTAATGAAAAACTTTACCAAATCATTGTAACCTAAATGAAAGTCTAAAACAGGCACAATCTCTCTTGATTGCAAATTTTTTGAGTTAAGGTCAAGTTCGTCCGAAAGATAAAAAATGACTTTTTGAAGCAAATCTTCATTGCTTTTGTCTAAAATCAAATATTTTGTTTTTAAGTTCCTCTAACCAAATAGTACTTTTTGCTTTTTCAACTTTTTGCTTTCAAAAGCAAAAAAGATATTAAAATAAGTGCATTCAAACTATGCCCTTCTTTTTCTAATCACTTTTTTGTTATTTTTAGTACAAGGATGTGCCAAATATAGCACAAGAGTGTGCTAGCTATTGCGATTTTTTGGCATATCCTTTAACACACCATTAAAGCACCAACAATGTGTGTTATTAATAAAATATAGAAATAACACACCATTGGAAATGATCTAGTGATCACCATTGTTTAAAATACTTGATTAAAATTAAGTTAAGAAAATGATTATGATCATTCAACGGGGTTAATTTTTTGAGGATACAGTATGTTTGTAGGACCTATTGTTTGGTTGACTCCGATAACATGTTGGCCATAATGGGGTCCGATTGTATGCAAGAGGCATAAAAGGAAACATGAAAAGTAAAAAGAAACAAAATAAATAAATTTCCAGCCGGCCTTGCTCATTGGAGACCCCATCAATAAAAATATAAAATGTAAAAAATAAATAAAATTCTAGCTGGCCTTATATCATTGAATAAACAAAATAAATTGTCATCTATATATATATACTAAAACGGAGGAAATGCCTCCCTTTGGTTGCCACGTGTCCGTTTGTGAACAGTTGGGAAAAAGGTAAAATTACATTTTAGTGACCATTGTTCAATCTAATGCCAAAAAAGGACAATAACTATCAACTTGCTACAAATTACCTGTATACTTACATCAAAATAACTATCATTTTTCTTCTTTTCGTATTAAGTTGAGAGAGAATCACTAAAAAGTAATTTTCCCAAAAAGATATGACTTTTGGAGAAATTACTTTTTAGTGATCAATTTTCAACTTAATGCCAAAGAAAGAATATTCTCTGCCAACTTGCTACACATTGACTATATACATACTTCAAAAGGACTACTAACGTTTTATGTTTGGTATTAAGTTGAGAAGTAATCACCAAAAGGTAAATTGTCTAACTTTTCTATTTTTTGGTGTTCACTGCTCTTTTTCATGCTCTTTTTAACGCGGTATAAATAGGTTGACGCTTGGTGTACCCTGCATATCTTTTTGTTTTTATGTAGGAAAATCGAAAAACCTATATTATACAATATTCAACCCAAACTTAGTAGACTATATCATATTTTTTCGTTTTTTTTATGTCTATTCATCTCATTTCCCAAAAGTTAAACGTATAAAATTATAAATATTTATAATCAGAAAGGGAGCCAAATAAAGGCAATAATGATTAAAAAAGAAAATGCGACACATTGGAATATGTATTAACATATCAAATTGCTTAGAAAACTATAAAAATGCTTTCAAAATTGTGCAAATACACTTTTGCCAAACAAGAAGTATCTCAAACTGTTAGATCCAAACTAATTTACATGATGTACAAATCATTCTCAAGTCCATGCATTCGATAGTAGAGGAGCGAAGACACGAACTCAAGATTTATGATTTTGGAGTCGCGATTCTTTACCATCTGAACTACCACACTGGTGTGTATTATATATAAATATATATAATTTATATTGTTCACAATATTTATATTTACAGACCTCACCCGTGCGTTGCACGGGTTATAAAAAATAAATGATATTGTCTGTCAACTTGTTACAAATTGACTTGATAAGTGCTTCAAAAGGACTACTAACTTTCTTTGTTTGGTATCAAGCTGGGAAGTGGTCACCAAAAGATAAATTCCTCACCTTCTTTTTCTTTTCTTTTTTCTTTTTTCTTTTTTTTTGATATTACTTGCTTTTTCTTATATGGTGGAGGTACGTTGACGTTTGGCGTTTACTACATATCTCTTTATTTTTATGTGAGAGGATTAGAAAACCCACACTATACAATGTTCAACCCAAACTTAATAAACTGTAATATATTTTTCTGTTTTCTTTATGCCTATTGATTTCCCCTCCTAAAAATTAAACGTATAAAACTATAAATAGTCATAATTAAAAAGAAAGACAAATAGAGAAAAGGAGGGTTAAAAAATAAAACACAATCCGCTAGAATCTTCAGATTCTCCCGATTTGCTTCTGACATGAATAAAATAAAATAAAAAATCTATTTGAATCAAAATTCTTCCCATATGGTTAATTACATAAAGTTGAAAAGATTTATACTTTCTCTTATTTTCTTCTTCTTCTGGCTTTTTTTCCTATTCTCTTTCTCAGTCTAGACTTTTCTCTCATCTTTTTATGATCTAATTTCAAACATATTTTTGATATTTTTCCCCATAGTTTTTCACTTTTTGTGAAACCCACTCGAAACTTCATGAAAAGTCAAGATTTATCATTGTCATGCATTTTACAATCTCCACTGTCGGATTTCGAGACACCTTCAATGGCTATATTTGCTTTGGTATATACCAACATGTTAAAACCATGATTGTGGGATAGACTAGGCTTTAGAGAATTTTAATCTTTTTCCACCAGATATCATAACGTATCAGTTCCTTCATTTTTTTTACAAGTTTCCACTATTAAATTAATTGTTTTTCAAAATAATTTATCTTTTCGAGAATATAATTAAATTTTGTGTAATACATTATGCTAACATCACACCAAAGATTATTTTGATTAAATTATTTTATTTAATTTTGTCTATATCTTTTCAATTTAATTGACATATTATATTAACAAATATATTTTACTATTTTAGAGAATAAGAGTTTTGTTAAAATTTTAATTTGTTAATAATATTATTTTTTTATAAATTAATCCGTGCGTCGCACGGGTTCTAAAGCTAGTTCTTTATATAAACTTCCAGCTGCCCTTGTCTCATTGAATAAACTTTGAATAAACCTCGTAAGAGTAATTCTTTATGTGAACTTCCAACTGACCTTGTCTCATGCATTAATTCATTATAAACTTTGTAATTATCATTCTTTATATAAACATGAACTTCCAGCCGGCCAACTTTGAATAAACTTCGTAATTGCCATTATATATATATAAATATAAATGGGATAATCTACGATAGGGCATTGCCTCATCAGAATTGATTATGCAATATCATTTTATATGCAAATGGTGGGACTATATATTGATCAAGACCAGGGGCGAAGTTAGGAAACTACCTCAGGTGAGGCAATTTTTTGAAATTTATTACGTTTTAGTGATCGCTTTTTAAATTAATACCATATAAATGAATTTTTTGTCAACTTATTACAAAATGACTGTATAGGTACTTCAAAATGACTATGAAGTTCCTTTATTTGGTATTAAGTTGGCAAATGATTATCAAAAGAGAAAAATATTAAGATTTTTTTTTTTTTTTTTTTTTTTAAATTTTCAGGTGGGGCGTTTGCCCCCACCTCCTACAAGGTTGGCTTTGCCTTGATCAAGACCATTAAAATAGATTTAATTGCATTAGATTAGATATATTTTTAATTTCACAAGGATCAATAATGCAAAATATTAAATGTCTTAATTTTTATTTGAATGGCCAATATATAGGCATATAACACCTAAAAAATTGGTCATGTGCATGTCACATGGGTCTTTATTGTTTGGTCAACAAACAATTGCTTACAATAGGCCCTGAATTGGAAAAAAATTTGATAGTTTGGGTATTAAATTGAGGTTATTTAAACTTGAGGGTATCAAACTGAAACGTGACCTAAACATGGGTATAGTTTTCTGCAATTTACCCAAGGAAATATAAAAAGTAAAATAAACAAAATAAATAAATTTCCAGCCGGCCTTGCCTCATTGAAGACCTAACAACAAAAATGTAAAAAAATAAAAAATAAAAAATAAAAAAAATTTCCAGCCGGCCTTTTGTCATCGAATAAACAAAATAAATTGTCATTCTTTTTTTTTTTTTTTTGGATAAATGAAATAAATTGTCATTCTTTATATAAACTTCCAGCCGCCCTCATCTCCTTGAATAAACTTTGTAATTACCATTCTTTGTATAAACTTCCAAAGTTCCAGCCGGCCTCTCGTTGAATAAACTTTGTAATTGTCATTCTTAATATTAACTTCCAGCCGGCCTTGTCTCATTGTAATAAACTTTGTAATTGTCATTCTATATATAAACTTCTACCCGGCCTTGTCTCATTATAAACTTTGTAATTGTCATCCTTTTCCTCTTCCATTTCCTTTCATTTTCCAAGATCTCGTTGAATGTTAAAGATTGTAAGAGCATCTTCAAAGGAAATGTCAAATTTTACATCAGCGCAATAAATGGTTATAAAAGGCATTGCTAAGTTTCAAATTTATCTTCAACTGAATTGCTTTTACTGAGTTGGAATTGAAACCCATCTCTTGATGTCAAATTCGACATCCTTCAAGGTCATATATGCCTTTTTATTATTTTGATTATTTTATTCCAAATTTAACCATTTAAAGAATTGATTCCTTTTTTTTTGCATTTGACATATTGAATGTAGTGTTTTGTTTTGAGTAAGCCTTCATATTTGGCATATCGAGTGGATTAATCGCTTTTAAGTGAACCTTTCAAATTACCACATAAGCCTTCACTTTGTATTTGACATAAAAAAAAATTTAACGTCTCTTTTGGAGATGCTTATAATTGCAACAACAAGAGTGCACTGCTGACAATTTGAGCCTTCAGCATTATTTACAACTGGACCTTGATGAACAGCTTAAGCGTGAAGAGATTTTATGGCGATAAAAATCTAGAGATTTATGGTTGAAAGATGGCAATGGTAATTCAAAGTTCTTCCATCTCTCCACTGTGGTTCGCCGATGCCATAACTCCATAGACTTCCTGAAGATGGATGATGGCTCTTGGATTTCTAATCATTTTCAGATTAGGAGCCTATTCGCTGAGCATTTCAAACAACTTTTTACTACAGCTAACCCCTAATTTTTGGAGTCTCTTAAACATCTCATTTCTTCTGTCATTACTGAAGAAGAGAACAACAGCCTCATTGTCATTCCGTCACCTAATGAAGTAAAGGACATTATGTTCAACATGCCATCCCAAAAAGTGCCTAGGCCAGATGGGATGTCTACCATATTCTATCAAACTTATTGGACTATAATTGGTGAAGATGTTACCAATGCTATTTAGAGCTTCTTTCGTGACGGGTTTATGTTGAACGAGATGAATTATACGTTTTTAGCTCTGATCCCGAAAGTTCAGCATGCTACCAATATGAACCAATTTCGGCCTATAAGTCTTTGCAATGTTATGTATAAAATTATCTCCAAGATTATTACCACTCGGCTTACCCCTATACTCAATAAGATGATTTCTTCGCTCCAATCAACTTTTATCCATGGAAGGAACATTGCTGAAAATGTGGTCCTTGTCCAGGAAATCTTACACACCTTCTCCAAGAAATCTGGTAAAGGTGCTCTCATGGCTATCAAGATCGACATGGCTAAAACTTATGATAGGATTGAATGGGGTTTTGTTGAATCAGTCCTTAGAAATTTTGGTCTTTGCTCTAAGTTCATTCTTTTGACTATGCAATGCATCTCCACCACATCTTTTTCGGTGCTTGTGAATGGTGGTCTTGTTGGCCTTTTCTCTGCTCAAAGAAGTCTCTGTCAGGGTGACCCATTATCCCCTTATCTTTTCATTATCTGTACTAAAGTGCTTTCCCGAATTCTATTAAGAGAAGAAGAACATGGAGGATTAAAAGGGGTAAGGATATCTAGGAATTGTCCTTCAATTATTCATCTCCTTTATGTTGATGACCTAATTATTTTTAGTAGAGCTACTCAAGATGATGTCGATGCCATACAGGAGTGACTTGCTCTTTTCAGCAGCTGGTTTGGCCAAGAACCTAATATAGCTAAATCAGGTGTCCACTTTAGCAATGATATTCAGTGCTCCACTACTGCTACTCTTAAATCTAGTCTTCAGATGAAGGAGATTAAAAGAGATGTTGTATATCTAGGTATGCCTTTGTTTGTTGGTTTCAAAAAAGAAAGCTTTTGAGCCCTTACTTCAGAAGATTACCTCTAAAGTTGCCGGATGGAAAGGGAAATGTCTATCCTTTGCTGGTAGATCAACTTTGGTGAAAACAGTGTTATCTTCTATACCAGTGTACATTGCTTCAACCTTCTCAATTCTTACTTCTTTGTGCACCTGCGTTGACAGGACCCTTCGTAAGTTTTGGTGGGGCCACTTGCAAGGAAATCATAGAGGACTATGTTTGAAAGCTTAGGATTCTATATGCAAACCTAAATCTCTTGGGGGTTTGGGTTTTAGGCGTTTTAAAGGTACCAACAAAGCTTTGTTCTCTAAACTTGGTTGGAATATTGCTAGCAACTCTGGTAAACTTTGGGCTTCTTTGATGGCTTCAAAGTATTGCACTAGGAATGGCTTTTTCCATGTGGAGAAAAATCAGTCAGATTCTCACATATGGAAATTAGTTTTGGATTCAAGAGATTTACTGAGTAAAAGAGTTTATTACAAGTTGGGCAATGGTATATCCATTAATATCTGGACTGAACCTTGGGTTCCTTTTACCAAAGATTCCCACGTTCTTTCTAAGGAAGGGATTAAAGAGCTCCTCTCAACTGTTGATGAACTTATTGTCCAAGAAGAGTTGAACTCGAAGCTGGTGCATCAATTTTTGATGATACCACTGCAAGGGCTATCCTCAACTTGCCTATTTCTACTTGTGATCAACAAGATAAGGTGGTTTGGATGGTAGCTAGATTAGGTAATTTTTCAATTAAGTCAACTTATTTTGTGGACCATCTCGAGATATGGGGTAACTCAACTCTTCTGGATTCTATTTCTTGGAAGAAGCTCTGGAAATCAAATATTATGGAATGGCATAAAATTTTTATTTGGGGGATGGTCTCTGAGGCCCTCCCTACTAGAGCAGCGCTTGGTTTTAGATTTCAAGTTGACAATCCTTTTTGTTCTTGTGAGCTGGAGATGGTAGAGCATCTCTTCTTCTTATGTCCCAGTTCACGATCTCTATGGTTTACTAAATGGGGGATTAGAACTGAAGATTTCTCTCATTTTTCTATTTCTGACTGGTGTGCAGCAATTCTAAATCCTTCAGATTTTTTTATTTCCCAAGTGTTAGAGGAAGACCAATTCGCTCTTTGGGCTGCTTTCTCTTTGGATAAATTTTAGTGCTATAGAAATCTTCTTATTCATGAACAAAAGCCTTTTGATTCGCATAAGTTCTTGGAATCAATTTCCTAATGTGTGCATGAGTTTTGACAAGCAAATGTGAGCTTTTCTCCCACTGCCCTTCCCATGCCTAGTCCCTGTGACAACTAGGAATGCCCCTTAACTAGTTTTGTCAAATTTAATTTTGATGCAGCAGTTGGTAAGGATTCTTGTGTTGCTGTTTGTATTGCCAGAGATGATTTTGGTATGGTTTTAGGAGCTTGGGCCTCTATGTACCAAGGGGTGGGTCCTTCAGTTGCAGAAGCCTACGCTGTTAGACTTGCTTCTGTTTCAGCTCATGATAAGGGCTGGCTCTTGGTTTGTTTTGAAGGAGACGCACTAGCCATTATTAATGATATCCTTTCTTTCTCTCACTCTTGCTCATGGACTTATGATGTTATGATATCTAATTCGAAGACCTGTGTTGCCAGAATGTGGGCCTCATCTTTTAAGAAAGTAAGTAGGTTGGCTAATACAGCTACTCATGAAATGGGTAAATGGGCTCTTGTAATGAAATTTTCAGATTATTTGGATCCCTCCAACCTACCTGAAGCTATGATGAGAGTTTGCCTTGTAGATGGGTGTAGTGGCTTTTAGTGTTGTTTTTCCTCTTTCTTTTTGTCCTGTTGGTTTTTTCTTTTGTGTTGTGTTATCCTATTTTACCTATAAAAAATAATAAAAAAAACTAAAAAAAAAACCCCTTCAAGTGTCCAATTGGGAAGTTCAGTAATGACTCATGCCATCACCTAAGGAAGACAACCATCACAATCGTAGACACTTGGAGGCTGACATTATTCTATGATGTAAAATCAGTCGAATCCAAACCATTTTCTATTTCTTCTTTTAGTGACAATATATGAGAGGGAGACAAAAAAATATCCAAAATAATGGGTTCTGTTAAAGTGATCAGATATATATTCAAAGTAAGAGATGATGAATTTTGAAAATTTTCATTGATGGGTTTTTTTTTTTTTTTTTTTTTCTACTTGGAATTACCACCACTCTGATTCTATTCTTCTATTGGATCTAGACTGAATTAGGTTGAAAATTCATTATTTAGGGTCTGTTGCTGGATCTAGAAGAAATTAGATTGAAAACTCATTAATTAGGGTCTGTTTGAAAATTCTAAAAATTAGGTCAGATTGTGTCCGAAAATTTTAGAAATTGGATTAGTTTGGGTCTGCTCCTATAATGCTATGTGATTTTTAGATGAGGGGACAATTTGTGATGGACACTATCTTATCAACTTGATGGAGCAATAATATTTGAAGAGTAGTGTTATTTTACCCATAATTCCTCAAACATCCATAATGGTAGTATTTTATATCTATATCTATATCTATAACCATTAAACAAGAGAAGGTTTTGTTTCTAATTTTTTCTCCAAAACGACTGCTCATTTCTATACTAAACGACGTGGTGCCGTTTGAGTGCTTCACCGTGACACATCAAAAGCGCGTGACTTCATACCCCATCTCGCAGCGGGTAAAACGACGCCATGTTGAGCTTTGTATTGAAGCTCCACTTGGTGCTTGCTCGCGTGGTGTTTTCTTGCACCGACCTGCAGAAATACATCCTGCAATACATCCTATCTTCTGCTGCAAACACACCCCGCCCTATGCCTGTGACGTCATTTTGCAGCTGCTTTTTGCCTTTTGCTTCCCTGTTTTTGTTGATTTTTTGTTCAAATGGTTCAAATTCAGATTCACAAGGTGAGCCACGGAGAGCTTCGATCTGCAGATATCGCCGTGATACCGACTATGAGAAGGACCTTCGTTTTCACGCCCGATGGTAGTTCTGCGGTGAATCTAGACAGATATGGGACTCTTAGATACGGTACTGTTACGGATCGTGAGAACAGCGTTGGATCTTAGCTGGCATAGGAGTTTCCTGATGAATCTACGGAAAGCTGGACCTCTTGGAAACGCTGAGAAAGATATGCTATCTTTTATGACATGATCAAAGTGCTGATTGTGGAAGGAAGGTAGGCTCGACGAGTTCTCGACGGTTGAAGGAGAACATTGTTGGGACCTGTTTTTACTCTTCTCCACGGTTTCCTTCTTAGATTTTTTGAACTGCTCATCTTCTTGCGGATACTTGAAGGTAAATACTTCATTCTCATTTAAAGAATTAAAGATTTAGAGAAATAATTTTACTTTAAGTAATGATATTTACTATTGAATTTAGTTCTTAGAGATAATTTTACACCATGAATAGCGGTTACTCATATTCTCGGAGTTGTGATTCAGAGTAAAAAGTTGGGATTCAACGTTAGGAATTTCACACTATTAAGAACTGAGTCTTTTCCAGAAATTCCCAAAATTTAATTTAGCTCCTACAGATAATTTTACACCATGAATAGTAGTTAATCATATTCTCCAAGTTGTGATTCAGAGTAAAAAATTGGGATTCAGCGTTACCAATTTCACAGTATTAAGAACTGACCAATTTCACAGTATTAAGAACTGAGTCTTTTCCAGAAATTCCGAAAATAAATTACTTATATTTGGTAACTGATGTCAGAAACATGTTCATATAAAAAATATACATAGGATCTCATTGCGTTTAATTTACAACTGATACATTCAAGAATAAAATTTTATTTTACTATGTGAATTCGAAATTTATAGCCATTGTTTACGTCTATAAGTTAGTAATTTAGAAAACCCAAATCTTTGGTAAAAATTTTTTATAGAAATTTAAAATTAAAAATATTAACAAAAATATTTTCCGAATTTCCCAGGAAGATTAGATTTCCAAGTCCAGTCTAACACTAAGACAAAAAAATTCCCAAAGATTATTGATATTAGTTGATGCTTACAATCAGAGCCACTTTTCAATACTCAATTTGTGTCTTTCCTTTAGGCTTACTTTGATACTCCAATTAAGTATTATTCTTCTCTTGTTTTGTTCTTTCTATTTTATTTGTAGAATCAAATTTAACGAAACTCAATTATGCTATATTTCTGTTAATATTCTCATGTTTTGTTTTTTACATTTTATTTCTAAGCTAAGATGGAAGAGAAGTTAGTTGTGCTATATTGTGCTTAATATTAATATTAATATACGTGGTAATAAAAACGTAGATTACCCGTTTAAGAATAAGTGCCTGCGTACAAAATGCTCATTATTATTCTTCCATCTACAGATTATGTTTAGAAGATAAATATTTTCCTCTTGCATTAACTATATGTTGGTGGATTTTTAATTTGTATTTTGACCTGCACTTATTCTTGAAATGTCCATTTGGACAGTTTAGAAATATGTATTTCTCAGTCATTCGTTATACATGCAAATTATATTTGTATAGAGATTTTTGTCAGTTTCCTTAGTGTTCTCTGGGTATGAGATAAGAGACAATTTTATAGGTGCTATCACCTATTCTCTTAGCTATATACTTGGAGAACTAAGGGGAGGTGCTGGCAAAATTTTTGTACAAGTATTTGTTTAACATTATAGCCAACGATTTAGAAATATGTAATTCTTGAATGGGATAGGACCACCACCTTTTCTAAGAAAAAAATATAAATCTGTTCTCTCTATGCTTTATCATGAGGTCTTTCAAATATCACCTCATTCTTTTTTACTAAATTTGATTTTTTTTTTTTGCTTGTAGCCTTGCTGTTTTTGCTTGGAAAGTACCGTTTTATTCTGGTTTTCTTCTCGTTGTTCTCTTCAGTGTTAGTTTCGAACGTAAGTTTTGCTTTGTCAATATTTAGTTGTTGTTGTTGTCATGTTTGTTCTTTAAAATAATTACATCATTCTTTTTTACTAATTTTTATTTTTTTTTCCTTGTAGCTGTGCTGTTTTTGCTTGGAAAGTGTTGTTTTATTCTGGTTTTGTTCTCTTTGTTCTCTTCAATGTTGGTTTCGAATGTAAGTCTTGCTTTATCAATATTTACTTGTTCTTATTGTCATGTTTGTTCTTTAAAATAACCAATTATTTTGTTATCTATTATATAATCGAACTTTGCCATTTTGTTACAGAGTTGTGTTCCGCAATATTTTCTGCAACAAAGAATTACTTCGTGTTTTTTTCTGAAGGTTAGTGTTTTTAAATCGTATACTTTTACATATTAAATGTTTAAAGATCAAATTGTATACTGTAATTTCTTCTTCACTTCCACTTAATAAATTTTCTACTACTTGGAATTATATGAAGTCTAACTTTTCGCTTTTAAATTTGATTTATTATTATTATCATTTTGATGCTTCAAAAAAAATTGCTCATTTTTTTATAGATTCCAATTCTACAGGTTTTTGTGCAAGAACTAAGCAAATTGTGTTTTCATCTCAAGGTTAATTCTTTTAACGATACAATTTGAGTTATTAAATATTTAGCATCTAATTTTACGTTTTGATTTCTTGTTCATTTCCTTTCGTTGCATATATGTACATTTTATAACGAATATACTCATCTCAATACTAGATATGAATTGTAGATTCAAAGATATTTTTAATTTTTGCCTTTTCTTCTGCAAAAAAAAAAAAAAATCCCCTTAAAAATTCTATTAAACAGTGCTTTCTTTAATCTCTTTTGCAATAAATTGTTTAACAATTGTTTCTTTTTTGATATCATAACCCTATTGTGTTTTGTTGTAGCACTCTACTTCTTCAATTTTCTATGCCTCTGAATTATTATCTTTTAATTAAATTCGTACAATTTATGTTCTTATTTGGTTATTTTTTTTTACTCATTACCAACTTGATTTCTAATATAGTATTTTTTCATACAATCTACTGTTTCTTTGTGTTTTAGTATCAACATTCTTTGTCGAACTCTCATTCATTTTGTATTCTTAATTAGGTCCTAGAAATGAAGCTTCGGCAATAAGAAATTATGTGGATAAGACTTACATTTTTTATTGTTATTATAGATCCTACGAAATAATTAGTCAGTCATATTATTGTCTTAGGTTCTACCTCCACAATATACTGATAGTACTCATAGTTTTATCAATTTTTGACAGATTTTATCGGTTGATATGATTAGTTAGATATATGATTCTAATTCATTCTAATTCGTTACTCTTTGTAGCTCTCATATTTAGTATGATTTTCACAATGACATTTTCTAAACTTTTCTTTTCCTACTTGCATTCTTAACATCCTTGTAAGAAATATTACAATGTACGCAATACTTATTAAGCTGAGACATATCATCATTTATGTCACGAATATTTATTTTATTCAACAATAACAACATATATTTCTCAAGATTCTGCTAAATAAATTAAAGACATCTTTTGAATCAAGAAATTTGAGTCTTTTTATTCACATCTCACCTATAACTACATATTTATCTACTTATAATTTGAATGATATAACAAGTTAAAATTTATATGAAGAAGTATACAGAATTATACTCTGTAATAAATATCATTTCATTAATAGACCTAACACCTATTCATAAATAAAGGTTACTGTTTATTTCACAATAGTTTTTTACAACTCCTTTCACATTGAACATTTGTTACATCTTTAGAACAATTAAGTTCATTTGTTGTCTTTCAGACAATTAATAGTGTAAATACCAATTGTTTTGACATATAGTTAGCACATATAATTACTTACTTTCAATTAAACTTAACTTTCCTACCACAACTCAAGTTCATTTGTACAATAAATTATTCGCTGTAAGAACTAGCTGACGATTAGAAGTTGGCACTAATGGATATTAATCTTGTAATTGAACATAAAAGAAAAAGAGGTAAATCATTATTTGTCACTCATTTATCATCTTCCAAATATCTTATATCAAACTTTTACATTATGTCTCTTTATTGACTTCTCTTTCTTACACAGCTCTCATTGAGAGTGACTCCGACAAAATTCACGATAGTCATTCGTCCACAAATAATCTTGAAAAAATATCTACCATAAATAAGTCTTCAATGACGTTGGATTTTGCTCATACCCTATCAACTGCTCCGTCTTCATACCAAATTTCTAGTGAGAAAAAATTTAATGTATTCAACATCTGCAATTTATTTCCGCTTCTTATTAGTCAACAGACTATCTCAACTCATTACCCACCTGTATAGGAAATTCTATTTCATATATAATATCTTAGACACTACTTTGTAGATTCTCAACAAAGAGAAACACAATAAGAACAAAGAAGAATAGAAAACACAACAAAAACAAATGTTCAATGTTCTAACAACGATGTGACCAAAACTGGTGAGAAATGACTTAATCAAACATCTTTCTAAACAAATTCATGATTGTAAAATCGTCAACTTCTTTGTAGAACAAGAGAAGCAAGAACGAAAGTTGTCTCGTAGAAGAGAACCATATGCTAAGAAAAAGCATTTGAAGAATGCTGAAACAATTGCTCGTGGTACTTCGTGTAAAACTATGGAGAACGAAGTAAGTAATGTGCCCAATTCTTCTACGAAAGCAAGGTTATTCAAAGATCTCCCAAATGATTCATCTCCACACAAAATATCTAGTAATATATAATTCAGCTATTTTTTGTATAAATATTGCACTATTCTTATTCATAATCAACAAACATTAGGTCACTAATTATAAATATTCATTTCTCTACTCAGCTTATCATATGTAACACAATTTAGTTCCTACACAATTAATTCTATATACAATGTAGTTGCTAAATATTTCCTCATAGCAATTCTTGTTTGTAAAATACAAGAAGCAAACAGAAAAGTTATGTCACGCAAAACCAATCTATCATGAAAGAAACAAAAATAATCTTCCAAGCATCTCTATTAATATAAATCTCGTTCTTTTGATTTATTATCATTTCGTTTATAGCTGTCCATCTTTAATTTTGTAACGATTGGTCTCCTCTTTTTTCATCTAGCTACTCCACACTCCAATTTCCAATCCACTCCTTCACAATCAATTGTAACAACTTCTCGTAAAAGAAAATCAGTTATTGGGAATCAACAAATAAGTGCTCAAGTTGAAGGTCTTTTATTCAGCACATTCCTACTTAATTTCCAACTCTATTATCAATCAATGCAAAACTATTACACACATACTTTTCTTGTATTTTTTTCGTACAACACTTATGTTCATTTCCTATTTGGGAATTTTTAGCCTACAAGAATAAGAGAACTCAATCTACAACTTCCACATCTTGCAAAATCCTACACAGTCCAAGAACAAATACAATTCTTACAGATGAATCGATGCAAGTACAAAATGAAGGTAAATTAAAAAATCTACTTCCAAAGTTAAAATTTTAAATCAATTGTTTGTACTATTTAAATCAACAACTCTGAGATTAACTCTATTTGCTTATTTCAAATCATTCTCCTACAGCTTCAACTTCGATGAATGAACTTCAACGAAGTACCGAAGACTCTATTGTACAAAGAAGAATCCCTATTGCAATTCCTTGCCGAACAATGTCAATTCCAACTCAATCATCATTACTACCTCATGCTGAACAAGTGTTTATTTTGCCTTGCTAAACGCTTCCACAAGAACCAAAAGGATTCTGTTGCTGTGTAGGCAAAATAAAGCTGAGTTCACCACAACCACCTGAAGCATTAGCAAAACTCTTTGACAGTGATTCAGATGATGCGGTTTCTTTTCGAACTTACATTCGAACATACAACGATCTATTTGCATTCACATCTCTTGGAGTACATTTTGACTAGAGATTTATGTAGGAGAAACAATGGTATCTATACTTTTAGGGTTCAAGGATAGATGTATCATTATATTAATAGTTTGTTACCAGTTGATGGCTCACCAGCTTACTTACAGCTTTATTTTTTTTGACACTGAGCATGAGCTTGAAAATAGAGCACACCACTCTAATAGAGTGAGATTCTCAATCATTCAAGTACTTATGAATCTTCTGCAAGCAAATCCGTACTGTACTTTTTTCCGAAGCTTATCACACATACCTAATTTGGAAGACTTCCAAATTGTAATCAATACTACTCCTGCGATCGACCAGTGAGTATATAATGCTCCTACTACATCTCAAGTTGCTGCTATATGGGTTGAAAGCAACGAATCTTCTTATTCTTGTGAAATTTATGTTTATGGTCGACATCAACATAAACATAAAATCAATTATTTCTATGGTTGTTATGACCCACTTCAATATCCACTGTTATTTCCGTTTGGTGAAAGTGGTTGGCACAATGATATCAAAAGAATTAATCCAGCTCAAACAAATTCTTTCTGTCAATGGATGCATTTAATATGAGTTCTATACAAAACCTCTTGACTACAGAATCTGAAGGTAATATTGTGCACAGAATATCTCATGTCATGTTAACAAAATCACTTCATATTTAGAAAGTTTTACTTAATTCTCCTCCATCTTTAATAGCTATACAAAATCTCCTAAAGAAAAGAGTCAATGTGTCTGCTCGAGAATATTATTGTTACAAGCTACAGATCAGAGAACATGATAAATCTATATTACTACGTAGTAGACGTTTGCTTCAACAATACGTTGTTGATATGTATATCAAAATAAAGACTTCTCGTTTAGATTACCTTCGTGACCACCAAGAAGATATTCGAGCAGAACTCTATCAAGGTATTGTTGACAGCATTACTCCAGGAGAGACACATGGTCGAGCAATTGGCCGCAAAATAATCTTACCTGCTACATTTATTGGAAGCCCAAGAGATATGCGAAATAGATTTACGAAAGCAATGGCTTTAGTCCAGGCATTTGGCAAACCAGATTTGTTCATCACAATGACATGTAATCCTGCTTGGCCAGAGATAAAACAACAGTTACTAAGGGGAGAAGAGGCCCAAAATCGACCAGACTTAGTTGCTCGTGTGTTTAGAGTTAAATTAGAGGAACTTAAAGATTATCTTTTCAAGAAAAATATCTTTGGTCCAGTTGCAGGTTACACATAT
The DNA here is from genome assembly GCA_039720395.1 of Liquidambar formosana. NCBI lineage: Eukaryota > Viridiplantae > Streptophyta > Magnoliopsida > Saxifragales > Altingiaceae > Liquidambar > Liquidambar formosana. Next base: position 20,288,712 of record CM077820.1, read on the forward strand.
GTCATTGAATTCTAGAAAAGAGGTTTTCCACATGCACATTTTCTTATAATCCTTCAAAAGCACGCAAAGATCACATCTCCTGAACAATATGATCAGTATGTTTCTGCAGAAATACCACCAGAAGATAATCCTCATCTGCGTGCTACAGTTATTAAACACATGATGCATGGTCCTTGTGGTATATTGAAGCCTAATAATGTGTGCATGCAAAAAGGAAAATGCAAACACCATTATCCAAAAAACTTTTGTCAAAGAATAACCCAAGGTACAAATTCTTATCCCATTTATCGGAGATCTAATAACAATGACACTGTAATGGTGAGAGGAAGTTTGTTAGACAATCGTTGGGTTATTCCATACAATGTGTATCTCCTAGCCAAATATAATTGCCACATCAATGTTGAGATTTGTTCTACAATCACAGCAGTTAAGTACATCTATAAGTACATCTACAAAGGTCATGACCGGATCAGATTCCAACTCCATCAAGACTAGGAGATCAATGAAATTAATGAAATTGCAGATTATCAATTAGCTAGATGGGTGAGCCCTCCAAAGGCTATGTGGAGGATATATCAATTTGTGATGAATGAGATAAGTCCAAATGTAGTCACTCTCCAATTACATCTTGAAGACAAGCATTCTATTCCCTTCAAAAGTTCAGACTCACTTGACTCAATAGCTCGTAACAAGTTTTTTATCTAAAACAATGCTCACTGAATTCTTCAAAACAAATCAATTTGATATTAATGCACACAAGTATCTCTATAAAGAATTCCCTCAGCATTACGTTTGGAGCAAACAAGACCGAATATGGACACCGCGCAAACAAGGAAAACCAATTAGCAGAATTGTTTCTGTTGATCCATCTGAAGGTGACAGATATTACTTGAGATTACTCCTTAATCACATAAAAGGACTCCTTAATCACATAAAAGGTCCTACTTCTTTTCAGCATCTAATGACATTCAATGGAGTTTTGGCTTCCTCATTTCGTGAAGCAGCACTTATGCTTGAGCTATTACACAGCGACAATGACAAAATAGATTGCTTAACTGAAGCTTCAGCTTTGCGAATGCCCACAGCACTTCACTGTTTATTTGCTACTATTCTTGTTTATTGTAATCTAAGTAATCCTAGACGACTCTAGACACAATTTGAGGTCTCTCTCTTTAGAAGATTTCCATCGAACCTCAACATTTTCAACAATTACCACCAGAACACAAGTATTACAATCAATTGCTTCGACACTTGAATCTATGGGCAAGAATATTAATGATTACAGTCTTACTGACACATCTGTCACTCTAACAAATGAGCAATCGACTTCAAAAGAAATGGCAGACGAACTAAACATCCCAACAACAGAAGAAGATCTACATTATGTTCAAAACTTAAATTTTGAACAAAGAGTTGCATACAATACTATACTTTCATGTATCCATGCGAACAAAGCTGGTGCTTTTTTCATTAATGGACCTGGTGGTATTGGTAAAACTTATTTGTATCGCGCTCTTCTCTCAACAATTAGATCTACTGGCCACATTGCATTTGCAACTGCAACTTCTGGAGTTGCTACATTAATTTTACCAGGTGGTCGCACTGCTCACTCACGCTTCAAGATACCAATAGACCCAACTGAGCAGCTTACCTGTAGTATGAGCAAACAAAGTAGCCTAGCACAATTACTCCGCACAACAAAGCTAATAGTATGGGATGAAGCTTCTATGGCTAAGCGTGAAGCAATTGAGGCACTTGATCGTATATTGCAAGATTTAACAGGCTCTTTATTACTATTTGGAGGAAAAGTTATTGTTTTTGGTGGGGATTTCCGACAAGTACTACCAGTTGTTCCTGGTTCAATGCAAGAAGAGACAAAACAAGCTAGCTTTGTCTACTCCAGCTTATGGCCATAGCTTAATGTTTTAACTCTGTCAATGAATATGCGTGCTCGACTTGATCCAGTTTTCACTAACTTCTTACTTCGAATTGGTGATGGAACTGAACTTGTTGTCAATCATAATCTTGTTCGTCTACCTGACAACATTTTACTTCCTTACAATGAAGACATTCAATCTTCATTGAATTCTTTTATTGACGTTATTTTTCCAGACATTTGTACATACAATCCAACAAACTACTCTATCGTGGACCAAGCCATTTTAACACCTAAAAATGACTCAGTAGATGAAATCAATGAAATGTTAGTCACTAAATTCCCAGGTGAACCAAAAGTCTATACCAGTCGTGATGAATCCACAAATTCTGCTAAATACAACCTTGAAGAAGACTTCCTCAACACCTTAACGCCAAATGAATATCCTCCATGTCGCTTGGTTTTAAAAATAGGTGCTCCAATCATTCTTTTACGCAACATAGATCCATCAAAAGGACTCTCAAATGGTACAAGATTGATATGTCGACAATTTGACAAAAACGTCATTGACGCAGAAATTGCAATTGGTCATCACAAGAATCAAAGAGTCTTTATTCCACGAATCCCAATTCTACCAAATAAAATTGATAAATATCCTTTTCCTTTCAAACGAGTTCAATTCCCAATTAGACTCTCTTTTGCAATTAAAATCAACAAAGCGCAAGGACAAACCTTAAAAAATGTAGGTGTCTACCTACCCCAACCAGTCTTCTTACATGGACAACTATACGTAACACTTTCTAGAGCAACAGGTCAAGACAACGTCAAAGTCTTAATCAAACCCAATTTTGATGACTTTGATGCAAAACACACTGCAAATATTGTTTACAAAAATATTCTACAATTGGCGCACTCTCAATAAACACGAGCACAAATAGCTAGTACAATACACTCATCCTACTCCCTTTAATTGAAACAATTATATTCCGCAATTTTTCAAAAAACATTTCTCTTTAGTTATCTTTATGCTCACAAAATCTTAAGTACTTATTATAGATTTAAATACTACCTCACAAAAAATATACCATAAAAAATATTTAAACCAAAAAATCAAAATTTAACAAATACTACCTCATAAAAACATTAAATAATTATTCTCAACAAATTCAAATAATACTTCTTCAGCTACTAACTCAACCTCAAATTAATACACACCATCATAAATCAATAAATCTTCAACCACAAAATCTTCACCAATACTCCTTCAAGACATTAACCTCATACAAGTATCCTACTCAATCCTTTACCACAAACATAAATCACAATTATTCAAAACAACAAACAAAGAGTACTTATTATAAGTCTCATAATCCTACGAAATAAACTTAATACATAATCTTTCTCTTTCAAGATAATTCAATTTTTAAAAACTTTTTCTATTCTAAAGCCACCACTACCACACAAAGAATACATCTAAGAAACCTAGGAACATACTTACACCAACTAATTCCATTGCATCAACAATATCTATATGAATCAATTTCATTGCATCAACAATTTTACGAACTACTTTGAAACCAAATGAAAAATAATAACATTAAGTACTTTGTACAAGAATTCCCATATTCCAACATCCTCAATACATATAGAAACAACACCTCATTCATAAACATCTTTCAATGTAACCAATTAAATTAAACCACTTATCATTCATAGTTTGCTTGACAACAATATGTTCTTTTTGTTACATTTCCATGTTTTAAATTTACTATACTCATTTTAACTACAAACATTATCTCATAGCACATAAAACATTATATGTTTGTCAACTATCATCTTCCATTTATAATCTTTCTTTCACATTCTTCACGTAATGAATTTTTATTAGGTCTACTTTCAACATACCACGAATTGTTAGCATTGTCTACTTAAACAAATATTCAAGTATTGGCTTTTCACTTTTTCTTACATTAAATGAATGACTCATTAATTTTCGAATAATTCATATTTAATATTTTCCACGTTATCTTTTTTTCTTCTTTTTTCTATTCTAATTCTCAACAAACTAATCTTACTTCCAAATACAAGGACCAAGGCTTCAACAATGAATTAGAAAGAAATGCACATTTAAGATATTAACCCTACCACTCTGCGTGGTTGGAAAGTTCGGGTTAAAGTTGAAGAAAAATATAGCATAAAAAGCTTTAAACAAAGTGCCACAAAATTGCAATCCCTAATTCTCACAGATTTCAAGGTTTCAACTAAAACCATAAACATAACATTCAATAACTTTTTACAAAAAACAACAAAAAAATCATTCATAATATTCTCAAACTTATTTTTCCACAACAGGGGTCCCAAACTCAAGCAAGCATTTCGGGGTGAAAACATTGGTCGGCTAGACAATAGACTCAAAGAAAATAAAGAATACTACATCTTAAATGCTATCATCAAAGCAATACCACTACAATACCAGTACCTAGGCCATCCATATGATTGGAGAATCAGTGCCTCCACTGTGATAGAAGAATGTCCTATGGACGATCAAAACACCATCACTACTACATATGAGTTCACACCATTCTCAGACTTCTCCAAATACTTCAGCAAAGGCACAGCAATTAGTAAGAATAATAAACTCTATATACTCAACTAATTTATCTATCAAAATTCTTTAAGTTCATATCCTAACAAAACCTTATGCAGATGTTATAAGTATTCTCCTAGACATGAAACCAACTCGCCAAACAATTGTTAGCCAATCTACTATTCAAGAAGCTATCATCATCAATCGAGAGTATGTAACTTTCCCCACATTGATTCATTGTCATTAAACCATTTACAACTTCTCAATCTTTGCATTTCCTAAAACAAGTTTCAGTCCACTATTTATTTTTTATAAATCATAAATATTTATCTGTTCTTTCATGATTAAAGAATGATACCCACCCTTATTACTTTCTGGGACCACTTGGTGGAGCGCAACTGCCTAATTATCTATGAGAAGCTACATGAGAAACCTGTGATTGTAGTGTTAAGAGTTTATGTTGTTGCATACAATGGTAAAATTCAAATTTTGTCTTTACTGCTTCATTACAGCTCTTAGGTATGTATCCAAATAACCTAACACTAATTTCATCACACAATTTAATAAAGGGCAATCACTGTCAACAAAAGCACCAACATCTTTATTGTTGTCTCCTTCAATCCCACAAACTGCTGAGTTGAAGTCCTGGTATCACACACCTAACTCAAGCAACAATACAAAACTCACTCATATTTCAACTAACTTTCTCACATCAAGCAGGTACAATCAAGAAAGTGAAAATATAGCAACAAGATTTGACACCAGCAATTACTTTTCCTCACCGAAAGCTGGAAAACCAACTTCCACACCAATTGTAAAAGAACTTCAAGAAGTTTTGCTTATGCCAGAAAATGTAAGAACACTAATTACCTATTAAGTATCCATAGTCACAATTTTACTACGCTCTCTTCCTAACAAAAACACTTCATTATTTGTTTCCTTCATATATTTAAACACATTATTATTTTTACGCAGACAACTTGCTGGACAAATGGAAGTATCAAAGTTCAAGATTTTTCTCAAGCATTTTGCTACATGTCATGCCAACGTTGTACAAAAAAAACTGATGCAATGCTTGACCAAATCTTCACTTGCACAAGTTGCAAGTCTTCTGAATGTACTGTTGTTCCAAGGTACTGATTACTTCAAGAACTTCATTATTTGACTAAATTAACCTCTAGATGCATCAATACCTTCATCAAATTCACCTTACATCTGCACTTATCTAATTGACCTTTTATTTACTAATAATATTGCATGTACTAATTAATTCAATGTCCAAAATAGGTGTGTTGTAAGAACTCAAGTGTTTAATTCAAAAACAACAATGACAGTTACCATCTTTGGAGAACTGGCTAAAACTGTCTTACAAATCAAAGCAAGGGACTTGTATCAATACAAGAAAGAGGTAACACAATATTTACGAAATATTAGATATAACAGTACTAAAAAACTACCAATGAACTAGACTATTTGTTTTCATGCAAACTAACAATTCTAATGAATTTAATATTTTCATTACATTCTTTTATGAATCCACAAGAATTAAACACTCTTAAACACTACACTTTAACTTAAGTATTTTAATTACAATTCCTACTAATTCCATATAAACATACTCATTATATAAAAACAATAAAAACTAACACTTATAACAAAAAAAAAATTCAAAAATTTTAACACATTCCATAACTACTTAAAAACTTTAACAAGTTCAATAAAATTTCAAGTAGAAAATTAAGAATTTTAAATTTTAGATTTTTTGTTATTTGAGAGTTAAGGAAAATCTAACAATTCACTATATCCAACCCAATACAACCTATTTTTTCTTTTAGCTACATTAGGTTCGTACGAAAACTAAAGAAAAGGACGAGAAGTCAAAATTTTCGAAATAAATTTACTTTTGCGTTTTTTGCTTTAACTATACTTTACTAAACTTAATCGTGGTATTTAGGCTCAATTGAGTTGCATATTGTTAGCTCACCAACCGAACAAAGTCAGAAGAGTTTAATTCTTTCAAAGTTTTTTTCCCACAAATATGAATGTTCTTACTTACAAAGTTCAAACTACTATCATTTGTCTATGCCCTTGTTTATGTGTTCACAAAAACAGCAAAAAGAAAACAAAGTTTTAATTTGCAATCTCATTTAATATTCCTTTCATATTAAAAATATGAAAAAATGAACTCAACTAAACCAAAAACTCACTAATAGCCTTATTTGAGTGTAACTTTTGTATAATTCAAACTATTATTTCCTTTCTTTTCTTATATTCTCTCTCTAACCAAACAAATTAAATATGTTTTATATTTCAAGCAAATTTTATTACAATCTGAATTGAGTAATTAGATTTACCAACCGACACGAATTTTTTCTTAAGAATCTGAAGTTTTTTTAGTGTTTGTGTTGTAACATTTCTATGTAATGTTACGTTGCTTAGAACGGTATAATAACACCAAATAAAATTATATACCAAATACTTACAAGAAGTACTATATGAACACATAATGAAATTTTACAGAGAAAAATTATATTCCGACTTATTAAAATCAGTTGCGCATATTTAAGAGACCTGTTTATAATGTTGACTACTGAAGAATATCCTCACAATCATCCTATCCTAGCCCAAACACGAACACTAATGTCCATCTTAGATATAAACTATGACTAAACAATCAAAAATTTGCTTCCTTCTTTTTCCTTTTTGGCGGTTTTCACATAGAGGCAACAAGGAGCAGGTTCGTAGTTAAGTTAAATTTAGGAGAATAGAATTTGGGACACTTATTCTTCACAAGGCATGTCATTGATACATAAGATGTATGCCTCTGTTTATGCAAAAGTACTACTACTGTACTGGTAGCAATTTTTATTATTGGAGTCACTTTCAAAAAATATATAGTTTTATATATACTCTAGCCAGCCATGTGGTACTGTGCCTATCTTAAATTAGAATGTAAGCTTTCCACTAAATGTATAATTAAGCAAAGAGTCTAGCACAACTTTGAGGGTGGACTATGTGATCCTAGGGTTCAATAAGAGGTTTGGGGTTTAACTCTAAACACTTTCTCTTAAAGGTCATTCCATAAACTTTGTCCCGTACTTGTCTAACCTATCACCGGTCAGATAGGTAAAATTATAGTTTAACAAGTGCTTCCCAAACTATTAAAAAAAAGGAGGGGTCTTGATAAGCATTTTCGTTATGTGAATTAGCAATCTCTACCGAATTTGACAACAGCTTGGTCAAGGTTTATTAAGGGTTTGCATCGAATGGTCTAGCATCTATTTAAAGGCTTATATAGTAATAATAATTTTTGTAGTCTGATTATTTATTTCTAAGATTGTTTCCATCATAAATTCTTCTTGTATTCGTCCCATGCTTAGGTACAGTTCAAATGAATTCTTACTTAGGGAGAGTCCATTAATCATCTCTTTTTGCATTCTAAGTTGCCTCTGCATTTATATTCTTTCACTTTCTTTCTATTTGGAATTTGCTAAGTGTTGCCAAAGTCATCACTACAGTAAATTCGTGCCTGGTAAATAAATGCAGGTAGGATTTCTTCCAGTGCATCCCTATGTGTCTTTTTTTTATGCAATTGAAACTAAAGAAATAGAAGAATTCTTGAACATGTTGAAACTTTCTTTCATTCAATCAAAAGTTTCTTCTTATTAAACTGACTTTTTACATTTTTCTTTTCTTTTTTAACCCTCTGTTCCCTTATTTATACAACACATCAACACGGGCTCTGCCTTCCTTTTACTTAAAGATCTTTACTCTCTCTCTCTTTCTCTCTCTCTCTCTCTCCCTCTCCTCTCTCTCGACAGAGCTAATAAAAATTTCTACTTTACGGTCCTAATAAAAATTTGTTACTTTATGCACCTAATAAAGTTTCTTACATGTAAGATTTTACTACGAATAATTATATAAGTGCAGTGTACAATTAGAATCATAATTACTCCAAATAGTATTGTACTTAAACAATAATTAAACACATATCTTACTATCTCACTAACTAAAATACCAAAATCAGTAATCTATAATTTATTCATTTTTCTTTTATCATACTTTTAGTTTCTTCTTTCTCATTTTCACATATCACGCAAGCCACTCCTTAAACCTGTCTATATGCAAGTATATATATACCTATATATATATACTCTTTAAACAAAGTTACAAAATTCTATCGAACAAATTCTTTGATCAAAACACCTAAAACCCAAACAACAAAACCATAAACCAACATCAACGTACCTTAAAAGAACTACAAAATATTCATATCATTTTAAAACTTTTCCTATATGCCACAATGATCTAAATTCAATATTTGTTTTCTTGTGCTACAGGATCCTAACTAAACTGAATCCCACTCTGTTTGAAAAATCTGCAACTCAAGAATACGTACTCCAAGTTAAGACATCTGAAAGCTCATTTAGGGAAAGAATCAGCAAAAGGTTCACAATTTCCCAAGCAATTGGCTCACAGGACTCACTTCCAGAGGCTAAACTACAACGTCTTACCTATCAACTTCTCTCATCTGAACAAACCCCACTCCTAGAAGCCAAAGAAAGTAAAGGGAAAGCAATTCTACAAGAAGAAAAACCTGCTGAAACAATTCCTTTAGATACAGTGTCTTCCCAAGACAAGCCACTCGAGGATACTCAACAAACTCAACCAAAGGACACCACGGCTGCAATCAAATTGACTGAAGCAGATTCAACAGCGAGCAAATCTAATGAGCAAATTTCTGTCCCACAGCTAAAAGAAAGTAAAGACAAAAGCATTGTAGCTGAACCAAAAACACCAGACAGCACTTCATCAAGCTCAGACTCAGAAACTGAAAAAGAAGCAATTACAAGCTCTGAGACTGAAGATGAGAATCTCACGTCTGCTGACTGTATTAACCCCCCTTAGGCACTACACTCCAGACTCTTTTTGTCAATAGCAAAGCACTGCTAAGTCTTGTCATATCCTACTTTTCCCACTTTAAACTATAGTGCTACAAATTGCCACCACTCTTTTGCGAAAAATACTTAGATTTATCTGGATAACGTTTTTTTGCACACTTTCCTACACAACTATCACCATCTAACTATTACTTTTCCTCAACATCAGTTAATCTTGTAAATCGTATGTAAACAATCTACACCCACTACAACTACTATTTCATAAAGTAGACAATGTAAATATATCTAATCTAGCAAAATCCTTGCCTAGAACTCTTTTATATTACCCTCCTTCTTACATGTTTTTTTCCTTTGTTTTTTTCCATAACACAGTCATTTTCAACACTACATCATGAAATTCTTACAATTACTCAGTAAACCTCTAATTTTACAATTATACTCCATATATTTCTTCATCAATTTATTACTGATATACTACAACTTTCAATTATTGATTTTTTTCACCCTTTAGTTACGCGCGCGCGCGCACACACACACACACACACACACACACACACACACACACATATATATATATATGGGGATTTTAGCCACAAGTCCATAAAGTTAGACTTGTACAGCCATAAGTCTATCATAAAATCTTATGTAACCAAAGGTCCCTCTTAGATATTTTCAGACGATATTATCCCTTCATATTATGTAGCAAAAGGTTCCTCGTAGAAAGTTACATATAATCAATGTAACTGTTTTTTAAAATATTTTTTTTATACATAATTTTATATTCATCATGAGTCTTTTTCCTAATTTTTCCAAAAAAAAAAAAAAATCAATTAAATCTAGGCAAACATCTACTTGTAATTGAAGTATGTACTAAACCCATAAAAAAATAGTTACATGAAAAAAAACTACTTTTAAGTCAATTGTGACTGAATTTTACTCACAAAATATTTAAATCTTACAAATTTTTAGTTTCAAACACATCAATTTAACTGATTCAATAGTTGACATCTATTAAATTTAATAATTTTGTATGGGAAATTGTACAAAATTGAACCCACATTAAAATAGTTACATGTTTATTTATTTTAAAACCGATACATGTAAACATGTAATCAATATAACTATTTTTTTTTTATACATAATTTTATTTTCATCATGGATCTTGTTTCGAAAAGCTCAATGAATAGATTTCAAATATATAAATTTTATTGGAAATCGATATCTAAATCAAAAGTTATGTCATTTTAAAATTTGAAAACAAAAAATAACACTTAAGGGTAAACTTGACTTTATGCATTTACTACGGTTACAAAAGTAAACTCATTTTACTTAAAAGTGGACTTATGGCTTCATAAGTTTGCTGCATAGACTTATGCCTCTATAAGTCCTATAAAAGTAGACTTTTCGCTAATTTCCCACATATATATATATATATATATATATATATATAAAGTAACTATTTTTAAGTTCTACATAATTACTTTTCTTAATGCTCTCTCTTCCATTAATTAAAAATGATCCTCGACTAAGCAACGGGGTTAGGTTCGCCTGCCAGTTGCATTTTATTGGAATGAAGAGAACAATAAAAATAAGTAAACAGATGGTTTTTATTCCTTAGTTATTTGTTTTGAGAGGACCCTCCTTAACCTTAAGTAGCCAAAGAAAGAAGTTTTAGTATTGTAATTTTAAGGGCTCTCAGCTAAGATAAGCTCCTTACGAATCCTATAGTATACTGAATTCATTCATTATAGTTTTTTGTGATCCCATATATATCTATTTATAGGATGGAGTAATAGGTGTTTACGAACCAATCCAAAATTGTTACAAAATAAATCACTCTCAATTAGCACACAAACCAAATTCTCTAAATTAACATCACTTAAAACTAATAACAATTTCAATCGCAATTACTTTTTCCCTAATTCCATTCAATGATCAAAATTACTAAATCTCCCCCTAGCTTATTTCTCATACAACATAACCTACACTTCAAACAACAATACACAATTTAATAACAAAACAATAATAACTAATAAGCAAAAAATACAAAATAATTGCACTGCATCAGCAGTACGCACGACAAGACTTCCTTGCCGACACCTCCTTGTCTTTTCCCTCTGTAAGCCACTCCCTTTCCTGCTTCTACTGCCCACTTCTCACAAAAGAACTAATAACCACATGCCTCTTCTTCACGCACACACCCCGACCCCCCCTCCATTCCTCCCCCCTCCCCCCTCCCCCCAACACCAAGTCTGACTTGAAACGACAGCACACTGAGCTATACTTCAGAAACCTACTCTATCTCATCCCATCAAAAAAGTTTACCTTTCACTCCACACCCCTTAACTAATATCTCAGCCACTCAAGATCACGAAAGACAAACACAGCCCAATTCCCATCAAAGAATCTGCTTTAACCCACTCCCCAAGATCACACATCTTCCAACCACAACATCTTACTTTTCTTATACAATATACAAAGCAGTCAAAACAAAAACATTATATAACACACACACACATATAAAAATATATATATATATATATATATATATATATATATAAAATAATACTAACACACAATAAATAACCACTTATTGCAGACAACACCTATCCAACTAGCAATCGTACAAACACTTCCCTAACACCCTCCCTCTTCACGTGCTATGCCCACGCCTCTGTACAAAAGAATCTAACAAGATTCCTCAACTTTCCTCGGTCTTCTACTCCTCTCTATTTATTTGCTTCATCCTCTACACATTTTTTCTACACTTTCTCTCAACACTCCCAACCCTTTTCTACCACTTTTTCCAACAAATACTTCCCACAATTCATTTTACTGAACCACCTCCATTGCCTCTTACTAACAATCAACCTTCTTAGCTTCCCTCTGTTTAAGTCTCTCCGATCAATCCACTTCCACAGTAAGTCCTTCAATTACTCATCATTTATTTTTCCTTTAATCTCTCAATATAAACTCACATTTTTTATGTTCTGTTTAACGATTGATATAATATTACTCCAATTCATTACATACATGATATTCTTCTATACACAGAACACTTAAGTAACATTAAAAAAAAGAATGAAATCTTGCCATTTTTACAACCTTAATATTCAAAAACAATAAATTTATATAGAACTAAGTTTTCTCTCTTATATTGTCCGAATTACATGTAATCTTTATTCTTCAAATAAGATTTTATATTGATAATTGTTCATGAATTTCCTCCCTATATTTTACTCAACCATTCTAATTCTATATCTGCCGAAATCCTCTCCTTGGACGCCTTCCTCTATTTCTTTCTTTATACTTTGTATTTTACCTATTCCAAAAATAAATTGAATACCTACTTAACTCTCTCATCTAAATCACCTCAGCTTAACATGAACCACTTTCTCAATTACAACACTGATCCTTAAAATATAGTTTATAGAATTCTTATTAAAACAATAATCTATGCATAAAAATATAAAGATATTGTTATTAACGTCTCACCCTTAGTCTTCAATCAATAACCCTCTTAAATCTTTTATGGCATAAATCATAAATAATGCAGCTCTAATCACCTTCTTACATATATTTGTATGTCTATCTCTACGTGGGTAACAAATTACTTTTACTTAATTCCTTCAGAATTTTATTTGAAAACCATGTTGGTCATAAAAATTTAATAAATTTCACTATATCTTCATCTAACACTTGATGTAATTCACATGCCAAATATAACACTAAATTTCACTTTATCTTTGTCTGAAACAGTTGATGTAATTCACATGCCAATTGCCAAGTATAACACTGGATTTCGAATTTTTAGTCTTTACAAAAAAAAGAAAAAAATTGGTACATTCTTGAAACTTACTAGCAGAGAATTATCTTTAGGAACTACATGAACTACCATTTGCTCAGCTGTGAACATTCTTCCTTTAAACTCTTTTTACTAAGTCATTGAATTTCGTTCAAGTGGAAAATCCATTTTATATCCCATTGTTGCAACATTTTCTTAAAATAGTTATAAATCTTGCTCTTCTAACTGTCAACTTAATTAGTGGGGACACGTTTTCTGTCCCACTACGTCCACCACGCATAGGGCCATTTATCCACATGTGGAAGGATTTTCCCAACACTTGCAAGCTGAGATAACTGGTTAAGTCTTCTGAGGATTTGTTAATGTCCTCTCTCTCCATCCTATAAACTGGTAGGTGTTTAACCTTTGGCCTGTGTTAAAATAGGCCATATTTCTTGAATAATTCAAAGGGACATAAACCATTGGGAAATTAGATAAAATCAAAAGTAATTTGCTGCATGGAAAGAGTTACTCAGTTTGCATCCTTGAACTTGACAAATGAGGGACTGAAATGAGCTATGAAAATGTTTGGAGCCTTTGTCGCTTACCAGGTGTCGCACACTCTCAATAGGAATTCAGCTTATTTTATATGTAGATTAATATATAATTTAGCTCTTTAACTAGGTTAGCTTCATTCTTTATCATGCTGATCCATGTCTCATTCACACCTTAAAGTCTTTTAAGTACACGTGTCCAAAATGACATGACGAGCTTATAGGGACTTGAATATATGTTAGACCTGCAAACTGGTCAAATACATACCCAAGAAATGTCTATCCAACATAGAAAAAACCTAATGCATTTGTACTTCATATGCCTTACCTTATATACTTTTGAAATATATTTTTTTCTTGCTTCAATTTTTCAATATCAGTGAAGTAGCCACATTGCACTCAGTATGTTACTGTACTAAATTTTGGCCTAGGTATGAACCAATGACAAATCAACAATTAGATTATTCATTTCCCAATCTCTTACTTTAAGTCAGTCAACAAAGCCTTAATCAAGAATCATAAGGAGCTCCTTCAAACGACTGATCTCTTTGAATAAATTTTGCCAAATTGCATTTGAACAGAATTTGGAGATAATCAATATAAAAACTTTAATCTGGCTATCAGAATAACAATAACAAACCATGTACTATTTCAAACAGCTTTACTTAAGTCCAGACCACCACCTATACTACAGCTCTTCAGACACTACTCTCCGCATAAATTTAAGAACTGACCTAACTTATTTTCCTTCAATAAATTTCATACAACAATTCTATGTTACAATTGTACCTTTATTTACTTACTTTCTTTCCTTGCATTTTTCTTTTCTTTTTTTTTTTGTAGCTTACAAGCAGCAACGATGAAAAGCCCACAAAAAAATAAAAAAATAAAAAAATAAAAAAATGACATACTTCTATCATTGTCAATCTTATCAAAAGCAAGTACCTTAACCATCACCTATAAAAATACTTTCTATTTGAAAGTATTTTTAATAACGCTACTACAGGTAATTATTCATCATTCACAACTTAGAACTATACAAATTTCTTTCAATTACAATAACATCAATTATCATTTTATTCACTCATTTTAAAACCTATTTCTAACAACTAACATTCTGATCTATTTCCAACTATTTCTCCTGTATTCTAGCTGCTTGACTGGGATTGTGGAAACACATACCTCTATCATTGTCATGTTTTTCCACAAACACTCAAGGTTCGTATATTACTTCTTTTCAAACATGCATAATTTATAATTTATAATATTCATAAATATTTCCACAACTACACATTTTTCTCACCATCAATAATTCCTTTTACTAATCATTAAACTTATAGTTATTAAAATATTTGTCAGCGTGCTGTATAACGAATACACCTATAAAAGAGCTAATGCAATAAGTTTGTACCAAAAAACCAGTGGAACGACATAGAGAGTTGCATTAGCTCCAATATCTGCACCAATATCACACAAGCAATCCTCTAATACAACATAAAAAGTTGTATCATTTCTCAACCGTACAAAAGGTACTCATATTTTACCCTTCTTATCTTACTCTTTCAATTTCACTAACCACTTATTTTAACAAACCTTCACAAATTTATATTGTTCAATATCATTTAACATTACCTAACAGAACTAACATTTGCTCTTACACAGATTTGCTCGAGGAGGGCGCAGATATTGATAGATAATATATTGATTTGGCTGAAAACAAAGATATAAAACAACCAGTACTCTTCAAACTCCCAAAAGGAGTATGAAGAGCTTATGCAAGAAGCATCAGCCATTCTCCATAACCAATATTTATGCGCACAGCTATTTATAAAACCATATCAACAAAAAAAGCATTCAACTACATGGCAAGCAAGGAAAACTCGAATTGTAGAAGACTACAACAAAGCAATATTACATTTAAATGTAATAATTTACAAAGATACAAAATTAGAGTAAGTAACATCCTTCATAATTTAGCTTTATTTTTTCTCCCAATACAATTTCCAATTCTTAATAACTAATTTTGCAAAACAATATATTACACTAATTCCATAACTTGTATGTTTTTTTAGGCACATCAAGAGTCAAGAACTTGCTGAGGAAAAAGCCCTACATAACAACTACAAATGAGCTATTTCAAAAATAGCATCAAATGTACCAACAATCAAAATCATAAAATTGCTGTTGATATCAGCAAACTAGAATTTCTATTACAATTAACTTGTAACATTTGGCATGTACATATAATTAAATTTGATTTTTCTCTAGATTCAACAATCTCTTTATAACATTTGTTCTAGATTCAACTTAACCAACTTCTTTTAACACTTTTCCAACAACTCTTCTTAATCTAAATCTCTTATCTACACATTCAATTACATGCAAATACAAAAACCGCAACACACCGCATCAAAAGTAACCCTTCAAAAACTACCGGGCACATGCCTTGCGCGTGCATCCCCCACTAGTATATATATATAAATTGAGCTCCGCATGATAGCTTTCACCTCACAAACCTAACCGGAAAACAAAACCGAAAACAAAACTCGAAACCCAAAGGACCCATCCGTCTCACAATGACAAGCTCTCTTGACTGAAGAAGGGAGCGCGTCAAATTTAAGGCCCATCCATCTCGCCATTTCATGTGTAGCTCCATCAGCCTTCCTATCAATCTTTAAACGAGCTTGCATGAAGAAAAGATAGAGATTCAATTCTACTTCCACCCTAAGACCATAAAAGAGAAATTATAAAGAGAATGGCTATTGCAACCCTTGACTTTATTTGCACATCCCATTAATTTTAATTTCTTAACGATTTAGAAAAATATAGAAGGTTTGTTTCAAAAACTGGTCGTGTAGGCTACTAGAAAACATTATTTTGAACAACTTTGTAGAAGAGATTTTTTTTTATTTAAAATTTTAAATCTTTCATTTAAGTGGACTTTTTAACCAAAAATAATATTAAAAAAAGAACGATAAATGACCAAAACATCTAGTTAACGATAGATTTTCGAAAAAAAATTTCTGTAAAATTGTTCAAAATGATATTTTCTACTGGAAAACATGAACAGTTTTCATCAAAACTTTCTTTATTTTCTTAAAACCTTCACCCTCTATTTGGTTCATGGATTCTATCAAGGAAAAAAAAAGGAAGGGAAAAAAAATGAGGAGGAAAGAAAATGAAAGGAAAATATAAAATCATATCAAGCCAAAATTATACTAATTTTTCTTTTTCTTTCAATTTTCCATTGCAACCAAATAAAGAAAAGTACAATTCCTTCTATTTTATTTTTTTTTCTTGATAAAATTCACAAACCAAATAAAGCCTCAAACATTAAAATTAGTAGGGTGTACAAATAAAATTAAGGGTTTGCAATATCCGCCCTATAAATTTTATTGGGTTGAGCCTCTCAAAGCCCAGCAGGTTTAACAAGCCTAATGTAGTGAGTTGGACCACAATTATCTGGGCCGCCGTAGAGCTGCAGCAGCCTAGTTTGCCTCTCAAAAGCCCAGTAGGTTTTCCCCATACTGCTACATTTCACGGTCGTCTACTCGTCTGCCAGACCTGGGTGCGGGTGCTGTGTTTCGTACATTTGCATCCTTCTCTTCGTCTGCTCTGTCTCTGTCTCTCTCTATCTCTGTCCGTCTGTCTCTCTCTCTCTCTCTCTCTCTCTCTCTCTCAGAATGACGAAGTTCAGGAAGCTAAATCGACCCACTGCTCATCGAATGTCCATGCTCAGGTTCATTATTCGTCTCTTCTCCATGTTCAATTTTGCATTCTACGGTTTACCCTTTCATTTGTATGGATGAGAGTGTTTTTTTTTTTTTTTGGTATGTACAGAACAATGGTCTCGCAGTTGGTTAAGCACGAGCGCATCGAAACCACTGTCGCCAAGGTACATCCTTCTTTGACCCAGATTTCAGGGTTTTTCTGGGGTTTATATTATATATATAATTTGGGAATATAGCTTCAATTTTTGAGATGTATATATATCAATTGGGTGGTGTTAATGATCATTACTGACTAAAATTCTTTCAAACTTCCAATAAATTTAAAATTATGCAAGTGGGGATTTGGTTTACCACTTTACCCTCCGTTTGGTTTCTGAGAAAATGGAGGGAAGGAATAGAAAATGAAATTTGAGTGGTATGGTTCTTATCGTTTTTGAATCCCAGAACATTAACCCTCTGTTTGGTTCACGGATTTTTGGATGGAAAGGAAAAAAATTTTGAGGCAATCTAGTTTCTCTTGTTTGGTTGCAAGGGAAAATTAGAAAATTTTACCGGGCTGAACTCTCTCAATCCTTCGAGAACTGAAATGACTCTCACTCTTCTGCCTCCCTCCCTTGGAGGATGCGACCACCCATAGCTAACTGTCGAGAGCTGTTAACCATGGATCAGCGGCCACCATCGGCGACATCTTACCGTTGATCATTGTCCCTGAACTCCCCAATTGGCAAATTCCAGCCCTGGCCATCTCGTCTAACGGCGAATCTCGACCCTAGCCATCTGGTCTGATAATTGGTTTATTATAGTATTATACACTTTATGAATTATTCAAGTAGTAAGTACTGATGATATTAAGAGCACACAGGGAAAATCAAACCAACTCAAATGACTGATAAAACAATGATTGGTGTTTTATCCGGCTTACAAACACAACTAAGAATTCTTGTTTTTTAATGTTAACTTCAAAAGGTTAACAGAATAGGGTCTTTTATTGTCCAAGTCCCTCTGTCATAAGTATTTGTAACATTGACTTTTTGCACCTCCAAAATGTCAACATGTTATTGTAACAAACTTATAAGCATGCTATCAAGAAATGTTGATCAATAAAGGTTGTAATTCATATAGGAATATTGGCATGGTTAATGTAGGGGCACCTCTAATTGACAAGGTGACCCAATCCTCGTTGTGCTTCCTGGGAATCAAGAAAGCACACCCAATCCTTCCTATGCATATGTGAGGGTGTAGCTGAGCATTTTAATTAGTTTGGTTGTTTTCTTATGCTGGTACCTTTTAACCAATATATCTCCTTTTCATTTTTTGTTCATTTGTATAATTCATTAGTCATGATCAACAACTAATGAGTGCATTTTTGTTCTATGTAACCCAAGTCCACATCCCAAAAGTTTGCGTTTATTGAATAGTCATGTTCTATGAAGCATGGATACTTCAACCCCCAACAAATCCGTATCGGATACGTATTGGATATGATATGCCTAGGATACTTCCCGATACATATCAGATACTCCCGTATGTATCAGAACAGTAACACATGTTGCCACGTCATTAGATACACCTCGGATACTTTTCGGACACATCTCGCATACATTTGGGATTCTTTTAGAGTTAATTTGTAATTATTTATTTTTTAATAAACGGGGGTAAATTTAAGAAACAATAATACCCATACTTTGATTGAAATAATAAACCCATTTTAATCATCTTAGTTCACTTTCTACTATCTATCTTTTAGGGCAACAATTGTAAAGCAATAAAGTTAAATGGCTATTTCTTAATGTTAATGTCTTCCTAGTTTTTTTCTATGAATGATGAACACTGGTTGATGCTTATGGATGTGTTCTTTGTACATCTATTCTCACATATTAATTGATTTTGTAGATGTTTCAAAATCTTTTTATATTTATCATATATGTTTTAGAGCAAATATTAATATTAATATATTTATTAATTAACATATCTTAGCTGTATCGTATCCTTCATTTTTTTTAGAATTGCCGAATCGGTGTATCCATATCGCATCGTATCCGTATCTGTGCTTTATAGGACTCATGTTTAATTTTTTTTATGAAGCGTTAAGTTCATTTTTTGCTCTCTCTCTCTCTCTCTCTCTCTCGCTCATAATGGTTTATTATTATTTTTTTCTTGGATTTTGGTGCTACAATTTATGGCCAAAAAAGTTAAAATTTTGTTAGGACAGCCTATAGAGTGTGCCGTGTGGACCCTCAGATGCTTGCCATGAGGTTCCTTCTCATTCCGTGCAATGTTGGCTTGTATTTTTTATGCACACCTAAGTTGCAATTGTGAGTGATGAGCAAGTCCTTTAAGGTGGGATGGATGCAGTTGGAGCAGCAATGTTGGCTTGATTTATGGTTCCTAGACTTGGGATTTTAATATTTTGCTGAGAATTTTTTGTGGGATCAATTGAGGTGGATCATATTTGCATTCTCTTAACAATGAATGTTTTAAACTCACCAAGATAATCCAATTAGGATTATCGCTCCAATGAGGATTATCGATCAACTTTCAAATAACTTATGTATCCCATTGAAAGTGTAGCATCTTTTGTTCATCATATTTTTCTCTTTCCTCTTTCCTCTTTTTTTTTAATAAGATTTATGTTATAGTTTTAATTTAATTTTATATTATATTTTTACACGTGAACATATAAAAATTCATTGTTTTTGGTGCATCTCACAATAATTGCATTTATAGATTTTGGAAAAGATTTTTGTTAATAGGCCAATTTCTTAATCTTTGTATTTTTAGGTGTTCCTTTGACAGTAGCATTGATCACTAGAAACAAGCTTGTCAACAACAGTATTGATCACTATTAACCAGCTCATTAACAGCAGCATCAAGCTTGATGCTAACAGGGGAACATGTTTGTTACCATGTAGACCTTTGCTCAATAATCACCTAGATATGGTTAGGGTTATTTCCTGATCCACATAATTTGACGCTTCAAATAAATGTGATTGATAACTAGCCTCAAGATGGAATGCAAAGTCAAATTCAGGACTTTTCACTTCTTAAGGCATAAGTCTCAAGATATGATTGTGTCGTCAATTTGATGATTAATGCCATTTTATTACTATATTTTCCTTTCCCTTTGCTTTTCTCTCAACAATGAAACAAAAGAAAAATGAGAGGAAAGAAAATACTTTCCTCTCATTTTTCCTTACACTACCAAACACTAGAAAGTTTTCTATTTTCCTTTCCTTTTCTTTTCCCTTCTCATTTTTTTCCCTTGTTTTTTTCCTTGCACTTTCCGCAAACCAAACAGAGCGTAAAAAGTTGAGATTTTAATTTCTCAAATTTTCCCTACATTTTCTCATCAACTGAATGGTGCATAAGCAATAATTTCAGGTGAAATTATGTTTATTTTCCTTTTATTTGCAGGCAAAAGAGATACGGAGACTTGCTGATAACATGGTAACGCTTGGAAAAGAGGTGTGTATAACGCACTAGTTATAGAGATATGGTTCTTTTTATAAATACCGTATTGTACCATGATTTTCCTAATCCCTTTTATAGATGACTTATTGATGTAATGAGATTAAGGAAAATAGAGAAGAGGACGAAGTAGCCATTTTTTGATGTCTCAAAAAACAAAATAAATAAATAAATAAAAAATAAGAAAAAATAAAAATCCATTACATGGTTCATATATCAGGTTATTCAGGAGCATGTATTATATTAACCTTTGTTTGCAAAGTTTGCACTTTATATGATCCTTACACCGAGGGCATTAGCTGAGGGACTCCCAAAGTTGACTATCTAGGTCTTTTCCTATTTTCCTTGAGTGTCGAGGTGTCAATCTCAAAATTCCTTAAAACACTGATCATTGGTAAACGTTAACGTTTGGAAGCACCTTAAGCTTTTGAAATTGGGAATTGGAAGCACTTGTCAATGAATAGAGTACTCATTAATATTCTTTTATATATATTAATGAGTACTCTGGTCATTGCTAAGGTTAAGGTCATAAAGTTGAGAGGAATGCCTAGGTGGGGGATTAATTTACTTTGCTGAGGTTAAGGTCATAAATTTGACAAAATTTAGAGCATGTTTATAGGTTTTGTATTGGGTTACTTTTTCCTTTCTTTTTTTTTTTTCCTTGATGCTGAGATCAGTTTCATTGCATTGATATGATGTTCTGGTTATTTGAGGTATTGGTTTTTGTCATTTTGTGCCTTGCTTGAAAGTATTCTTTTAAGTGTACATATAAAAATTGTTGTGTTTAACAGCTATTGGTTTCTGTGCTAGCCTCACGAGGATCCCTTTGGGTTTATACATGAAAATTATTGTGGTCAATAAACTAATTTTGTTCTGGCACCCATTAGGATGTTTTATCAAAATGATTGATTGAAAAGTGATATGCCTCCAATATTCATATATTCCTTGTCTTAATGCTCTTAGCATGGTAAAAGACGAATTTTCCCTTTCCCTGATTGTATACATCTTTCTCTCATTTGTACCTAATTTATGATGCAGAATTTGCACATGCCTTGAAAGTAGCCCCAATACTTTATATCTTTCATAACTTTTCCCCTTCCTGCATTGTTGCTTAGTTTGATTATTTATTGTCTATTATTATTATTATCATTATTATTTTGCACCATTATTTTACTCGATTGTCCACCAACCCATTAGTTGGTATTGAGCCTGGGGTTGAGTTGGGTCGGGTTGAGTTGACTATTTGACTTGATCATCCTCCACCAGCAAGTTTCTTGAGATGCCAGTTGATTCTGTTTAGATTTCGTGAGGAATTCTTTCATTTCTTATAATCAACCAATCTATGAAGCACGAACACCAACTTGTGACATGGATAAAACACGACACGGAAATTCCTAAAAAACCTAATACATGACACAGCGGGGATACGACAATAAATAAATAATTATATATATATATATATACACACACACACACACATATAGTCCCCTTCTTATGAGGTTAACCTTACCTAATTTTAGGTCACTTTCCAAAACTTTATCTTTGATTTTTATTTTTCAAAACCAATCATTGAATTAGATCTACTTCATGTAAAGATCATGCATACCAAAAATCAAGTTGATCCGGGATTAAGAACTACTTCATTCATAAATGTCCAAAATGAGCGATTGCCATTGATTAAAAAAATTTAATTTTTGGATCGCATAGCAATCAGTCTCGAATCAACTTGATTTTTGGTATGTATCACCTACATAATAAGGTTATCTAATCCAACGGTTGGTTTAGTAAAATATGAATCACATGTATAGTTTTGGAGGGTGATCTAACGCAAAGTTATGTTAGGTTAACCTCATAAGAAAGAGACTATCTATATATATATTTGAAATTTTGTAAATAATCAAATAGATATATATATGGGGAAATTCCTTTCTCTCTGGGCCAATCCCCCCTTCTCTCTCTCTCTCTCTCTCTCTCTCTCTCTCATGAATGAAATATTGTGAAACTGAGAGCTCAATAAAGCCGCATTTAACATACTTACATTTCTTTTGCAAAAACACCCAACAATAGTCAAATGTTTGACTTTGGACTACTTAATTAGAAGAAGGTGGATTATGCCGAATAGATGCATCATGTGTAAGGAGGAGGCAAAGACTGGTGGACCACCTTTTCATTCATTGTTATGTGGTGAGGTTTTTGTGGTCGCTCTCTTTCAATCTTTGTGGGATCCATTGGGCTTTGCCTTGTCTACTTATGATCTTTTGTTGGGATGGTAGGTTAAAAGGGGCAAGAATGAGGGTAAAGTGATTTGGAAGATGATTCCTCATGCACTATTTTGGAGCCTGTGGAGGGAGAGGAACTTGAGAACTTTTGATGGAATGTAAACTTTGGTTGTAAACCTTAAGTCTTCTTTTGTAAAGACTCTTTTTTGGTGGTTTTGTAGCTATATTGATACTCGTAATATCTCTTTTATTTTCTTTGTCAAGTCCCTAAAGCTTTAGCTTGGGTCTCTTGGGTAGTGCTTGTACATGTCACATGTACTTGGGCTACACCCCTTTTTGGTTTAATACATATATAACTTCATCAAAAAATTAGGATTTATAAAATTTATCTTGTCGTGTCCCCAATGTGTCGGAGTCGTGTCCCTTAAGTGTCAGAGCCTTATCCAAGAAGTGTCTAAAATTAAATTATTATTTGTAATTGTTGGAAGCCTTTGGGGCTGTGTTCGATACGAGTTGGAGGCATGTCAGTGTTCGATACGTGTCAGGACACGGATACGGACACAGCTACTCTGGACCATTGATTTCTTCTTTTGAATGTAAGGACCTCTCTCATTGTTTCTTGATTAGAGTATGTTATCTCAGTTCACATAATATTGTTTTCTTTTAAAAAAATTTATTTTCATTTTTATTATTTGAATTCTTAATGGTATTAGTGCTTCTCCTTTTAATTTGCACCAACTAGTTGCCCATCTTTTTCTTGTAGCATATAATACATATGAATATTAATAGCTTATGTTGTTGGTACAACTTTACAATCCTTTTATGTGTCACTATTGGCCTTAATGTCATGGCATATCCATGAGTCATGGAAGCAGTTTTTCTTTACAAATTTAGTGTGGAGCATAGTTTCTTGTGCAAATGTGGAGTGCGGGAGTAAAATGGAAAAGTGGGATTTGAAAGTGAAAAGGGAAAGCATTAGGTGTAATTGGGGGCTGTGAAAATAGGGATAAACAGGGTGGAAGTGACTAGGTAATGTGAAGACGCTAAAATTAAGACACGTCTAGAATCTAGAAAACGACATTAAAATAAGTGGCGTTATAGACTTACAGTAGTGATGTGTAGTATCTAAACCTGTAAGTATTGATTACTAATAGTTAACTAAGGTTCGATCTTTTCTGATGTGCAGCGGTTGGTTAACAATTTTAAAAACTGATTGTGTCATTCCTAAATAGAAGACCAGCTTCAAAAATCTTAGAAGTGCAACTTTGAAATAGTGGAACTATGTGCATTCTTAGAAATGCAAGCTTTGTATAAGGAAAGGCATGAACACGGTTTTTTTTTTTTTTTTTTTGGTTGTGCATGTTACTGCGATTTTAAAGTTTGCATGCTCTTGAAAGTTTCAGAATTATTGTGTATTCTCTTGACCAAAGCATACTTTTCCCCCCTCTGGGAGCTTTTACTAATTATATAGATTTGGACTTGGCATAAACTGTTGGTGAGTGAGGACTTTTTCCCTATTCAAGAATTATCATGGTGTATTACATGTGTTTCACTCTTAGTTTGAAAAGAATAAAAATATAAAGAAAAAAAGCCTGGTGAGACATTAGTATCAATTAATTTTGTAGACCTTTGTAAAACTTCCAGAGTTTTGGACTAATTATCTCTGGACAAGGGATTGGAATCCGGGAAATGTGTTAACCCCTAATTGTCTTTGCAAAGGACAGATTTATCAGAACTATAGATTGTTTCTTATCTTTCAACATATTTATTCCTTGATATTATTATAGGGTTCTCTTTGTGCTGCAAGGCGTGCTGCTGCCTTTGTGCGAGGGGATGATGTTATTCACAAACTATTTACTGAACTCGCTTATCGATACAAGTGAGCCTTAAATCTTTTTTTTTTTTTTTTTAAGTTATTATTTGTATGGTTGTTTTATTGGTTGGGTATTACTATGTTGCAGAGATAGGGCAGGTGGATATACAAGGTTACTTCGAACTCGCATACGAGTTGGTGACGCAGCACCAATGGCCTATATTGAGTATGATTATTATTTATTTGTGAATTGCAAGTTGTTTGTTGAACTCAGAGGCTTGCCTGCCATTTTGTGTTTGCATGATTGAACGAGACCATTATGTATTCTCTATGGATGGGATCATGGATTATATATTTTCATTTTGTGATGTTTGTCGAAATGTATAGGAAAGTATTCTTTTGGAAGGAATCTCTTTGACAATTGCACTATCAAATCTGTTTTTCCCTTTAGGGAGCGTGTGTTGCAGAGAATGTGTTTGGCATCCAATGTGAAACTTTTTGGAATTAGGCATTTTCTCCCTTATGGGGTTTCTTGGATGCTCAAATGCGCCTTAGCAATACCTGCTCATATTCTTTATAGTATGTTGTGTTAGTGAATTGAGCGATTTTACCCCATGAAAGACCCCTGGTACCTCCGAATAGTTCTTTGATGAATTTTGATTGGTATTTGTCTTGGTTTGCCTTAGTATTTTAATCATATATTTACTCATATTGAGCAGGTTCATCGACAGAGAAAATGAGCTTAGACAGTCAAAGCCAGCAACCCCTCAGCCACCACAGAGAGCTCCTATGGATCCCTGGACGAGATCCCGGCTTAGCAAGCAATTTGCATCCCCCAAGGAGGATAAAAGCTCTGAGCTTGAGAATTGAAGTCATTCTACTGTAGTTCATAAGTTCCTTTTTAATTTTATCTTTATATAGCATGCAATATCTGCAATTTCCTTAAATGTAGAACATTCAAGCCTTGTTTAGGTACTAGAACTAAAATGATCTCATTGAGCAATCCGTGCTTGTCAGTCATTAATACCTGTTGTGTAAAAACATAAATCGAAAAAGTTTTGTTGAGCATAAAACAAAAAAGACACTTTTTTACCCCCACAAAAGCTAAATGGTGGTTATTGCAATAGAAATCAGAAGCATGATTGATTTTTCAATGCTAATACGATATAAACTTGAATCTTATGCTTTTTCTTGGAGTGTGCTTTGGGAATTTTTATTCGAACCATGTTGTCATGTGAATATTAGTGTGCATAAACATGGAAGGTCTGCAACCCTACTTTGGTTTTCCTCGGACGGAATGACCACCTGACCTTGTTTGTTGGTGCCCTAGGGTTGAGTTAAATGAGAAATGGCCTAGGCCTTAAGTGGCTCAACGGGAGTACCAACCCTCAAACATGTCCTTTTTTTTAAAATATTTATACTCAAACATATACTTCAAAACTAATATGAATTCAATATACTTCACTGCGCTGATCAACATTATTTTAAGTTCTAAACCAAAAGTGACTTGAAACAAAGTCCATTGGTTTTCCTGTCCTAATAGTGGGGGTTGGATTAGTTTTAGGTTGAGATCAAATTTATTCTAAGTTCTAAACCAGAAGTGACTCAAAACAGAGTCCATTGGTTTTCCTGTTCTAATAGTGGAGGTTGGATTAGTTTTAGGTTGAGAAATGACAACCGGTATTTATTGTTTTGAGTCCCCAAGTTTGGTGGGTATAGCGATAGAAATCAGAAGTGTGATTGATGGAAATCAGAAGTGTGATTGAATTTTCAGTGCGAAAACTATGTAAACCTAATCTTATGCTTTTCCTTGGGGTGTCCTTAGGGAATTTTTGAGTTGAACCATGTTGTCATGGGAATAAAATCTACCATGCATAAACATGGAAGGTATATATGCAACCCTACTTGGGTTTCCCTCAGACAGAATGATCACCTGACCTCGTTTGTCTGTGCCATAGGATCGAGAAAAATGAGAAACGGCCTAGTCCCTAAGTGACTCAACAGGTACAGGAGTACCAACCCGACATAAAAAATAACTATGAAAAGCAGTATGTGAATTCATATGCTTCCACCTGCATTGATCAACATTATTCACAGTTTTAGACCGAAAGTGACTCAAACCAAAGCCAAGCTCATTGGTTTTCCTGTCCTAATAGTGGAGGTTGGATTAGTTTTAGGTTGAGAAATGACAACTGAATTTATTGGTTTGAGTCCCCTAAGTTTGGTTGAGGGTGAATATTCTATATGTTTGACAGCAAGCTGCTCACCCACCCAACCCTTTGTCCAGTTGCATCCTTTACCATTAACAAAATGCTTGATGTAAAAACACCATGGAAATGGGAGTTTCCAATCTGTTGCCAGAAATTGGCATTTCCTTTGTTTCCAATCACATTCCATAATAATGTTTGGAACAGCCCACCTTGGCAAGAAATTGTAAAAGCAAGGAAACTTTTTGGATGTGGAGCTTGAGAAAATGGAGAGAGGGAATTAAGGAAAAGAGGGGGCGGCACACGCCAACTATATATATGAAACGTGGTCCCTAGTATCTTTTTAGCAAATTCATAGACTTTACTGAGTCAACCCTACACCATGAAAAAGCTTGAGCTGATGTCCTATAAAAAAAAAAAACTGGGGTTTTGGTGAGCTTGCCCTAAGTTTAAGTAAGCTTTTGACAAATCCTCTAGATTTGGTTGGGTTTCTTAATATACACATTTGTTGTGTTGTATTTATTGTTGTCTTAAGTAGAAGATAAGACCAAGTAATTCAAGGTGAGCTAACATGAGATGAATATGTGGAACATACTTGTATTACAATTACAATTCCAAGGGATGGATCATTCGTAAGACTTACACCTCAAAAAACAGGCCTTAAGTTTGACTTCCAACCCACTCCCTCTTGGGACCAATCACTGGTTGGAGTACGATATCCGAATGACTTGTTTGTTTAGTTGGAAGCTAAACAATCACTGGCTGGAGTACGATATCCGAATGACTAGTAAATATTTTGATTATTGTAGTAGTGAAGCAAGTCAAGTGGAATGAAATGAAATTTCAATTAATGGTAAGCCACCGCGATGAGAAAGAGGAAAAGACAAAGAGAGCGTATGAATTATGGAATCATAAACCTCTTGAGAGTCTCAATCCCATTATCATAGCCCAGGATGGTAATGAGATTGAGGCTCTCAAGAGATTTATGATTTCACCTCTCCTCTACTCTCCTCTCATTTTTTCTCTTATTGTAGTAGCTCACCATTAAAATTTTATTCCATTTTGTCTACAGACAAACAAACGAGACTTAAATATTTACTAGTACATTCTCGTATATAAGTACCTATGCTAGAAGCCTAGATATCTCAATGACAAATAAATAAGTAATAATGATACTTACATAGTTATATACGAGATTGTACTAGTGCTAGTAATCTAAACAATCAATCAGATCCAAGACAAATGATTGCAACCCCAATAATTAAATGATCCTAAGCATTCCATTAATTAGCCAGGTACATATTTGTAGGATAAACCAGGTACTTGGATCTTTCTACAAATATATATATTTTTTCCTTTCTCAGAAATCCTTCTCAGAGGATCATGGGTCCAAAACCCACATCAATATGAGGTGGATGGATTACCCATCCTGATGGCAAGCACAATGGTACCACAGAAAAGTACAATTGCCACATTGGTCAAGGACTCAAGGAGGGCATCATTGATTCATTTCCCACAAGTCAAGACAGAAACTCTTTGGCCTATCACACAGAATGGAAGGCCTGCGTCTTTGGTTGGTTGCTTTGCTTTCAATACAAAATACATACGGCCTCACGTCTCTGCCCCTTTTCCTTTCTTAGTATTTCTTTAGAAATCACACACACCCCTTGCTTGCTAGCCTTGTATGAAAAGAAACCATGTCTCTTCCTCAATATTGTATGTATATAGAAAGAGGAAAATAAATTAAAGATAAAGATAATGCATGGAATGGAGTAACAAAGAGATACGTAAAGATGGGTGCACGGCTCCCATCATACAAGGAAGTCCCACCTTCTTTGTCTGACGGACAAGTGTGTAGTTGTCCTAATGCCACGTGTGCAGCTTCTGTTTTTTGACTAGATCTGGTTACTAGTCACCAGTCACTGAAACTTCAAAGTTAATGCTTGTTAGTCTCATGATTACGTTTATTAATGATGCCTTCTTTGGCTTTTAAAGCATTTAAATTATGCTTAATTTAGTAGCAATTTTATCCAATTTTTTTTTGCCCTTTTTCTCTTAATTTCATAACTTGGATGCAAAGGAAAAACATATCTCTATACATATAGTGAGACGTGTCGCTTGTAGTATGGACAATCTCTTAGGATATTGAAATTATTGGTGAAACATTTTGTAGGGATTTTGTGGGACGGAAAAATGGTACAACTGCTATGTAGAAAAGAATATGAATTTTTTTGGGGGACCAATTTGTAATTCCCCTAATTTTGGGGGAACAACAGATTGGTCCGGCTACGGGTAAATAATTATAATTAGTAGTCTTTCTTAGTTAATTTAGTAGTTGTTTGCTACAAAGTAAGTAGTCACTTGTATTAATATGTAATTATTTATCCATAGCCGGACCAATTTGTAATTCCCCTGATTTTTTTTGGAGGGAGTGGGGGAGGCAAAATATAATCTTCCTAAGTTGTTATTGTTGGTTCTTGACCCATCCCCTAAAGAAATTATTTTAGGTCACATTGAAAAACGGTAAATGTGTTAAATCAGTCTTTTTTTCTTTTTTTTTTTTTTTTCCGGGAATAGTAAATATAATTAATCTTCCTAATTAAGTTGTTACTAATTAATTTGTTCTTATGACTGCCTTGTGTTTGGTGTAATAGTTTTTGAAAGGACTCTTAAACCTATATCATTTGCCCATGATTTTTATTACTTATGTAATAAGAAAAATGAAAGCAAATAAAATACATGGTTGGTCTTTTTTGTTATCTAGTTGGCTCTGAATTAGGTGTCACACTGTCCCTCCATTATTTCATGTAGGGCACCTACTTCACCATTAACATCATAAAAGGCAGAAACAAAAGGAAATTAAAGAGAGGTTACCAACCACTTCCATTGCTACGAAGAGTGCAAAAGCAATGATTAAATTGAGTAATTTTTTCTTCTCGCTACAACGGGACACCCTTAATCAAAATGGGGGTAACCCGCAAGGGTAGTTCAATGACAAAAAACTGTGGCTTAGGAACCATAGATCCTAGGTTCGAGTTTTCATTCTTTTATTATCAGATGCACGAGTTACAGGTGATTTATGCATCACAAGCAGGGGCAGAACCACCTTGAGACCAAGGGGGGCTATGGCCCCCACAAAATTTTTAATATTTGAAATAAATGTATTTTAATTTTTTTTAAAAACCCTATATTTGGCCCCTTCAAAATTTTAATTTGACTTGAAAGATGGAACTCATTTTGTTAAATTAAAGCACTTTTGTAGTGTACTTGCCTAAGTTTGTTAAAATATAATAAATAAGTTAGGATCATTGCCTGGTTGTGAAATTAATTGTCGAATTACATATTTTATCCTTGTCAAATATCAAATTGATAAGTATTAAGAGATGTTTCATCCATAAATGTAAGTTTTTTTTATTGATTAGAAATGTGTATTTATAAATTGTATGCCTACTGGGATCTTAATAATGTGATATTTGACATGCACGGTTAGCATGAGAATGGTATTTAATTCAACCCTGGGTTTTTACAAAATATAAGTCACGCAATAAGTTATTGAAAATTGTATATGTCCCACAATCTTAATCCATTATAAATAAACCATTTTTATATTATTTTATACCGTAATAATATGGTAAGACTTTGTGGTAAAGAAAAAAATTTGTCTATAATTTTTTAAGAACAATACTTGGCTCCTCACAATGGACGAGTAACTCCTCCTCCCTCCTACTCATATTATGCCACATGTCATAATTATTTTTAAAAATATAAATATGTGGATACGGACATGTAGACACGTGAATACAAATATATGGACACACACACACACACACATATATATATATATAGATATATAGATGCATGTCTATAATAACATAATATAGGGATACATGTACACAATCAATTCTCGTTTGTTATGTTAGACACATGACATAATATGAGTAGGAGGGAAGAGGAGTTGCTTTTCCACTGTGAAGAGCTAAGTATTATCCATTTTTTAATCTGACCACCCCAACTATCAATTCCTAGTTCTGCCCCTGATCACAGGAGATTAGTTTGGGTCTAATAGTAATTTTCATAGAACTTTTTACTAAATTGCATATGCATTACTTTATCGGAATGATGATATAGGCAACATAGCTAACTATGGAAAACAAAGGGGTGCAACCCTAGCCTAGGCTATAGGTCAAGGATTACAAGTTCTATGTGGTGAAAAGTTAACATGGAAACCATTTGTACTAGCAAAGCCCCCTTACCTTTTGAGGGGATTTCCTAAGAATCAACAAGAAAAGCATCATTGGTTTACCCTTTTTCCCTATTTTGGAAAATGAGATGGGACATGAGTTCATATCCACAGCTATATCGAATTATCCATCATCAACTAAACCACATTATTTTCATCAACCAAATCCAACAACTGCCCTTAATAGAATAACATAATAATTAATGTATCAAAAGAAGGGGAAAAAAAAAAAATGTCATGATGTTGGCTTTTGAGCCTACAAAGAAAATGTTTGGCTCTTTTGTTTTTTACTTAGCATTCTATGGTAAAAATGTACTGTTTGTCAATGGGATTACTGAGAAAATGTTGAGCAATTATGGTAGAAATTTGAACAGTGTCATGAGAAGATGACCTAAACTGATATTGTAGCATCGTATTTTTGTCAATGACTCCCATTTTGGGAAATAATTCCATTTTGGATACTGGTGTTTTATCCTCAATCTACTCTTTGTTTTTTTTTCCATTTTTTGAAGAAAGGAGGAAAAACAGGAGAAGGAAAAGAACAATAAAAAAACAGAAAAAGGTTGGTGACAGGCTAAAATGGAAATAAAATATTTATAGTGAATAGAAAATTTAAAATAAAAATGTAACCCCAAAAAAACAAATGAATATTTTGAAAATGAAAAATTTAAGTAGACGTTACTCTGCCTATACTGACTCCCCTTGTTGCTCTACCCGCCTTCCATTGCCGTCTTTCTATTCAGACAAAGCTCCCTTTGGTCGACCACCACAGCTGAAGATAGAGAATACAGGTGTGCTCTCCCACCTCTCTCTCTCTCTCTTTCTCTCTCTCTCTCTCTGGGTGTGTGTAATTAATTCTCTTTAAATGGGTATCTCAGCCATCTCCTTTTTCTTCCATATGGTTGGTCTCTCTCTTTCTCTTTCCCTCTCTCTCTCTCTCTCTCTCTCTCTCTCTCTCTCTCTCTTCATGTTACCTCTGCCTTAATTTCTTCTTTCACTTTCTCCCTCATGTTACCTCTGCCTTAATTTCTTCTTTCACTCTCCCTCTCATGCTTCTGCTTTAAATTCTTCTTTCACTACTGCTTCTTTGAACTTCAATCTATTCTTGTTATGTTTTTCTTGGCCATTTCCCATTGGGTATTTTGAGGTATAGTCCTTTTGCTCTCAATAAGATGCATACTTGTTTGTCTATTCTCATATGGTTTACTTTCATCTTACTACAATTTTTCATATGTATTTTTCATGTTCCATAGTTTGCATTTTGTCTTCTTTTTTACATCAGCACTCATGTAAGACCAGTCCACCATGGATTCTCCTCAAAATCCAGGAACAATATTTGGTATAGTCTTCTTGGACATGTGATGATTTTTATTTTTCTTATATGAGCTTCTTCTGTGATATTTGTAGATCAGATGTTGCATTCTCCTGTTTATAACAAATTAAAATGAGAGGAGCAATGGGTAGCATCGAGCCTAGACAACGGTTATCTGTGTCAATGTAAGTTTCTTCTTTGTTTGGCATCTGTAAATTTAAGTTTCCCTTAATTTGGTCAATATTAAGACCAAATCTCCTACATTGGTCATAATATTCTCTTTCAATCACTTTTGAGTATCACCCATTTGAACTAAAGTGGAGTTCGCAACATTTTAGGATGCATAGATCGTGTAAATAGTCCCTCCAAATTCCCAACTGCTATAACTTCTTTGTGTTTATTGGCTCTGTCTATGTCTGTTACATGTTCAACTAGTACTTTTTTCCACTGGTTTTTATGTAATTGGGATGATTTGAGTATAAGAAATAATCAGTTGTGAAGATCTCTCTCTTTTTCTTTTTTCCTTTTTTTTTTGTTTTTTTTGTTGGTAGGGGGGTTCAAAATTTCAAATGTAAGCTTCTTTAAGAGTAGATCTTAAGTATCTACTTAGGCTTCAAAATTATAAAAACAGAATCAACATTAGGGTTGGACACTTGATAAGGGATAGTGAAACTTAAAGTTGAATAATAATAGTTGAGTATCTCCACATCACTACTGAAACATCCAAAACCGAAAGCCAAGTACTCGCCATTCAATCTCAATTACGGTTGATAACAATAGCCAAGTATCTCCACCACATCATATTTGAGTTATCAAAAACACACAGCCAACAAACCTCCATTCAATCTGATTGTGGTTGATACTTATCGAAATATACTAGGATTCTGTTGATATAAATCTTTTTTCTTTTTCTTTTTTTTTTTGTGTCCAAAAATGGGTAATGTTTTGATTTCACTCGTCTCATTCTGTACTGAAACTTATATTCGGTATCAGTACTCCTCTCAAGCACATGGGGAATGGAAATTTTTGGTAGATCTTCCACGAAAGCAAATCTTTGTAGAAATGCTTTTGGTTTTTAGTAGCTTTAATAGTACTGTGGAGGGAGCAAGGATTGGATGTGAAGGATTCTGAATGTGGTTGTGACTGCAGAGTAGAAGCAAGGGCAAAGCCTTAGCAACCAGAATTTAACAAGAATTATGGAAAGTCTGTCTACGAAAGTTGGCAGAACTGACTGAAGCCTACTACATTAATTCAGGCCAAGTGTAAGTTTTTCAATAAGAATAAGAGAACTAAAAGAAAGCATGTGGCATTGGAAATGAGAATCATTTTAAGAAGATAACGTCAAATTGAAGCCTGTATAAGTGTTCTAAAGACAGTAAATGTTTTAAACATGATAAAGACATGCTTGTTTGAATAACCAAAGAAAGGAAAAATAAAAAAAAAATAATGATCGAAGTATAACTGTGGAACAGGACTTGGTTCACAACTTCTTAAACTCTATATATATCCATGGATGTAAATTTAGGGAAACTTTGTAGCTTAATGGGCCTTCTTTCTTTTGTTTTTTCTCCTAATCCAAATATTTACACATATATCTCTTCTTTCAATCCTCCCGGTGGATACAATATAGTTAAAACTAAAATGGTCTCTGATTTAATGGATGGAGTGTTTTGGTCATTCACACCATTACAGTTGAAACCATACATACTGCATCACTGCCATCCAAAATATTTGGCGCTCTTAGTAGTTTCTTGTCCTTTAGCTCTCTTTGAACTTCTTTATTTACTAATTAACTCTTGAATATTTATTTGAACCAGTGAAGACATATACAAAAGAAGGTTGCAAAGAAGTAAAGCTAAAGATGATGAGAAGCCTTTCCACATCCACATCCAAGATAGGAGTTCAAACTGCAAGTTTCCTCTGCTGAAACTTGTCCTAGTTATTATTATATGTGGCACTTTTGTTACTCTCCTATACTCTCCAGAGGTTTATACTAATGACCACCTATCACACAAACGTTCTCGGTACGTCTTTTTCCCCTTCTTGCATGTGTTAGAACAGATGATTAAATTGATTTTTCCACAATTTTTCTACATTATCTCTTATGTTTCCTATGCAAAGGGCAAAAGCTTAGGTATATTGTTTAATCGTATGATGGGAACTGTAATGGCTCCCATGATGTGAATGGTAGGCATGGGGCTGCTGGGTCTCTTTGTAGATCTCCTGCAGCTTCCACCTTATAGGATGATTGCCCAATCATATGAACTTTTTATGGTTAAGATAGATCATCTATCTGGTTTTATTTCTGAACGAGTTAAGACCAACAGAGGGTGTGTGTCCTAGCCTAATTTCGATGCCCCACATGTTCTAATTAGTGGCTAGTACATTACTCTTCCATGTTAGCAAATCCATATGAGATTTATTTGTTTTTCAATATGACCAAAGCGGCTGTGCTCAGAGACACTACTGTGTGTACCCTCCCGTCTTTCAAATGAAAAGAGGTGGGGAGAAAGCTCAATGATTTTTATTTTTATGTAACTTATGAGTGGAGTTTTTGTGGCACTTGAAAAGGTTATGGAACAATATAAATTGTTTTTTAGACAGCAAGTTATGTTACAATGGCTGGTAGAAAATGAATTCATTCACAATGGTTCCATTTATCACACTCAATATCATTTTTGAGCTAAAAAAAGAATGCTCGTCCTAGGATTTGTTGTGTGACGCTCCTGTTGCATTATGTATTTTCCTTTGGAACTTATTTCCAAAGAAATAAATGGTACCTTTTTCTTCTCAGTTATTTATGGGTAGGGAGGGATGGGGTTTAATGCTCTTTCAAGTGAGGATATTTTTGGTCAAATTCACACCTTCATTAAGTGAGATGGTTTCCATTTGGTAATATGGAGGGTCAGAATTCATCGAAAATTTGGATTCTTAAAATTGAGAAGCAACTTCTAATTCAGTAATTCATTCTAGCAAAGTGGATTATGAAGGACAGTTGAGAGGTAATACTTTAGCAAGTAGATAAATTAGCTGATCTAAAAAGTCTTTTACTAATTTTTTATTTTTATATGCAGGTCCAATTTTGTTAACAGGTGGATATGGGGTGGAGCAGATTCGCGGTACATATCAAATTTAGAAACCGATTGGGAAGAAATCACAAAAGTCATCGCGACACTGACTGACAGGGATCAATACCATGGAGTTGGCCTTTTAAACTTCAATACAACTGAAATCACTTATTGGAATCAGCTTATTCCCTGATGCCACGCACAATGTTCTGCACCTGGACTATGCAGACAAAAATGTGACATGGGATTCCTTATACCCAGAATGGATCGATGAGGAAGAAGAATCTGAAGTTCCCACTTGCCCATATCTACCAAAGATTGAAGTCCTAGGAAAACGGCTTGATCTCATTGCTGTTAAGCTCCCCTGTCGTAACGAAGGGAATTGGTCTAGAGACGTGGCTAGGTTGCACTTACAGCTTGCAGCTGCTGGACTTGCAGCCTCTGCCAAAGGCTATTACCCTGTCCATTTGCTTTTTGTTACCAGGATGCTTTCCCATACCAAACCTGTTTACTTGCAAGGAACTTGTTGTGCGCGGAAGGGAATGCATGGTTATACAAGCCAAACTTGGATGTGTTAAGAGAAAAACTCAAGCTCCCAGTCGGATCATGTGAACTTGCAGTCCCACTAAGAGTTAAAGGTCAGTTAATTCCAGTTCTGTTTCATTTGTGTTTACCTTAAGAGTAACCTCAAAGGGGGAGCCATTGTGAAGGAAATGCAAAATTTAGCTCCTCCCACCAAAACAAGTGCTCCAATGGGGGAGGCATCGAGGAGTCAAATTTGGATTTGAGTCAAAGCTTGAGCCAAAATTGGCTCAAGATTCAAACGTGGAGCCAAACTCCCCATGTACGATGGAGCATCAAACAATTTCTCTTACCATTGGAGCCAAAAATAAAAAGAAAAGAAAAAAGAGGTTTTGCAGAATTGTAGCTGCTCAATACAAATTTTAGTTTGAAAAAAAAAATAAAAATAAAATAATGGAGTTGCCTCCTCCAATTGCTCCCTCCATTGGAGTTGCTCTAATTAGTCTTTTCTCATTTCAAGTTGTCTATAAAAATCTAATACAGAGCGGATTTACGCGGGAAATGTGCGGCGAGAAGCATATGCAACAATCCTCCATTCTGCTCACGTTTATGTCTGTGGAGCCATAGCTGCAGCCCAAAGCATCCGCATGGTTGGGTCGACAAGAGACCTCGTGATACTCGTCGATGAAACTATCAGTGGATACCACAGGAGTGGACTAGAGGCAGCCGGTTGGCAAATCAGAACAATCCAAAGAATCAGGAACCCAAAAGCCGAAAAAGATGCTTACAATGAATGGAACTACAGCAAGTTCCGATTATGGCAGCTGACAGATTATGACAAGATCATTTTCATCGACGCATGATTTGCTCATACTGAGGAACATAGATTTCTTATTCGGCATGCCTGAAATTTCCGCAACAGGAAACAATGGTACCCTTTTCAACTCGGGCGTGATGGTGATCGAGCCATCGAACTGCACCTTCCAACTTTTGATGGATCATATCAACACCTTTGAGTCCTACAATGGCGGTGACCAAGGGTACTTGAATGAAGTCTTTACGTGGTGGCATCGAATTCCAAGACACATGAACTTCTTGAAGCATTTCTGGGTTGGTGATGAGGAAGAGAGGAAGCAAATGAAGACTCGACTGTTTGGGGCTGAGCCTCCAGTGCTCTATGTGCTTCACTATCTGGGACTGAAGCCGTGGCTGTGCTTCAGGGACTATGATTGCAACTGGAATGTGGATATATTACAAGAGTTTGCAACTGATGTCGCTCATGCAAAGTGGTGGAGAGTGCATGATGCAATGCCTGAGCTGTTGCAGCAGTTTTGCCTGTTGAAGTCGAAGCAGAAAGCGCAGTTGGAGTGGGACAGGAGGCAAGCGGAGAAAGCAAACTACCCAGATGGGCATTGGAGGATCAAAGTGAAGGATCGTCGTATCAAGAAATGTGTGGATAATCTATGCAACTGGAAGAAAATGTTGAGCCACTGGGGGGAGACGAATTGGACAGGCGTCGAGGAGTTTTTCAACCCAACACCACCAGCAATTAACAAATCATCTCTCCCTGCCTTGTGAGTTCCATATTCACATCTTTCGGTTATGTAAATGACACAAAAGTTTCAAAAGATGGGTTCATTTTTCCCCTGGTTATTCATATGAATAAAAGTGTTTTTAGACCCAGTCTGTAATCTGGGTGTCGTAGATTTGTCATTTTAGATGCTTCCGAGGCTGATTTAATTACAACTTTGTACTGGAATTGCTAGTCATTTTGTATGAGAAAAGTCTGGTTGTTTTTTTTCCTATATTTTCTTTCCCACTTCTAATCTGTTTCCATTGGGACAACCAAATCTTGTATCACCAACTCATTATTTTGGGATTGAAAGTATTTGCTCTGTAGTAGACTCCTAAAAATTGCATGCGACATGGAAACTATGTTGACGTCCATGGTTTGGCAAAGATTTTACGGAAAGCTCCTGTGCACATTTATAAGGATTTGTAAGGCCAACTAATCTTTTTTCGTTGTTCGCATAACCAAAAAGATGAATGATAAAAATGTAAATCACTGTAACAATGTGGTATCTTAACCTCGTATGCATTAGATGCACATGCCATGTTCAGCCTTTTTATGCCAAAGGTCTACATCAATCAATGTCAATATTACAAGGTCCTCGCCAACAGCCTGTTGGCCTAACGGCACTTCTCTCTCCCTTTGAATGAGGTCTTTATTAGGGTAGTGGTAAGAGTAGATTTAAATTTCTGGGAAACTTGGAGTAATGCGCCAATTCTACAGTACAAAACAGGGCAATATAAAATTGACCAAAGTTATTCTAGCCTTATATTTAATTACTAAGTTTGTCAAAGGACACAGGCTCCATTACAAGGACCCGAAAGACCCCATATAATCATGGCTCAAACATCCCGCCCAACTACCAATCTTAATAGCCATCTCCAAATAAAGCCAAAGCATAAGAAAGTTAATATGAAAAGAAGCATTAATTTTGACAAGCAGTGGTTAAATACAGAACAAGCATTCGACCAAACAGAGAAAGACTGATCTTCGGCTGCCAAACTAAAATCCAACAAAGAATGTCTTCTATTCATCAAGAAACCATCCACCAGACTAGCTAGTATCTCTGCATATTTTACCACCGTATATTTTACCACCAGTCCGCAACAGAGAAAAATCCCCTGCCCATACAACCAGAGTCAAAATTAAACAACCACTAATTCTATTTTGATGAGTAGATTAGATGAACACAGGAGAAAGCTGCCTTGGCAACATCTAATCCTATTTAGAAATTGTGAGCTTGAGAAAGGGAGACAAAACCATTAGAATGAACATCTACCTGTGACTACGACCACACAACTAGATGCACTTTGTATAAGAATTTGGACCTTCAAAATATACCACCCTAAACTTGAAGGACTTTTAAGGCTATATAGGCCTATATCTATATATATATATATATATATAAATAATTTGGACACGCTGTTCAAACCAAGTGGGTCCAGTTTATTTCCATGAGCACAAGAAGGCACAATTCTATCAATAAGAATGGAGTTGTTTGAAAGAAGATATGGACTCATCACCAAAGATGACGTAAAACATACCTTACATAATACGAACAGACTCATTTCAGATGCGATTGAAAGCAAATTGCTAGTTTTATCAAAAGGTATTAATTTCAATGGAAATCGAGTTAAAATAACCCAACCCCCCCCCCCCCCCCCCCCCCCCCCCACACACAAAAAAAATGAAACAAAAAATGAAAAAGAAAAAAAGAGAGTAAGTTTTCCAGTACCTTGAAACACTTGAGAATAGTTGTAAGCAATTTAATTGTACTCCTTGGGTCTCAATAAGCAAAAAACAGACAGAGACTCAATAAAATTATGTGCCCCAAATTCAATCATACAAAGTGATGGACGATCTCCCATTTCAAATTTTTATAACAGGGATTTGTACAAGATATCCACTAAACAGGTACCTCCACTAACCTACATGTGCACAATTAACTCGTATGCCAAAGGACAGGTTGATAGTGTATATTGCCAGGCCGAAAAATTCCGTACTTATTTCATTGTTCTAAATGAAGCAGAAGCCCAATTACACACAACACCTTGTCATGCACCTCGCATTGATAGTAGAAAACTAAGAAATGGGGCTGAAAATTACCTCGAGATACTATGAAAGGCTCCTTACATACTGGTCAAGAGCTGTATTGAATAGCTCACACCTACACAAAGCAGTGAGTGTATCTAAGAACAAATCAATAGCTTTTGCAACTGATCTATCAACTTTATTAATGTAAGGAACAAAATAAATCGAAGCACACATACTGTAGCATTAAATGTAGAACAAAAGCACCATCAATAGAGAGAGAGAGAGAGAATGTTGGTTCTATAATATTTTTAAATATCCATATTAAAAGATTGTCTAGGTTAAAATTAACTCCTGTTATAATGCAACACAAATGCATTAAATAAGCACTTTCAGATTGACAAGTGTTGCCCCCTTTTTTTACTTTGACTGACCATGAGGGAGGAAAGCACCTGTTTGCAATGCCAGCCCAAACAAATCCATGTTTTATAAAGGAAATCTCCAAGATGGCATTCTTTGACAAAAAGTGTGTACTGCTGGTAATATCAGACCTAAACATTCTATGGATAGATTTATTATTTGCTAGTTTACATGATAAAAAGTTATGAGTCACACCTTATTGGAGCTCCTGGAGTATAGAGCGGATTCTTGACAACATATTCAACATACAGGTTGTAAATGTACTTTAGGGATTCCCGTAGATCACCAGTCCTAGGATGAGTGACCAATATAAGCTGCACATAAAGATTTGTACAGTGGCACTGTCAGAATGGTGTGGCAATAACAAGCATTAAGGACTTCTTGTATGACTATAAGGATGCTCAACTGTATGATCTCACAAAGGCAGAAACATTATCATTATAACTAAACGAACATAAATATTCAATTCATCAATTGATAACCTAAAATTTCATGAGCAGAAAATCAATATGAAAATTTGGCAAAAACATTGATCCTGCAATAGCTGCAGTAGCATTTAATTGCCAACAGGGGTCATGATGCAATAATGCATATGGTACAATGGGTGGTATTACAATTTAACGAGGTTGAAACTAGTAAATCTTCAATCAGATATTCTAATCAAAGTATTAAACCATATTAGAGAGACTGAAGGCTAAGATTACCAGATTTCTAAGCATGAGGATCCCAGCAACAAACCTAGTCCACCAACCTGTAAGAGATCTAAAGAATTTTCAAATTTCTTATTTATAATGTAATTTTCTGACTTTTTGTAACATTAAGAGTCACATGTCTGGTTATAGAACTTAAAGTTGATTTCAAATAGCATTAGAAGTTTCTGAATTCTGAGTATGTATCTATTTCAATAAGCATTGTATGAGCCAGTAGGCATGTCAGTATAGAGTTTTAAGTAAATGATTAGAATTATTAAATAAATCCATTTTCAAAATTCAATAGTTGATGAAATTTTTATCCAATGTTGAGGCATGTTCAAACTATTTTTACAGTTTTATTTTGCTTTTCTGAAGTTGCACCACCTACCTGAAGTAATCCCAGAGTCTTATTTGCCTGTATATAAGGAACCAGACTGCATCAGTTTTTTAAAGTTCATAACATTCAGATTGGAACATTCACTTACAAGCAAGCCCAAATTGTGATAAATCAACAAACAAGATTTCTTCACAAATTTTTTTCCATTTTAACGAGGAATATCAAGCTCCAACTTTGGAAGCAGGCACTAAGTCGAAATAAGATTTCACTGGTTTATACCGTATAATTGAAATCCAATGTGTCCGAAGCATATCATAGTTCAAATTAATATAGCAACACCTTACCTCATATGTACTTTCCCAAAAAAAGCATAAATAGATGCTATGCAGCTTCAATTTTCTATTGTTAAGTATCAGATATCCGAAATCTCTCAAATTGAACCATATTTATGTTCCGATTAAAGTTTCACTTTCCGCATAATTATTTGGATTAATTTGATTTTGAGGCAAATACATTTAGATCATCATGAAGGATTATTTAACTGACCTTTAGCCCAGAAGGGACTTTCCATGAAACTAAGTTTGTATGTATTAGTACGAAAACTATGAAATGAACAACCTTGGCCAGGTAACTGAGGGACTCCTAGGTTTCCTTTCT
This sequence comes from Liquidambar formosana, assembly GCA_039720395.1. Classification (NCBI taxonomy): domain Eukaryota; kingdom Viridiplantae; phylum Streptophyta; class Magnoliopsida; order Saxifragales; family Altingiaceae; genus Liquidambar; species Liquidambar formosana. The sequence goes on from CM077820.1 coordinate 20,330,701, forward strand.
CCAAACTGCACAAAAAGTAAAAATAATAATATTAGTGGGGAAAAAAAAAAACCCCTAAAAATAAAATAACTATTTTACACATTAACAACAAATGTAAAGCTATAATAATCATTACATAAAGTGGCTAGAACAATGTCCAGGGTGTAAAAAGCAAAAATAGCTCCAAATCCAAACAATTGTGACCTCCATCAAAGTATGGAATCTGTCATCCATCCACCAAGCATATATCGAATTCAACTAATTTTGACATTTGATCAATATTAAAATCTCAATGTTAAAGAAATCATTCAATTGTATTTCCAATACAATCTAAATGAGTTCATCAAATTTTCTTCAGTGAAGAACCATTTTATAGATTTCAGAGTTCAAAAGAGAGAGAGAGAGAGAGAGAGAGAGAGAGAGAAAGAGAGAAAGAAGAAGAAGAAGTGATCATGTACATCTTAAGTAGTCATGCTTAACGACAACTATAAGCTGTAACCCAAGTGGTTACATCATGTACATCTTAAGTAGTCATGAGAAGAAGTGATCATGGACATCTAAAGTAGTCATGTTTAACGACAACTATAAGCTGTAACCCAAGTGGTAATCGAAAGGCATCTTGAAGAAATCATAAGCAAGAGACGAGAACTTCATCCCTGTGCTTTGGGAGGGGAGGGGATTAGGTAAGTTTAACATCACAATATTATGATGTTCTCACTTGCACCAATCTATTTATCTATCCACAAACATGCAAACAATCACGCACCCATATATGCATATCTATACAACAGCTATGTGTTCCCTTCATGTACATCTTAAGTAGTCATGTTTAACGACAACTAGAAGCTGTAACCCAAGTGGTAATCGAAAGGCGTCCTGAACAAATCATAAGCAAGAGATGAGAACTTCATCCCTGTGCTTTGGGTGGGCAGGGTATTAGGTAAGTTTAACATCAGCAATATTATAATGTTCTCACTTGCACCAATTTATTTATCTATCCACAAACATGCAAACAATCACGCACCCATATATGCATATCTATACGACGACTACACGTGAACACATGTTAACTAATCTAGGCAATAATGCAATATCTTCATTTGTATTGCACAACAACTCTGTCCTAAATGATGGACTGGTGCTTACAACCACTATAGAATGTAAAATGCAATAATTTAATTCTCACCCACATAAGGTTCCATATTTCTCATAGGCCTTGGACCTTACCTGGTGCATATGAGTTGTGGGGCTTATATGGACCCAGGGTTTGCCCGAAGGGCTTCCTTGTTATCAAAAAATTCTCACCCACATGAAATAATTCTTAGTTCAAATCAAAGACACAAAGAACAAAAAAATATACCTGGTGGGATCCATCTTGGCAGTTAAGGATTTAAGCTGAGAAAAGCAAACCAAACATAAGCTTATGGTCTTGCTGTGCATTAAGTGTCCTGAGAGGGCGATTCCACTCCCTATAGAGCAAGCACACTCCATTCCTATTAAACACGTATATCATATGGGCATTATTTCCTGCCGATGTTGGCGCTGGCAGCGAAGGGCTGATCTCTGACCCTCCAAAGAATTGCATTCTTCCTATTCAATTAAATCAAACGAGATCAAACCCCAATATACAGATTAAAAGAATGACAAAGTTCTCAAGCTAGGATAGAAAAATATATTCAAAAATAAGACCCAAATTAATCAATTAAAATATATTTTGTTTGGTTGCTGAGAAAATGTGATAGAAAAGAAATTGAAAATTGAATTTTGGGTTTTTCATTGTTTGGGAACTGAAAAAATAAGCCTAAGTAAACTATTTTGCCTAGCTTAAGTTGATTAGAAGTTGAGAGGAAAAGGGCTTTCAGATAAATGAAGAAAGAAAACAAACGAGCAGTTTTTTGTCAAGGGATTCACAATTTCACACCTCTTTTCCATTCAATACTATGTTTGGCTGCTGAGGGGAAAAAAAAAAATCTGAATGAGTCTTGTTTTCTCATTATTTGGGATCTGAGAAAGTGGAGACTTTAACTTAACCTGTTACAAATACAATTCTTTAGCTTAATTGAGTACCACTTTTAACAATTTTTTTTTTTTGGCAAATCAAAAGTAAAAAAAATATATATATTAAAAGAAAGAAAGATTCAAATCTTTATCCGCATTATCTTTATCTTCATTTCTGTTCTTTTCCTCAGCTTTCTCAGAATCCGAATGGAGGGTAATGTCAATCACAAAGAAAGACAAAAAGAGATACCTGGACAGTATTAATCAGGGAGAAGCAGTGGTGGAACCAGGAATTTGATTCAGGAGAGACCACACTTCGGTTGATATTTAGAATTTATCCTAATTCAAAATACCAAAGAAATCAATTAAATACAACTTACTGGAATTTTTTTCCTACTTCACAACAAGACAAAAGAAACATTTTGAACTACCAACTATTTTAATTATTATTTATTTTTATAAACCACTAAGAGAGAAATATATACATATATCTTTGAATCTATCATTCTATCTGAATCAAATTCTCTATGCTCTTTCAAATAGCTACAGAAATATCACAAAAATTTTAGACTGAGAGTTTAACCGATCCAAAAGAGTCTAGTCACCCCATATCAACAAAACAACAATAACACACACACATAAAAGTAATAATAAATAAAAAGGGAAGCTCCTACATTGCACAACCCAAAAGCCTAACCCCTCACTCGCACAGGGCAACAATAATCAAAATAGACACAAATAATAAATCGACTACAACCCAAAAAGGTAAATGAACTCAGCCCTCATTTTTGTTTAAGGGACAAGCTAACAAGCAAACCCAAAGAAAATCACTAGATGAAACGAAAACAAATGAGGTACCCTGAAAAAGACCAGAGATCCAACAAAAGGGCTCCCACATAAAACCTCTGCTGATACTTACAAGGAGCTCTAAATGAACCCAAAACAAGATGGATTGCAGTCTTGCAAAGAATACAGGATCAGATCGAGAACAAATGCTAATAGGTTACAAGGAAAACAAAATTTCTTGTTACCGTATTGTACCTCTCCGAACACAACCAGCGGTGATCAACGCTTGGGGTAAGTCCGGCGAGCGGCGAAGATGATCAGGCCAAGGAGTGAGAGAGAGGAAGCGAGGGATTTGGCGACAATTTGAAAATCCCAAAAGTTTTGGCGAGCGGTGATCAAGGCTTGGGGTAAGTGTTCCGGTGACTGGCGGCGAAGATATGCAGTCGTGGACTCGTCGGTCGTCAGCACCTCAGCGCTCAGGCGAAGGCGAGAGCGAAACAGTTGGTACGAAGGTTCCAACTTCTAAGGCTCGATGGCCGAAGCCCCTTAAACGATTTTGATATGAGAACGGGGGTCTTGGAGTATTTGTGGTTGGGTTCGATTTGGTTTGGTTTGGTTTAGTCTTGGAGCAATTCTGAGCCAAACCAATCAAACCATACTATAAAAAACCCAAATCAAACCAAACTAAAAAAAAAAAAAATATCTGATCGGTTCAATTTGTTTTCAGTTCTCACTTATTGTGTTACAACAACTAAACAAATCATAAATAATTAAATACACATAATACCATGGAAAAATTATCATTCAAATTAAAAATTAAAAATTAAAAAATAATAATAATAATAGTATTAAACATTGTCAACTAAAAATTACATGCAAACTAAATTAATTCAGTTTTCTAAAATTAGAACTAAAATCAAACCAAATAAAATAAAATAAAATAAATAAATAAACAAAATCGGCCGATTTGATTTGGTTCAATTTAATTCTCAATTAAAACTTAAACTATGAACACCCCTAGTAAGAATTGAGAAGGTTCTCTAAGTATGGGAACCTGTGAAAGTGTGAAAAGTGAGGAGGCAAAGGTTATAAGAAAATAGAGGCAAAAAAAAATTTAGAAGGGCTAACTTTATAAACAGTACCCAAGGGAGAGCTCCTCTATTTTATTAATTTGCGTTCGACTCCTCTAGGGAGCACTTCAGGAATTAATTCCTGAATGCACCAAACCAATGGAGGGAGTGCGCCCTTAAGATCGCTTAGAAAGGGATTTAAGTCGACATGCACTGCAAGCTAGTCCTGGATACCCTGACCGTCAAACAAAAAAAAAACCTTTATAAACAATAAAAATTTGTAGGTATAAAATATTTTAGGGTAAAAATCATTTTAGGTCCCTTGAATTTTTCAGAAAGTCTTAACTCTGGATTTCCCACTTTGTATAATTTTTTTCATAAATGATTTTGTTCTAACCGAATTAGAGATGGTAATTTCAATTTCATTTCTTTTCTCTTTGATCAACTTTAATTCAATAGATATTTTGGTGGAAAAATGGGGACATAAGGTGTGATATACAGATTCGAACTGAGCTCCTGGAATTGCAATAAGTTCATATCAATCTTCTCTATCTAATGAAAGAAGGCCTCTATTGGCACCCAAAGACTTGCTTTTCGCCCCCTACTTATTTTATATTTTAAAATTTTATGAAAAATATATAAGGTTTTCATAAAAACTGATCGCGTTGTCTCTTAGAAAACATTATTTTAAACAACTTTTTAGAAGAAAGTTTTTCCAAAATCTATTGTTTAAGTGGACTTTTTAGTTATTTATGAAGTGAAGATTATAAATGATATAAAAGTCTACTTAAACGATAGATTTTGGAAAAACTTTTTTTAAAAAAATTGTTCAAAATAATGTTTTCTAATAGAATGTGCAATTTGTTTTTATGAAAACCTTTTATATTTTCCATAAAATCTTAAAGTATAAAATAAGTGGGGGATGAAAAGAAAGTCTTTGGGTGCCAATAAAGGCCCCCCTAATGAAATAGGAAGTTTGTTTTGAAATTTCCCCACTAAGAAAAACTCAAACGACCTTCAACAAAAGTATACCTATACTTGAAACCAGCACAAGTAGAAATTTTCTTCTTTTTTTTTTTTATTTTTAACTGACATCTTCTTTATTATGCAAGTATATGACAGTAGTGAGAAAAAAAAAAAAAAAAAAAAAAAGTTTTGCCTCCTCTCCACTCTCTTGAAGGTTGTTTTCAGTTTTTTTTATTTTTTTTTCCAAGTGGAATATACTTAGACTAGTTGGCAATAGTAATGATTGGAAGCTAGGGCTTTAAATTTAGAAACTTTAGAGCATCTCCAAATGAGATGCTAAATTCCACATTAGCACAAGAAACGACTATAAAAAGGCGTTATCAAACTTCAAATTTATCTCTAATCGAAGTGCCTTTGCTGAGTTGGAGTTGAAGCTCATCTCTTGATATTATCAAATTTAACATCCATCAAAGTCATATGTCTTTTTATTTTTATTTTTTTGATTAATTTATTCCAAATTTAATAATTTTAAAGTTTGATTCATTCATTTTTGCATTTGATATATTGGGTGGAATAGATTGTTTTAAGTAAGCCATCAAATATGGGGACTCGAATTTGGTGCAATTTGCACCTTTAACTGCATGGTGAAGTTACCAGTGGACGGGCGCCATGTGGCAAGGGAGAAATATGAACGGGTGGGATTCGCTGCAAGGATTTGACACCCAAAGGTTACGACGTTAACACTTTGATGCCAAACTCATCTTCCGAATCCCAACCGTTCATGCTTCTCCCTTGACGCCCATCCATCGGTAACTGCACCATGTAGTTAAAGGTGTAAACTGTACCAAATCCAAATCCCAAATTTGGCATATTGGGTGGAGTGATCAATTTTTTAAGTAAATCTTCAAATTGCCACATAGGCCTTTATTTTGTATTTGACATTAAAAAATTTAACATTTCCATTAGAGATGCTGAGAGACTCTGACGGTTAGGCATTTCACCAGCTAAAGCTAAGTTGACCATTTTTGGCACAAAGATATTGCTCAACGGTCATCCAATAAGTAATTAAGCAGCTAAATTTGGCATTTGGCCAAATATTCAGTCATATTTTGCAGTAAGATATAGCTTTTAGCCATTTTTCCAATTGGAGGAAATGAGTCTACCTACACAACTCTCCATCTACCCCGCTCCCCTCTCCCTCGCATGGAGGTAGCTTTTGTCATACCATATCTTCTGCCACTATTAGCATGACCAATATGTTGGTGTTGACATGGTTGCGTAAGTGCCATCTCATACCAATCATTATATTAATATGAAAAATGCTAAAGAGTTCAACTCTCTAACCAAATTTATTTCGCCCAGTTGACCCCGACTAGCCAATTTAACTCATTATGAACATTTTTTTAAATAAAATTTTAGTTCAATAATGTGACTGCTAGCTTGCTGAGTAAGTAAATTTAAACAAATAAATCTTTTTATTTTCTTTTTTTTGCCCAACGATAGAATACGCACATAGTTGGACCATATAGCAGTCTTCTACTAATAAATTTAATATAATATTATCATATCAGCCACCATATTTAGATGGTGGATGGAAAACCATAAAGTGGAATATGGTGAAAGTGACGATGGCATTAACATTTCTTTAAGGTATTGGGTCCCAATAGTATTATTAGGGTAAATTAAACTCTGACCCTTGAACTTTCATTGAAAATCACTTGTATCCCTCAAGTTTAAAATCAAACAAATAAGTTCCTATAGTTTCGAATTTTTTCACTTTTCACCCCTCTATTTACTAACTACTGAGATTTTTGATAGAAAAAGACCACATCCATTGCATGTGACTTGGCTAGTACCTCCGTAAACCGGAAAATGCCCTTATAGCTAGGTACATCATACATTTGCATGTGAAGTTTTATGTTTTAAGAGAAAGAGAGAGAGAGAGAGAAAGAGAGAAATGCTGAGAGATCGAGAGGTAGCATTTATGGTTTAATAAGTCATGTGCAATGCCAATGTGCATGAATAGCTAGCTAGAATAGGTGAGTACGATGTCATTTATCCCAAAGATTGTCATTAAAGGCAATCCTTAGGATATCCAAAAATTAGATAGACTGCATAAATTAGTTCATATGGTGAATCATATGATCTCGGCATCAAAAAATTGTAATCAAATGATATAACGTAGATTACTACTTATTGGGAAAATGCTAAATCAAGATACTACATAAGTTTACTCATTCTTCTTATCAGTAACATGTAGTTAATGGCAAAATTTTAAGTTAATATATAGAAAGTTGAGACTTCTTTATTAGGACCTTACAGAAGAATTGAGAAATGAATGTCAACTCGGGATGAATTTCAAATGGGAAAATTACACTTTGGTGCAGTGCTTCCCAAACTAATGCTAGAAAAAGGTTTATGACTATCAACTTGCTACGAAATAGTTAATAACTTGCTACAAATTGGCTATCAACTTCTATTATCTTGGAAGAAGTCACGAAAGTGGAATTTCCCGACAATTTTTAGTTTATTTAGCAAATTTCGTATTATTGCATAGAATAAGTCTTTCGACTTGGGAAATGCTATAAACAGCAACTAGTTGCAGCAACTTATGTGTGTAGACCAAAGTACCCTTGTAGACACCCCATTTTCATCCCTCCTATTACACATCTCCATCTCCCATGCATTATCTCATGTAGCATTTTATGTCATTTTGGTCTCCCAAATTTAGAGTTAGACTCTATACATCTCAAAGAATCTATGGTATCTTCTAGGGTTCAATTTAGGTTAAGTCTTGATGGCTAATAAGAACTTTTGCGACTTAGAGGGCATTTATGTCATTTCACTTGCATAATTCTTATTTGATATCTAATTCTCACCAAATTCATCCCGGGATGATCCTAATGACCTTAGAATGCCATTTGTAGGCTTCGTTTAAAGTTTGGTTAAGTTTGGAGATGATTTGCTTAAGGATGGTCCAAAGTAGGCTCGGTTTGACTCCATTCATCAGTCCTTCTTATAATTGCTTCCTAATTTGATCAAATTGGATGAAATAAATGCTTTATTAGTATCAATTGAGTCTTAATTAAGGTGTATTAATGCTTAGAATCATTTTTGGAAGAGTTTGATTGCAACTAGAACTCTATTAAGGTTCAAACCCTTGTTGCCCCAGTGAGCCTTAAATGATCTCTATGAGCCATATGGGTTTAACCCTTGATTAATTGACCAAGTGTGGCTCAATTAGGAGTGTTTTAATCAGATTTTAAGTAGATAGTTGAGCTATGGTCGTTTTAAGTCTGGAATAAATGAATTTGGATTTAAAACGGACTCGATACATAGCCTTAATAGATAAGAATGTACAAAAGGGAGCAAAAATGCAAAAAGAGGCTATTGGTAGCCGTTTGGCCACCCAAGGTGCCCAGTTGGGGGGTGGCTAGTTGGCCCTCTATGGTGTTTTGCCTTATCTCAACTTCTTTAGACTCCTTCTCTTGATTTAGTTTGGATTTCCTCTAAATTTTGAAGAGTTTTGAAGAATTTGAGATAGAAATCAACTCTTAAAAGTGATTTGGAGCCTTTGGATCATCCCTGGCTAGATCTAATCCTAGCCATTCATTCCATTCATCCTCAGCTATAAATAGGGGTCCTCCTCTCTTCATTAGCGATCAAGTCTTAGTAGAGTTTTCCTAAGCAAATGAAGAGCTTGAGTTTTTGAGTGTTGGGCAAACGTTCCTAATAGTATTCCGCTCATTTGAGACTCATTTTAAAAAGAGTTTGGGCTCAATAGTTAGTGGGGAATGCTCCTATTAGTACCCTCTGGCTTGTAACCCATTCTAGAACTTGAAGGCGCGAAAGCTCTGCCCGACTTCTGACTCCTTCCCCTAAGGCCATCTTAAAGTTTGAAGGCATGAAAGCTCTGCTCGACTTTCGACTTCAAAACTCGGAGGTTGCAAATGGAACTCTACCTCAGTTTTGTCATGTATAATCCCTAAATTCAGATCTTTTTCAAGTCCATTGCCATGATATAGTTGTTTATGCGATGATGCATACTCCCATGAGTTTTATTATTCATAGGATTATATTAAAGTTTTGATCCTAAATCAAATAAGTTTTCAAAACTAAAGTTGTTTTTTTCAAAGCAAGTTATTTTCAAAGTAAAGAGTTTGATTATGGATTATATTCTAATAGAGTCCTACGAGGAGTGAAACTCTTCCCCCTAATATAATTATTCAAACTACGTGAACTTTGATCTTCGTAAAAAGTACGTAGGCTGCTCACTTGAGTCCAAGTCCAACTTAGCTTAGTTTTTATTTTTTAATTTTCTTAATTTTTAGTTATATTGCATAGTTAAAATTAATTAAGCCTAATTAATAAATGAGACTGATTCATCGGACAAAATGGGTGCCTACAGGGCGTGACTCGGAACCTTCAATTCCCATTTAGTAACCTAGCCCCCAAATCCTATTTTGGTTCAAGACTTGCCTATTTTCCATTATATGGAGTCAAACTTGTTTTTATAAAACAAATCTTTTAGTAGTTTCCTCATACCCTAAAAATGAAGTGGCGACTCTTTTGCTTTTTGAAACTCTCTTGACAGTGAAACGGAACTCGATTCCCCTGAGTCGATTTTCGTCGTCCACAACCCTTAATTTTTTTAAAAACAATTTGGCCTTCACGTTTTTTTCACTTCTTCTTTCTTTCTCTCTCCATTCATCATTTTCTTTCTCTCCTCTTCCACTCCACTTTATCATTTTCTCTCTCTATCTTCAATATTTGTCATTCTCTCTCCCCCCGTCTCATCATCTCTCTCTCCCTCTTTCTCCTCTTCCACTCCACTTCTTCACTCTCTCTCCCCCGTCTCATCTTCTTCATCTCTTTCTCTCTCCTCTTCCATTTCCTCCATGCCAAATCTAAGACCCCATCTTCACCAACGAAACGCTCCTTCTCCCTCGCTAACACTCTCTTTGTTACTCTATCTCTCTTCCTCAATAATCTCATTGGATTTGAGTTAAGGAGATGTCGCCAGTTTTTGAAGTGGATCTCATCAGATCTAAGTGGATATTACCAGATCTGAAAAGATGTTGTTAGTTTTTTAAGTAGATCTCATCAGATATAAGTGGATATCACCAGATCTGAGAATATGTTAGCAAATTTTTAAGTGGATCTCACTAGGATGTGGATGTCGCCAGATCTGATGTGGATATCGTTGGATCTACTCTTCATCGACAACATCAATAAGCTTTCACTCTCTATCTCTTCCTCGACTGTGATATATTCTGATAAATTTAATAAAGATATCTGTAATGAATTTCATGAATTTATTAATGAATTTATCTACTTTCTTTTAATTTTCTTTTTATTTTACTGGTGGGGTTCATCGGAGGGAAGAGGGAGGTTTGTTGGAGAAGTGAAGGATCCATCAAAGGGAGGGAAAAAGGGAGGTTTCGTCGGAGAGGTAAGGGTTCAGGAAGGGGAGTTTTTTTTTTTTTTTTTTTGGCTGACGTGGATTGGGTAGTTCAATTGTTGCTGACATAGAGTGTCTAAGTGAGTTGTTGTATAGTGTTGCTTTCTATAGCAATGCCCTTTTGACTTTGGCACTGTAAACACATTCTCACTACTTAGTATGTTAACTATAGCCCATCATCTGTTGTTCTACATAACAAAATAAAAAGAGAACCCAAGTCTTGATTCAATGGCTTGGCTTGGATTTCTTGGCACTGCATCGTATGGTGGACTAAAGACCTTACCTATGTTGGCATATGATAGGAAAGCATGAAATTTTCATGTCCCTCATTTCGCCCACAATTTTTATTTAATATTAGCAAATAAATAATATGGAGTATAGTAAATACGGTATATATTGTGTATATATATATATATAGTTTTGATAATGTGCGGGATATCCCGGATATCTCGTATGATCATGGTCATTCATGGGCAACACGTGCACATATGTGAATGCACATGTGTCATCTATGTATGGCTGTAATCATGCAAGATAGTTCAAGATATTCTACACTTAAACAGCCCTTATATCTATATATATTGTTAGGATATAATTGATGGCTGAATTATTAAATCATTAATTTCATTATAGAGCATTAAATGGGTATATTATATATTATGTTTGTAGAAGCAATTAATGGAGTGGATTTGTTTCATTAACACTTATTAGATGAAGATTTTAGGATTGCAGAATTAAATTATATTCTTTCTTTATAGAGGGAAAAATTTAATTAGAATAAGTTCTTATTGTTACTCGCCCTTGGCTCACAGAGGTTTCACGATACATACGTGCATGGGACAATATTCCCTTTGTTTCGTGGCAAGGGCAAGTAGAAACAGTTGAATTAATCAGAGCTAAAATTAACGGTAATGTGTGTGTGTGTGTATATATATATATATAAACCTAAGTGATGGATTATTTAAAAAAGCATTGAGATTGTCACAAATCTTAGTTTTTGAATCATTTTAATGAACATTCCATCACATGACTGATGAATCAAACACTATCGAATTAAAAAAATAAGAATATAAAATGTATATAAAATAAATAAATTCATAGACAAGATTGCTTCCATGAAAATTAAAGTACTAAATACTTTAATTATTGAAGGATAAAACATAACAAGACCCATGGGCATGAAATTAAACATCATAGGGATAATTCTGAGCAGGTAAAACTTAAAGACATCTGCCAAAGAAATATTAAAGACTGTGTGCATGCAAACAAAGACATTAAAAAAAAAAAAAACTACTTGTCCCACGGGAAAAAAAGCACTTGACCATAAATTATTAGGGTTCTGATCCTCAAATGGCAGCATCATTTGATTGTCCCCACCAAAATTCTCTTGCTCGTTTGGGTTCATCGCTTCCATGAACCACTGTTGCCTCTGCATGCTTTCGACAGTCGCTGCGAAAGAAGCTGTTGGTGCGTTCTCCTGCACATTCACCCCACTCTGCACCACTCCATCCATTGCTATCGCCGCCACTTGGGGAGCCGTAGTGCTTTCTTTATTAATTGCCTCAAGCCTAGCCTCAATCTCCTTAATGTTTTGGTCCACTAGCCAGCCAAGATCATTCAGATCTATCATGTTCATATTTAGCAAGCTATGCCCAGCCAAGCTCCTGAACATTACTTGAGTCACCTCTTTATCTCGATTGTCCCTTTGAAGTTTCTTTATCTGTTCCATGGCTTTTGCAATCCTTTGCCTAATGAAACCCTCTTGGTTCATCATTTTTTTGCTTTGCTCGATTTCGGGCATCTTCTTGAACCGAGCCAACACACGTTGGGCCCCCAAAGGAGATGGCCAAACTTCAGGCTGAGAGTCGTAGGGACTATAAATAATTGCACATGCATCGATGCCACATAATGTGCTTAGCTCACTTACCTTCTTCAACAGACCCTTCTTCCTTTTTTTAAAGGTTGCTTTCCTTGCAGAGTCATTGGCGATGAAGGAAAGCTTGACCTTCTTTCTAGTCATGGCTAAGGAACAAGGAAATTGGAACAATATGGAAGTTTGTGTTTGTGTATGCTCTTGCCCCATACAGCCAATCCTATTTATAGTGTTGAAGAGAGAATTAAATTTAATGTTTGGAAGATTTTGGAATGGTACATCTTAGTTGGACACATTTATGGCTTAGAAGATTTACATTGAGGGGTTTATCAATTTGGGCATCCTTTATTTTTGATAGACATGGTACACTTGTTTTATTTATGTACTTAAACACCCCTCCCCCACTTCAAGCATGTTTGAACAAAATGAAATAGAGTTTAATTAGTAAGGGATTATACTGTCTTTGCACTAGGATGGATGGCCCCTTTATGAAGAAGTTGGGAGTGCCTGGATCATTGACACTTTTAATTTCAAAATCTTGGATTGGAGATATTAATTAAGGTTGTGGTGTCATTGACCCTAATAAATAGTGTGGGTTGGTTGGACAACTTATGTGCTTTCTTTTAAGTGAGACAACCTATAACAAGATGTAGCATTCAATCATTACCTTTCCTTTGTAAGCATGCTTGCCTATGCCTCATCAATGCCTTTAAGAATTTTTTTTTTTTTTTTTGCTTTTGGTAACCGATTGAATACACAATGAAAGTCTATTAATTGAGAGATAATGAGAAATAATGAGAGAATTGAATGTCAAATCCTGGTGTTTCGTGTTATTAATTAAAATCCATAATAAGATGATGAGAAAAATGATGTATAGTAATGTTCTCAATCATGATGACGAGAACTAATGCATGTGATTAATACAATAAGAGCTACCTACCCAAAAAATAAGAGGATCAATCCTAATTAACCCGTTTGATTTTTTCCACGAGTGATTATCAAAGGCTACGTGCTCATGCTAGGAAAAAAAAAAAAAGCCAAATGTGCCTCTTTTTTTTTTTTTTTTTTTTTTGGCCATATTTAGTGACTTGACAATCATTTAATTTGTAAATTTTTTTCTTTTGAATGATTAATAAATTTTCCTTAGCTAGCTAGATAGGTAAATTAAATGTTTTGCAATTGTCCATAGATTTAACATGGCTGGCATGTTTTAATGCATGAAAAATACACCAAGCTAGCATACAATTAATGTAGCAATCAATACAAGGAATCACGTCATTGATGTTATCATTAAAAGAAATATAAATGTGGATTAGTGTATATGTGACATTATAAATTACACATTTGTCGTATGAAAATAGAAGTAGTGTGATACTTGCCTTATCTAATAACTCTAAAATGTTTATGTAACCTGCATATAAGCATGATATTTCATTAAACTTAATTATAAAAAATATAAATAAATAAATAAAGATATTTCATTAGACTCGTTCCATGTCACATTTGTGTACTATATTAAATTAACCTAAAGCATATATTTGGGCATTTTGGAAAAAAAAATAAAAATGCCATATATTGGCTAAAGAAGTGAACAAATTTGAGATTATGTCCGATGCATTATTCTTGCTAGAGAACAAAGTCATGGGTGTATTGCGGATCTCATTTTTAAAGTTTTCCAAATCAATACTGTTAAGAGTGAGAAACTTCCGAGTTTCCAATATCATAATTTAACTATCTTTCATTTCCGCTTCTTTAAAGAAAAGAGTATGCTTTACGTAGATACAAATTGTTGTAACACATGCCTTACAATAACAAACGTGACAATAATAGTTGGACCAAAATTCCCCTTATCTTTCCTTAACTCTTCCCCATCTCAACGTTTTCTTTTAGTCTCTCTCTTCTTTCTCTCCCCGCCGCTAACCTCACCAGCGAGATCCAAGAAGCTTCCCAACACTAAGGTGAAAAAAAAGTATCCCAATGCCAATGAACACCCAACCCGACATTCAAGACATGATTCTTAATTAGTTTGTTGAACAAAAGTTCATGTATAGTAGCTTATTTACGTTGACGGTGACCATGTTACAAATTGTCACCACTAGTGGCTTTAATTTTGTACAGACCAAATTAACTTCAATTTTGTGCGTGGGGTGTTCCTTGTATGGGTTCTAGGAGTTATAGCATTTAGCTTTAGATCTTAAAGTGTTGGCATGAAGCAGCTCATTTGGTTTCGTATCCAAATGATGTGTGTGGGCAAGCATTAGCAGAGATAAGTTTAACACAGATAAATTTATTTATCACTACACAGATAAATTCATTTATCACCGAGTAATTCATGAAATCATGAATTTATCATAGATAAAATCTTGAATTCTGGAATTTATCAATTAAATTAATATAGATAAAAAGAAAAAGAAAAGAGAATTCAAGGAAGAAGATGAAAATTCACAAAGTATCATTTATTTGGCCAAATTTAACGCATATAAATTCATAAAATTCATGAATTTATCACAAATAAATTCTTAAATTCTAGAATATGTATGTTGAGTTAACACACATAAATAAATAAATAAAAAAGAAGAGAAAGAAAGGGGAAAATTTAAGGAAGGGGAGAGAAATTCACAAAGTAATTTTTCTAATATGGTTGGTTTACCCATTGAAACGGTACTAGATATAAATTCAAAGATTGAAATTTATCACTGATATATTATTATCAAAGAAATTTATCACTGATGAATTATTATCAATGAAATTTTTCATTGATAAATTCAATCACTGATAAATTTCAAATTTAATTATCGTGATAAGCAAGAAACCCCCTTCTAAAAATAGATTAGACATTAATTTAACATAAAAATATCCAAAAATTTCCATTGTTTACCATTGCCATATATCGCTTCTGCGTGTCACTGGAGTCTTGTCTCCGTCATCATCCTATTGTTAAACCACCGCCATCATCTCACTATCGAGCCACTACCTAAGTAGATCTAAACCAAACATGCACACAAGCACACAGAAAACGGAAAAACCCCAAGATCTTCACTTTGTCGATGGTAGGTCAGCCTCACCAATTTTGCAAGCCATGCTGTTGCTATCAGACTCATGGTAGTAGCCTATGCGATGGTGAGTACGATGATAGAACCTGAGCTTTGTATTAGATGGAGCCTCCAATGTGTTGGATCTAAACCAAATAAGATGGTGACGATGGAGGCTAAGCTAGGTGTCGTAGTCGTCCAATGTACTAAATCTAGATCTGAGGGTTTTAGAGAGAAGGAGAAAGGTGAAAGCTTTAGAAAGAGAAGCACTAGCGGCGATGTCATTGTTTTTGGTCAGGAAAAGGTGAAGGCTTTAGGGAGAGGGAGAAAGGTGAGAGCTTTAAAGGGAGAAAAATGATCGTTTTGGGTTGCATCGGATATTGACATCGATTTAGATGGAAAGGCGAGGATTGTAGAGACAGAGAAATGTGAGAACTTTGGTAGAAGTGGTTTGTGTTGCTTGATATATGAGAGCTTTAGAGAGAGAGGTGATGGCTTTAGGTTGCATCGGCGTTGACATAGGTTTGGATCGAAAGGCAAGGGCTGTATATATATATATATAGAGAGAGAGAGAGAGAGAGAGAGAGAGAGAGAAATGTAAGATTCTGAAAGCTTTGTTCAGTAGAGCAGTCCATGTTACCCATGATTATAATACCCTTGGAGGGTATTTTCGTCATACCAGTATTCACATGTTAGTTGCGTTTTTCGTTGCCGTACCTTGTAGCAATATATAGCATTTCCATAAAGAAAATTAAAACTCCACAAATTTTTCTATTCTTGTATTATTATTATTTTTTCCATAAATAATTTTAATCTAACCAGACAAAGGAAAATAAGTTCAATTTCTTGTTGATTCCCCAGATATTGGAATAGAAGTGATCGAGGTGGCTTTAGTGCAAAATATGGTCTCAATATATAAATGTCAATTCCAAAAAATATATTTTTTCCCCTTCTAAATTGGACGACTGGACGCAAAATCCAACATTGACAAAACTTAATAATTTATCTTTAAGAGGTAAGTAAATAATATTTTTCCCCTTTTCTTTCCTTGGACCTAAAGTAAATAACAAATTTTGCATATCACAACACTTGCTAGGTTATAACACACTACGAAAAAATATGTCCTAATAACCCACAGAAATTTAGCCATAGTATTAGAGTCCCGTGGTAGGCTTTGAAGGCTTACCCATACCGTCCCACATATCACCATAGTGTTTCTTTTTCTTTTTTTATTTAAAATTTTTGGTGGTTCATTTGGTGACTACTAGACCTCGGCATCGGGTTGGGCTTGGACTTTTTTTCTTGGGATGGGCCTTTCGAACTTATACTATCCATCGGGCCGGATTGGGTTGGCCATGAAGAAAAATGTAAAACTTAGGCCCAGCTCACGGGCTTAGGTTTCTTTGGGCTTCAAGCCTAAGCCACCTTAACCTACTGTTAGTGCTGTTACAAAAGAAAAAAAAGTGAAACATTACCTTTTGGTGACTACTTCCCATTGTAATACCAAAACAGACGACATTAGTAATCACTTTGTATTAAGTTGACTCTCCATTTGTAGTAAGATAATAGAAAATATTCTTTTATTGGTATTAATCAGGGAAGTGATCATCAAAAGATTCCCGAAAAGCTGGAAAATATTTTATTATGCTATAGTGGTTGACTTCGGGCGCCAAGCTTAGGTTTCAACTAAAGGTCCATGCCTCGCCCAAAGGTATTTGGGCTTTTCTAGGCTTGGGCCGAGCTTTTTTCTTCGGGCTGGGTTTCGGGAGCAACACTTGAAATTAAAGACATTCGAAAAATGTTCTAAACATCTCAACTAACCAACTCAACCCAGAGAAGACTGACCTACCACGCGCCACGCTGTTGAAAGATCGTCCCAAATGCCGCCCAATTCTTTCTCACTCTCGCTAAATTATATTCCCGCGCGCTGGTAGGACTGTAGGAGTCTAGGAGATGTAGCGATGGACCCAAATACCGGAAATACCCTCACAGTTTCAACCAATGGAAAATGAAATTCCCTTTGTATCCCATTAAAGACGATCCAAAATCCCTATAGCTCCTGCTGCTCCCCCCCATCGTCACTCCTTCAAGGCTTCAACGTTCGAAGCTCGTCTTCTGGTCTCTGTTAAGCTGTGCCTCAGCGAACTTTGCGCCGGCAACTTTTCTCTCCTCTCCGGTTATCTTCATCAGGTGAAATATTATCTCTATTATCTCACGCTTTCACACACCTCTCTCTCTCTCTCTCTCTCTCTAAACCAAACAGCTTTGGTGTCTGGTCGTTGTTGATTTATCTTCTTGAATTTATTTGGGTGTTGCTTGGTTAAATCATATATGCTTTTGACGGATAAATCTAATTTTGCATTTTCCTTTATTATATGATACTTCAAGGAATCAAATTATGTTCATATACCTCCCTCTTTCACATTGTTTTCATCTCTAAACGAATTAAAAACGCACCTCAACTGATTTTGCTTATATTGCAGACCAACTGTTCGAGGAAAAGTGTGTTTAGTCTTGTGTTGCCTAATTCAATAGCTTGCATCTAGCTCCACACTTGGCACAATTTTGATGGCTCAACATCCATCTTAATTTTTTTTTTTTAAAAAAAAATTTTAAAAATAAAATACAAGCATCAAATTATTGCCCATGAAGGGGACCCAGTTGCGTAGTCCCAATCCAATATTTTTAAGGTAGTTACAAATTAGTTGGGTTGGGTTGATTGTTGTTGTCTGTGGTGATGATGCCTCCTTATGGTTTTATTGATTATAAATATTTCAAATATATATTTGCTGGACCAAGTGTAACACAACTAGGAAACATACTCTAACTGTCATCACATGCTTATAGTAGGTAGACATTGGGCAGGAAATTAGAATTTCCATTCGTGGACCATATTCACAACTACATATAAAAGTAAACAATCATGTTCTATTTTTAGATTTTAGGATACAATATTCACTTTTTACTTCTAGATTTGAGGCTATTTTTAAATAATCTATCATAGGTAGAGTTATGTGCTTGCTGAAGTTGTGGGAATTGATACATTCTAGCACAGGACTGGTAAAATATATATTTGAAGGTATCTAAAGTGCTTTTGCTTTGTTTGTTGTTACTAATAAAACTAGCAGGGATTTGCTAAAAATTGGTTGCCAAGTTGTTTTCCTATTTTTCATTTCTTTATTTGCCCATAATGAATTTTGTGACATATATTTGTCAAAGATTCCTGAGTTGCTGAGTATTATTTTTTTAAGTTTCTAAGTACAGTATTAAATAATTAAGTTGATGAAGATATTTGAGTTAAGAATATTATAATTGATATTAAAGCTACATGAGAAATGTGTGAAGTACCCATGTTAGACACATGTGACATGGGTGTGGGTACTTCTGGACACTTCAAAGTAGTGAGAAATCTTTGGAAAGTTGACGAATTTGACACATCAACACATACCCGCACCCAACACCCGTACCGAAGTCCATGTAATGTAAAATTCTTCTATATTTTGCAACTCCTTCAATATAATAAATGATACCATCTTCTCGAATTTAGAGGTGGCAGTCGAGCTCAAGGTCCAAAGAAAATATTTAACGAAGCTCATTCATCCAATAGAGCGCACATTTGGTGTGTGGAAGGCACAGTGAGTTGCATGCTTAGTTATAAGATCGACAAGCAATTATCCATTATTGGTGCATTGATGGCTCTTCATAACCTTATAAGGAATGAAGCCATTACTAATAAGGAATTTTAAGCATATGAGGACAATGAAGATTACCTGCCTATTGAATAGGGATGTGCAAAAAACCGCCCAATCTACTCCATTCTGCACCAACCCATGCGGTTTGAAAGGTTAGGCTGCGCGGATTGGGTGGATTGAGCAATAAAATTGGCGGTTTGGTTGACGGGTTAAACGTTGTTAAACCGCCAATAAACCAAACCGACCCGCTTTTAACAACATATGTATATAATTATAAAAATCAAATAAAGAAATCTTCTTATAACAATTATCGATGGCCAAATGGATAACCTTAGGCCTTAGATTCCTAAGTCCCGAAATGATGCACATCAACTCATTGAGATATGACAATATTCACATACCCAAGTCCCCATTCTGAACAATGTTGCATATTAGTGTATTTCATTATTTCTTATTGCTACTTTGTTAGGTTGCTACATTTTGGGTCTTCTAGCAAGATTGGAAGCTAATTTAACATTAATTATCTCCAATTTCATTTACATTGATTGGGTGTTTATTCTCTCACAAAGTCAGAATTTACTTCTTTGGCATTAAGATATTGTGAAAGTGTGTATCAAGCTTTACATAAGGTGGCCATGGCTGCATTATGGATTTTTCTCCCTCTCTTTTTCTGCACATGGCGGCCATGGCTGTTGGGGTTTGCATTGGTTGTTTTTTTTCTTTTTTCTTTTTTTTGTTTTTGTTTTTGTTTTTTTTTTGCTCTGATTAAATTTAACCATTTTTAGTTGGTTATTTTGAGTTGGCTTGTGGTTAATGTTATGATCTCTTAAAATAAATAAATAAATAAATAGCTTATGTAGTTTTATGAAATCATAGGAAAAGCATTTCAACGGATTTATGTGCTACAAAAAAAATTCAAGTGACAAGTCATATTTTATTCTCATTACACTTAATTTATGACCAGTTGACCAGTATAATATGCATTTACTTGGATATTGTGAAAGTATTAAACATCTCTATAGATGCTAAATGGTTTGAGTGTAGCACTGTAGCATTATGCTCTATTCAATTTCATATTTAGATGTAAACCAATTTATGACCAGTATCATTTACTTGGCGAAAAAGGCTCTGACAGCAAAAGATCGTGTGGTGCCTGCCACTGACCGAAGTAAACTCTTTGTTCCCTTCATTCTCCAACAAAGATAGTGGTGGGATACGTGGGAGCTCAAACCTTAAATCCTACTTTCAGGAATTTAGCCTCCTAAAAAACCTTTATTTCTTCCCCTTGTTGTCAGTTTAAATTACTCTTCCATTTTTCTTGTCATTATGTGGTTACAATACATAAATTGTTTTCCTATTGTTCCCTTCATTTGATCATTTGATTAGTTTTTATATAAATACATACGCATGTATAAGCCTGTTTATATGGTTCGTAATACGCTTAGTGTATTTGATAATGTCCGTATGGTATTCATTCTAAAAGGTGGGTGTTGGTTTTTCAGGGGAAGAAGGATGAAAGTCAAGCTCTTACGTATCCTTCTCACACTAGTTAGAATTTTGTGTAATGTTGTGGTGGTAGAACCTATAGCGGCTTGGTGCTATTGGGACTTTGACAAGTTGTCTGTGTTATGTTTGAGTGATAATTTGATTGACCCATGTTGTGAATTCTCAATTTACTGCTGAAAATTTTGGATTAGACCCTAATTTTGCATCAAGTGAATATAACCATATTTATCCTAGATGATGTAATTATTCCCCCAAGTGCGAGTGTTCTTTTTGTCTTCATTGATGGTTGCCTGGATGGTTAGATTTTTTTATTTGTTGTTGTTTGGTAATCCTCCCCACTCTTAGAGCATTCAACGCGTGTGACTTACATTTTTTCACATGTCCTGTCATTGGTCTTCTTTGAACATTTGTATATGATAGTAATAGGTTTTCAGTTATTATGTCATCTTTAGCGCAAATGATAGCAATTCAGATTTGTGGTTTTGAAAATTTCTCATTTTTACTGTTTTTATGTATCCATCTTATCATCTTACTTGTACTATAGATGTCTAGTCAACATGTTGTTCTTGGTTGCCATGTAATACTATAGAAGCTTAAATTTATACTAGCCACCATCTTTCCTTAACGGACAATGTCCTCCCCTAGGTTTTATGAATGATTTAGTGGCTTGGTGGTGATTTACTTTTCCTTAATCTTTTGTTATATCCATCCATCTTGTTGATTAGTGTGCTTACTAAGCTGAATTGTCTGTAACAAAGCAATGGGGTGTCAGCTCTCAACATGTATATGCAGTGTCTATAATGGAACCCTCAGAAACCTGACTTGTAACTATGGCCATCCCATTGTAAATTGATATGCACATGGAAAGGAGTGTTGTGACTCAAAAGGTTAAAGAACAGTGGCTACCTTCCATGTTCTATGTTGTAGTCTGATTATTGTCAGACCATTAGATCCTAAAGTATCCACCTTTACATACTTCTGGTTTTTCACTTGCACAAACAACATCTCCCAAGGTTATCTAAAGTAACAAGTCAATAAACTTTATCCCCCTTTAAAATGATTTATGCGTAAACAACTTCCTTGAAATTTTTGGAGACCAGCATTTGAACATGGGAACTGAAAATTCCATAAGCATTATATGCTAAGAAGCATGAACACGGACATGGACACATGGCACGGTCACGACACGAAATGACATGGACACGTCATTACTGCAAACCTCAAACTTTAGGGTATCATACAGTGGGCTCATGACGTTAATATAGTATACATTTTCATACATCTAATTATGTTATATCATGTAGCATCACATACATCATTCAGAATGCATTCCTTTGTATCATCTTTAAAAATCCTAGTTGAATTGATCACAACAAAAATAGGACACGATTCAGGAAAGAATAGGAAGAATAAGAGGAGGAGGAGCTGAAGAGAAAGATTTTGCGTCGGAAGCATGTCGTGTCTAACACATGTTGGACACTGCCACGGCACCTCAAAGGCTGTATCCATGCTTCTTAGATTGTATGAGATGCTTGTGTTTTTATGAAATTTATTACAGTATATGTTAATATAGGCTTTTGGCAGTAG
This sequence comes from Liquidambar formosana, assembly GCA_039720395.1. NCBI lineage: Eukaryota > Viridiplantae > Streptophyta > Magnoliopsida > Saxifragales > Altingiaceae > Liquidambar > Liquidambar formosana. The sequence goes on from CM077820.1 coordinate 20,352,651, forward strand.
AGAATATTTTGTTTCATCATCCTGTAACTAATAAAGTATTTATGATGATTGTTACACTTTTAATTAATCAGAAAATCATTTGATTGAAAAAAAAAAAAAAAAAAAAAAAAAAACCTCCGTTTATTCGTTGAGTCAACTTATGATAAGTTTGAAAAAAAAGGGATCTCTTGAAGGCTATTGCCATAGTACTGTATATCAACCTGATAAATAAGTGCAGGGTCAGGAATTTTGATATGAATTGTATGTTGTTGTTGTTGTTATAGTTCTTTTTAGTTCAGGTGTATGATGTAGTAAATGGTAATCACATGTTTTCCCAATTACTTTCAATGGAACTGAAATTTTGGTTTCTTAACTTTCCTTTTAGTTGTGCTCATATTGAGTGGCAATCAGACAATATCACTTGCACAAATTCATGACTGGTTTAAACGCTAATATGGAGGGTTCTATTAATATGTTGTTTTCCACTTCATAAATTAAACTTCTTAAATTCATCTGTTCATAATGTGGCAAATGTTGAGCATTTTGTAGAAACTGTTTTCTCTTGACTGATTCCTTTGTGAAATGCTGCTGGGATTTCTAACAGAGTATGTTTTCTTTATCTCTTACATGCTATTTTCTATTCAAGTTGTAATTTATAATATGATAAAATGATTTTTTGATAAAAGTATTGTATTATCAAAAAAAAAAAAAAAAAAAAAAAAAAAAAACCTACAAGGTAAAATTATTTAAAATCACCCATAGAAATCATTTTATTATAATATGATAAAATGATTTCTATGGGTGATTTTAAATAATTTTACCTTGTAGTTTTTTTTTATTTATTTTAAATACCTTATAGTTCTTCGATTGAATTAATATTTTTTTGTTCTAAAGAGCTCTCAAGTTTCTCCATTGTTGTCCTAATGTGTTTTGCACATTTAGAATTGTAAATATTGACCTTTTGTGTGACGTGTTGTTTTTCTAAATGGTAATTGGTAAAAAGCTGTAACTTTTTGTACCTTGCGTAATTGGTAGGTGGCATGCTGTTGCTTCATGGACTTGGGATGCTCAGGATGAAACATGTGGGATTTGTAGGATGGCCTTTGATGGTTGTTGTCCTGATTGTAAACTTCCTGGAGATGATTGCCCTCTAAGTAAGGCAGTGACTTTATTTACGCATTGTCTCACCACCATCTTCATGTTTTTTCCAAATTGTCACAAATGGTTTCTTGTTTGTGATTGAATCTTTTAAGTTTGAGAGGTTCTCCAATGACTATCCATATGCGGCCTAGGCTAAATATATCTCCTGCCATGCCCATTTTTTTATGCAGTTGAACATTACAAGGTTATTGCTGATACTATTTGTTTTTTGGCATGTGAGGCATAAGATTTTTTGAGGCTTCACGGTTCCACGCTATAATGTGAGAGCCATGCATTAAGGTTCACATGTTAGCTTTGATGCGAGAATCATGCTTGAGGCATGCTCCTCACACATGTCAAGTCTCAACCATTAAAATGGCAGCTATATATGCTTCTAGTCTATACATCTCACTTGGAGCGTGCATGGTTAAGGAAAATACTTGACTCCTTATTGTTAAGGAGGAGTTCCTCCTTACCCCCACTCATATTATTCCACATGTCATAGTTAATTAAAAAAAATATGGACACATGGACATGGACCCATGGATACGTGGAAAAGGACATATGGACACATTTATGTTCACGTGGACACGTAGATACTTAGGTACAGACACGTGGTAATGTGTCCATAATCACATAAGCATGGACACATACACACAATCATTTCTCATTTTACTTTTTGGATACATGATGAAAGGTTAGTGAAAGTAGGAGGAGCTCCTCCACTACTGTAAGTAGCAAAGTATTGTTCATAGTTAAAACAGAACCCACCACCCCCCCCCCCCCCACCCACACACACACACACACACACACAAAAAGGTGTGCTTTTTGGTATTTTTTTAGAGGTCCTAGATTTTCAAGAGTTTTCATGTGCCAATATATCTTTAAAAATTTTATGATGATACACTGTTAAAGTTGTATTGTTAAATAGTTATTTTAAATTATTACTGCCTTAGTTTCATCATGTAAAGTTCAAAGACTATCATATCATAAAAAATATGTAGGGTGGTCCTTCTCTTTCAGGTAATCATATACTCCCTCTGTCCCACAAAGATAGGCCAAGTTTGACAAAACACGCAGTTTAAGAAAAGCCATCATTGCATTGACTTCTCATTTATTAAACTTCATCTTTCCAAAACACCCTCTCCTATTAATTGTTATTGGGTTGTGTGAAAAGTAATTCTTGAAATAAGAAAGGGTAGTATAGGAAAATCCAAAAAAATATGATTTGATTTTTTAAATTGACCAAACATTTTGGGACAAAATAGGTTGTAAAAAGGGCCTATCTTTGTGGGATGGAGGGAGTAATAAATATATTTGTAATATGGAAATTATGTAAAATATATTGAACATACAGGTTAAACAAAGTCTTTACTTGATTCCGAAAGAAGAAAGGAGAGAGAGAGAGAGAGAGAGAGAGAGAGAGAGAGAGAGAGAGAGAGAGAGAGAGAACACTCCTTACCTTCTATACATGTATATATTTTTGATAAGGGGGGAACATCTCCTTACCTTCTATATAGTGAATCATTATTCTTGTGGCCCCATCTATCTCTTAAAATTTAATTGTTATATGAAACTATAAATTGTTCAGGTTTGATCCTCTACTTGCTAGACCATATCTATACTACCTACAAAAGACTGAATCTCAGAAAAACTTTTGAATGGCCAATATACCCTTATTTAAAAAAAATAAAATTACATATCTACCCTTCCTTTAATTGAAACACATAGTAAACATTCTTATCATTTGGTAACAAATGAAAGTTAGATTTTAACTCAAACTCTTAGCAAATTAAAGTTAGATTCTTACTCAAATTCTTTTTCTTAGAGCAATTATCAAGTTTCATGATAATATATATGAATATAAACTCTTTAAATATTCCGTTTTGTGAAGAAAAAAAAATTCTGAATGTATATTTAAAGAGTTTTTAATCTTTCATTGACAATTTTGATTATAAATATTAAAAAAAAAAAGTACTTTTGAATTTTAAACTTTATCTTTTATGAAAAAATATAAAATCTTTATGTATTTATTATTTTGTATAACTAATATTATTCAAAAATATTCACGTGCAACGCACATGTGCTATAGCTAGTATAATTATAAGCAACATTATACTTTAGATTTTCTTTTAATTAATTAATTAATTAATTTACTCGTTTTTGGTGAACAACTTGCATTTGTGTTTCAAACCACTTGGAATGATTCAACAGCACCCTAAGAGGGTGTGGGGGACATACTAAGTGTGGCTCACCTAACAAACAGTCATTGCAAAATCATTGTGACTAGAAGGGTTATAATCATTTGATTTGTGAACCTCTGGTATATGTTTCCCAGAAGAAATCCATTGTCCGGAAGCATATGATTAAAACAAATGCCCCAAATTTAATTGGTTATCCTAATTGTTTACCAGGTAAATATATAAGATGGAAACCAGTTTTTGTTGGGTCTCAATTCTTTTGTTGCAAACCATGTTTGTTGAGTCTAATAATCAGATTTAGAATCTTCTCAACTTTTTGTCTTTAACTTAAGATGATTGTTACTTGAGTACAGATAGGGTGACAATTCTATACTATTATACAAAGGGAGTTCTTTAGTCTGTCCCTTTGTTTTTATTCATTGAAATTACAAAAATAACCCCTTAAATGGATTTATGTTCAACATGGATTAAAATTCAACATCGATTTATGTTCAATATAAATTTATATTCAACATGGATTTATGTTCTAGTTGTCCAATTTTGAGCATTTTATATTTTCATGACTTGAATACTTTATTGGGTGAAATCATATCAAAGCAAGAGGGTTAGGTCTTTTGTGTTCTTGATGCTTAAGGATTGTGCATAAAGCATATAAATGAAAAACATTTTGTAGGTAACAGAAAACCATTTTTCCCAAATTTGAAGGTTCTTGAGAAATGATGGTGGGCTGAACCATGAGGTTTGGAGCTCCCATGGAGAGGATAGAGAAAATTTCCAAGTTGATGAGAATACGATCGAGGTTTCAGTGGTTGATGAAAATAGGGGCAGGTTTATCAAAATAAATGAAAAAGGCAAAGGTTTCTCGAATAGCATTTTCTTGGAAAGAGTTTTTGTCAACAAGATCATTGATTTTGTTGAAGCCATTCTTAGTCTTGGATCGAAAGCAAAACTGTACTGGAAGAAGGTGGGAGTGTATAGGGAAGTGGTGGCATTGGTGAGATTGAATGTGAAAGGGAGAGCTCTCTTCTTCTCCGAATTTCTTTTTAAGCACAAGTGTATGGTGATTATTCCTAAAGGCGGTGGTGCGATTGGATGGAAATTCTTCAAGAATGCTTTGAAATAGTGCATTTAGGCAACGTCTCATAGCTCTTGCAAGGGATATCAAGGGTTTTCTCTTAAATCTCCCAATTCCTTTCTACAGATGGCAAAAATTCCTTCGATGCCACTGTCCAGGATATGTGATGCGCTATTGGTTGATAATAGAGTGGCTTTTAAGCCCAGCGACACAGATGTGGTGTGTATGATGGCCTTCCTTAAATCGTGTATTGTTGGACGATTCAATGGCAACAGAGGATCTAATGTTGATATCAATAGATGGGCTGCTAGAGCTTGGGGTATTAGCGCTGGGGTTAAATCTCACTGGTTAGTTGATGGTCTGATCTTGTTTTGCCTCCTGTCTAAAGAGGAAGCCATAAGGGTTTTGAATGAAGGATGTAGATATAAGGAGGGTATTCTCCTTCATCTGGATTCGTAGGGATATGAGGTGGGTTTTTTTGGCCTTATGAAAGATGACGGCAAGCGGTGGGTGCAAGTTCTGGGTTTACTTCTTCATACTTGGAGTATGGATTTGTTTAAATTGATCGGTGATTTTTTGCGGTGGCTTTATTGACGAAGAGATCGATTGGGAAGGTAAGTGGGATAAGATCAGATTACTAGTGAAAAGCATTGGTTCCATTTCCAACTTTGTTGATGTTATGGCTCTCGGCAGCTACTATGGAATTCAACTGGTGGTAGAATCACAACCACAATTGCTACAGACTGATGAAGGTGGAGCTTTTCAGTTTCGTCGTGACCGTTTGCAGCCCAATAAGGTTATTACAGGGCCAGATAGGGTTGACAGCTGCTTTCGTGGCAGAAGTCGTTGAGCAAGAGGTAGACGGCGGGTGGATGATGTGCAGGACGAGATGGTAGGTGGAGACAGAGCACGTGGCAAGGAGTGTATGGGGACCCTATGAAAGTTGGTGTAGGATTTTCAAATTCTGAATTAGGGAAAAGGAAAGGAGTGGTGTGCTCATCACGTGATGCTATTAGTGTCTTTGTTCGAGAGGTGGGCTGGTCCATTATTAATGGATGTGAGGCCCATACTTACTCCAATATAAACCTTTCCACTTCTCGTATGGGTTGCGTCAATTGTAGTTATTTTGGGCCTAACGACAAGGCCTAATAAGGGGATATGGTCTTGCATTCTTCATCAGATGCTTTGCGTCTTTAACCTAAGGCCTACTGCCTTGGTGAATTTACAATATCTGATGTGAGAAATTAAAAAAATGTGGTCGATAGTCAAGGTGGGTTTCTCACTTAGAAAGGGATAGCTCCTTCTTAGAAAAGAACGATGAGGCCAGGAAGAGGTTACATGAAGTTTTCGCTCAGCTCGATAATGCTAAGGAGTCGGAGAACAATGATGGGTGTTGTGATCAATCTTTGTTCAAGGAAGCTGGTGGAAGGCTCTCAGCAAATGATATTACTTCGAGGGGCCTGGGCAGCCAATGAAGATGACCGGGCTAGTAGGTTTTCTTCAGGTACAAATTATTCTGATGAACCTTTTGACTGCTTCCCTCTTACTAGGATGGAACAGGTTAATGTTGAGTTTGACAGAAGGGGTGGTTTAGAAGATAATCTATTAATTGAATATGGGGCTGTAAAAGAGGTGGAAGTAACAGAATGGGCTAAATCAAAGGTTAGAGGATTAAGCAAGTTTCTAGGAATGTCGTATAATGGGTATGAGGAGGAAATAATTTCTTGGGGAAATCTCTAAAACCTCCCTTAAAAATAAAATCATATCTAAAAACCCAACTAAATATTTTTTATATCCATCTAATCCAAATAAAAAAGAATCATATCCATTAACTCCAACCAGTTAAATTTTTGTTTACTGGTGTTAAAAAAGGAATGATCCAACTAAAATACCCTTATTTAACATTAAAATGTTTAATGAAAAAAATGTCTATATAATTAAATTTCTACTTTTATTCATTTAGTGTAATTAGAATAAAAATTAACTATCATTAATTAATTCTTTCCCGGTGTACACGTGGGGGGAGGGGGGAAGAAAGAGAGAGAGAGAGAGAGAGAGATTTGGGAAAAGAGGGGGCTAAAGGCAAAATTTTGTTAAATATGCATTTTTATGTGAAATAAGGGTATTTTAGTCAGATCACCCTTTTTTTTTAACATCAGTAAACAAAAAGTTAATTGATTGGAGTTAATAGATATGATTATTTTTTATTTAAATCAGATGGATATGAAAACTATTTAATGGGATTTTTAGATATGATTTTATTTTTTAAGGATGTTTTCGATATTTCCCCTAATTTCTTTATTTTCTTCTATAGAGAAAATATGGAGATTGAATGGTATAGTGTCCCCGAGTAGAAAATTGGTTACGTCTAGAAGATAGGAGGAGGCGTGAATTAAGGAAACTTGAATGGTCCATAAGTTATTAGGGGGAAGGGGAAGGAATAAGGAAGTTGTAGGGGAGGGGTTAAGGATTAACTGATCACTTGATTTGGTTATTTTATGAAGATACAAATAGTGTGCTGGAATGTAAGAGGGTTAAATAGTAGGGAAAAGAGGAGTATTAAATCTGCTTTGAAGAAATGGAAAGGTGAAATTGTTGTTTTTCAAGAAACCAAAATGGAGGTTATCAATAGAGATCTTATTAAAGATTTGTGGGTGGGGAGCTATGTGAATTGGGTGGAATTAGGAGAAAGAGGCACAGCAGGGGGTTGTTTTGATTATGTGGGATAGTAGGGTTATTTCAAAGATTGATGAAGGTTTGGGTTCTTTCTCAGTTTCGTGTGTGTTCAAAAATGAGGATAAGGGATTTGAATGGGTTATGACGGGTTCTATGGGCCTAATGATGATGCTCTTAGGGCTTCTTTTTGGATAGAGTTGGAAGAGGTTAAAGTTAAATGGGAATTATCGTGATGTGTGGCGGGTGACTTCAATATGGTACGGTATCCAAATGAAAAGAAAGATAGTGAGTTTTCTTTCTCGGCTATGTGGTTATTTTTTGAATTTGTGGAATCTAATGAGCTTTTTGATCTGTCTCTTGTGGGTGGTTGGTTTACTTAGGAGCAATCAGGAAAATCCTAGTCTCTATAGATTGGATAGATTCCTTTATTCTCCTTCTTGGGAGGAACACTTTCCTAGAGTTGTCCAATCCGCTCTCCCAAGACCTCTTTCTGATTATGTACCTTTATTGCTTGATAGTGAAGGTTTGAAAGTTGTGAAAGGCCCTTTTCGTTTTGAAAACATGTGATTAGAAGTTGAAGGCTTTTTTGATCTTGTTAAATCATGGTAGGATTCTTTTCCCTTTGATGGGTTGCCTAGTTTTGTGTTTGCAAAAAAACCAAAGGCTTTGAAGGATAACTTGAAGGTGTGGAATAGGGAGGTGTTTGGAAATTTAAGAGAGGCTAAAGATAGGATGATGGACACTTATTTTTTTAGATGAGAAGGAAGGGGTGGATGGCTTATTGGATATTGATAATGCTAGTCGGATTGAAGCTTAGGCTAACTTTGCAAAGATAGCCCATTTGGAAGAGATTAGTTGGAGATAAAAATCTAGAGCTATATGGTTGAAGAGGAAAAAAAAGTTTTTCCATCATATGGCTAATGCTCACAAGAGGGGTCCTTTTACCGGAAAGTTAATGGTTAATGGGGCTCTTGTGGAGGATGAATAAATTTTCTCAAAAGAAATTGTTGAGTATTATGAAAATCTATTTTATGAAGAGGAGGATAGGAGACCTTTAGTGGATGATATGGATTTGAATGCAATTTCTCAATTGGAAGTGGATTGGTTGAATAGAGATTTTGAGGAGAAGGAGGTGTGGGAGGCTCTTCAATCTTTGTGTGGTGATAAAGCTCCCAGGCCAGATGGAATGTCTATTGTTCTTTTTCAAAAATGTTGGGATGTTTTTAAAGATGATATTATGAAGGTTTTTGGGGAATTTTTTCATAGGGCTAAGTTTGAAAAAAGTTTCAATGCCACTTTCATTGCTTTAATTCCCAAGAAAGGGGAGGTGGTGGATGTGCTGGATTTTCGCCCAATTTCTCTTTTAGGAAGCATTTATAAAATCATCTCCAAAGTTTTGGCATTGAGGCTTGCAAAGGTGGTTGGGAATCTTGTATCTCCTTCTCAATTTGCTTTCATTGGTGGTAGACAAATTGTGGATGTGGCTCCTGTTGCTAATGAGTGTGTAGACTCTAGACAAAGAAATGGGAATCCAGGAGTGATGGCTAAAATTGATTTAGAAAAGGTTATGACCATGTTTAATTGATATTTTCTTATTTACTTGCTTGGTAGAATGGGATTTGGAGTTAAGTGGCATAAGTGGATTGCTTAGTGTATTTCTACCCCTTCATTTTCGGTTTTGGTTAATGGAATCCTTATAGTTTTTTCCATAACTTTGGAAGGATTTGGCAAGGGGACCCTTTATTCCCCTTTTCTTTTTATTTTGGTTGTGGAAACCTTGAGGAGATTAATTTCTAGAGCTATGGATGCTGATTATTGGAAGGTTTTGTGGTTGGAGATGGGGGGCATGGGGAAGGAAAGGTGTCTCACTTGCTTTTTGCCAATGATGCTATTTTCTTTTGTAGTTGATGAGGCACAAATGGTGAACTTTAGGGTGATTCTCCTATGTTTTGAAGCAGTGTCAGGCCTAAAAGTTAATCTTGGGAAAAGTGAATTGATTTAGGTGGGGAGGGTTGGTTTTATGTGAACATTCTTTGCAATTCTCTTAGTTGTAAGGTTTGTAAACTACCAATTACTTATCTTGGGCTTTTGTTGGGGGCACGCCTTAAAGACAAAAAGGTTTGGGATCCCGTGGTTGCAAAGATTGAAAAAAGGCTTAGTGGGTGGAAAAAAGGATATCTCGGGAAGTTGACCCTTATTTTATTTCTTTATTTATTTTTTGATAAGGTAAATATGTATTGATGAACAAAAAAGGGCATAGCCCATTTACATAAGCCATATACGAAGACTAATCACACAACCCTCTAAAGCTTAAAGGTATCCACAAAATTAACAAAAGAAAGATTACGAGTATTGGTGTGACTAGAATACCACAAGAATAAAGACTTGACAAAAGAAGACTTGAGGTCAATGATAGACTTCTCAATCCCATCAAAAGTTCTAGCATTTCTTTCCCTCCAAATGCACCACAAAATAGCATGCGGAGCCATATACCAAATCACTTTTGCTTTTTTATTCCCCCCTTTAAACCACCAACCCACCAAAAGGTCGTAGGTAGAAGAGGGAAGCACCCAATGGACTCTGAACATGCTAAATAAAAGGAAGTTGACCCTTATTCAAAGTGTGTTGTCAAGCATTCCTATTCATTTTATGTCACATTCATAAAATTCCAAAGTTGGTGGCACTTAAAATAGAGAAACTCCAAAGAGATTTCTTATGGAATGGTTTGGAAGGGGAGTAGAAGTATCATCTTGTTAATTGGCATATGATTTGTCCTCCCAAAAGTTTGGAAGTTTTGGGTATTAGATCTATATCCTCCAAGAATCAAGCTCTAATGGGTAAATGGCTTTGGCATTTTGGTAAGGGAGATCAAGGCTTATGGAGGGACGTGGTGCTGTGGAAATATGGTACTTTTTAACGAGGTTGGTGGCCTAGGGAGGTGAGAGGTTCTCATGGGGTGGGTCTATGGTAGGCCATTATGCAAGGGTTTAATGATTTTGTTAAGGAATAAGGAGATTGGGTTTAAGGTGGGGAAAGGTAGGAAAGTTTTTGGAAGGATGTGTGGTGTACTAATGAACCCCTTATGGTGGAATTTCCTTTTTTGTATGATGTTGTTATGAATAAAGAGGCCTCGGTTTGGGATACTTGGGATAGGGTTAATGGTGTTATCCATTGGAATGTTAATTTTTTTAGACATTTCAGCGATTGGGAGTTGGAAAGTGTGTTGGATTTTTTTCAATGCATGTATGATTGTAATATTTCGGGGGCTGGGGATGATTATTTGGATTTGGCGTAAGGATTCTAAAGGATCATTCTCCGTGAAATCTTTCTATAGCATTTTGAGACCTCAAGGAGTTCCTTTGCTCCTAGCTAGATCTATCTGGATTGCCTCGGTTCCTACTAAAGTCTCCTTTTGTTGGATGGTGGGGAGTAACAAATGCTTGACTTTGGATCATTTAACTAGGAGAAGGTGGATCTTGCCGAATAGATGTATTTTGTGCAAGGAAGATGCGGAAAAGGTTGATCATCTCTTCATCCAATGTTTGGTGGATGCTCACCTCTAATATTTTTGGGATCCATTAGGTTTTGCCTTTGTCTACTTGTGATCTTTTATCAGGTTGGTGGTTTAAAGGGGGCAACAAGGAGACGAAGGTGATTTGGAGAATGGTTTCACATGCTATTTTTTGGTGCCTTTGGAGAGAGGAATCTTAGGACTTTTGAAGGGATGGATATGTCTATAATTGGCCTTAAATCTTTTTTTATTATGACCCTTATGTTGTGGTATTGAAGTTACCCTTAAGTTGTAAAAGGGGTTTATGGCTTCTTCTTGTATATGTCTCATGCACATGGGCTAAGCCCTTTTTGTTCCAATACATATTTACTTCATCAAAAAAAAAGAAAAGAAAAAAATTACATCAAAGCAAGGTCATAATTTTTGTTTGGCCTCTATTTTGATGTGCTTTTGGCAATGAAATGTGCCTTCATGTTTCTTGCTTGTGAAACCTCAGCATATGCTCCATCTAGGGACCCCATTATTTGATACTTCTAGACATGCTTTTGATACTTTTCTGCAGCCCCCTTTAGAAAAATAAAAATGCCTTGCTCCCTCCCTGCTCAGATGGAAACCTTTATCACCTGAATGCCTGCAACGTATAACTTTCAAGGTGTTTATGGAGGGTAGATGCGCAAGCTTATGTATCTGACAGTTCATAAAGATTTAGGCATTTAGCTAAAGCAAATAGCCAGAATGCCAAGGCAACTCAATGCGATCCCTAGAGACACGTCGTTCAAGAACAATGCCTTTATTTATTTTGTTATCATATGTTTTTGTTATTATTATTATCATTTTGCTAGAATATATGTTACTATTGTTGAGCAATAGAGAATCACATTTGATATATATTGTTCATCATTACAATTGGATGCTGACATTATTCTTCTGAGTCTCTTTACTGGACGGATAATTTGTGTTTGTATTCATTAAGTTTTAATTGGTTGATTAGGGAAAGGATTAAAGTGTTTCTGGTAGTTGGTAAATTTCATGATGGGAACTTCTTTATTAATCATCTTTTGTCTTGCAGTTTGGGGTGCATGTAACCACGCGTTCCATCTTCATTGCATCTTGAAATGGGTGAATTCACAGACTCCTCAAGCTCACTGCCCCATGTGCCGAAGGGAATGGCAGTTCAAAGGATGAAAGATGTCAAATTGTATGAATGCCTGTTCTCTCTCTCATCTCTTTCTCTCACTCTCTCTCATGTGTACTGGTTGATGAAAATTGAGGCAGCACTTTCACTACAATGCTTCTGTTTTCAATGATTTCCTTTTAGTCCATCTGTAGCAAGAAGTCCTATTTTCTTACTAATTTGAAAATCTTTACAATAACATCTTCAGGCAGAACCATTTTTTTGGGTCTCACTTAAGAAAGCACTAGCTTTGACAAGTGACAACTATTATCATAATCACAACACCAACAAACCCAACTTTAAAGCAATTATGGATAGAGAGAAGAAAAAAGAAAAAAAGGTGGTAGAAAATGAATGAATAGTCATCCATCTTAGCTACACCAAATCAATACTGTCCATCAAACTGCTACAACCGGCTCCATCACCCCTGATCAGAAGACACCTACCATTTACATTTCTATCTGTCCAAAATTGTATCACCTCTTCTTTGTCATAAAACTTCATTGTGACCAAAGGGGAAAAAAAAAAAAAATGAAAAAGAAAAAACTCTTTGTTCTTCATATACATCTTTTAGCTTAATCGGAGTAAACTATAATAAACCTACTTAATATTGTTTCATTAAAAAATTTTGAACTTTAAAACTCAACAACTAATCTCAAACTATTAAACCAAACAACTAATCCCAACAACTATCCCATTTGTCAAACCTATTTTTATCAAAGTTTTGTTAAATTTATGTAACCTATTTTGTCAAAATTTAATACCTAAACCAGTCATAAAATACTAATTTTGGCACTAAATTGATTTGATAGCCTCATGTGATACCTGCATAATCCATTTCTCAAAAAAAAAAAAAAAAAACGAATTTCAATAAATAAATAAATCAGTATAATATTGTGAAACTGCTCGATAATTCAAGGGTTTCCTCTAATTTACCTCAATAATATAGCAACCAAAAACTAAATGAGTCAAGGATATGATCATATTAGTAACTACCTAACAATTTTTATTTTATTTTATTTTTATTATTATATATTGACGAGTAATGGGATGGCATCATAGATATCATTACTATGATTCAACAACAACAACAACAACAACAACAACAACAACAACAACAAAAAATCCTCTGCAAAGTGCAAACCATATGAATTGCATCAATTTTGAAGAAAACTTTTAGAGATTCAAAAATTGAAAAACAAAAGATGTATAAATCATACATGTAGATCTGTCTATATACCTTGCAACTGAACTTGAGGAAAACTCTGAGAGGGAAGATTATGGACAATATGATGTCTATGCAAGTGGCTGTTTCTTCGCTCAGCATTTTCTTCTTCTTCTTGTGGATATTACGACTGGGAAATATAAATAAGGGGAAGACCTAAAACTGTTGGGAGTTTGACACACAACAAACAGAAACAGATCAGAGTTGCGGAGAGCCTTTTGCAGAAGTGGTAACTGATTAGAAAAGTGGGCTTGCTCCCTCGCTTTTGTAGACGGGAAACCACGTGCTGTCCGCCTATTGGTGCAGTGCCTTCACCTTGATGGAGAGGAATTCAACTTGAAGGTCCCAAACTCAAGATAATCAGCAGACTAGATATTCTAATATCACTAAGTCGGGTGTGAACAATACAACCAGTTCTTCATGATTTTGAGGATGTTTTGATAGAAGAACATGGATCGTTATCATGGCATGGTGGAAAGAAATATGTTATTGTTAGATTATATTGTGTTTTGGGTTTCTTGTGTTTTGTTTTGTCTTGTTGAGTTTTGGTAGGGCATCTTGTCCTCCTTATACATTTTTATTTTAATAATCATAAGATTAGTTGTTACTTTTTCATCAAAAAAAAAAAAAAAAAAAAAATGGCTGAAAGAAAATGCATGGATGAGATCTTTTTGGGCTTTAATGATGTTGCCAATTGTGGGGGAAAACATATGTGGAAAAATTATAAGAACGAACGAAGAGAGAGAGCTCCATGGTTTTTGTAATGTCAGGTACTGGAAATTCATTGTTATATGAATTTTATGAGGATTTGAAACAGTTCTGCCATGTCCCAAACCAACAGAATCCAATCTTGAAATTAGAAATTAGATCCCAAAAAAAAAAAAAAAAAAAAAAAAAATTAAAACAAAAAATCCTGTGTTTCTGTCTTGGTGCAGAGGTAAGCCCTTTTAATAGAATCAAGGGCATTGATTCATGCTAATCGTTCTACCTGCATAGCAACTTCTCTAGCCACTAGTTGTGAAAACTGAAAATGGTGTTAGCTTGTCTAGGTAGCTTTTGGGCTGAAATTTCTTTCCATATAAACCGTTTCATCTTGAGATAGGTAGAAGGAAAGTCTAGGTGGGTAAATGGTGTGGCTAATTATAGGCCCTTGCATAGAATTGAGACAGTATCCATAACATGACTCCTCGTATTGATTGCTCAATTGAACTTGCCTGAGAGGCCGGCTAGAGCGCTGATAGACCATCATCAACATTGCAAGCCTGGCCAGTTTGGTGGGTGATTTTCACACATTAACTCATGCTAGCCACGTTTAGTGCATGGGACCATTAATTGCAGGCATTTACTATTTAGCTAGATAAAGAAATTTAGTACAAATAATCATCCAATTAAGAAAAAAAAATGAAAATTAAAGTGATTGTCAGACGACGCACCGAGTAAAGCTAATAAACAATGAAAATTATTTTTTTTTTCTTTTCTAAGAGCCTCATTACTCCTTAATTTGTTGCATTACTTGTCATCATCATGGAAAAATTCGACAATATTTACATCATCGATCTGTTACGATTTTAATTAATCATAGAGAGCACCAGAGAGTTGACATTCAGCACTATATTCATCATATCTCTATCTCTGAAATTCTCAATTAATAGACTTTCATTGTGTATTTAAGCTTTTACCAAAAACCAAAAAGCCAAATATTGTTTTGATGGTATGGATGAGGCACAGGTAGGCATATTGAATAGCAATATTAGGTGCCATGACTATGTCCAATGTGGACATATCCCTGCATAATCTTCCAGCATTAATATTGGTAATCTCTGTAGCTCTTTATATAGCCAATGCTGTTTGGTACTTTCAAAATATTATTATTCCAATTTCAATATCATTAGCCATGACTAGAAAGAAGGTCAAGCTCGCATTCATCACCAACGACTCTGCAAGGAAAGCAACCTTCAAGAAAAGGAAGAAGGGTCTGATTAAGAAGGTGAGCGAGCTAAGTACGCTGTGTGGGATCGAAGCATGTGCTATAATTTATAGCCCCTATGACTCTCAGCCTGAAATATGGCCCTCTCCTTTGGGAGTCCGACGTGTGGTGGCTCAGTTCAAGGAGATGCCTGAGATGGAGCAGAGCAAGAAGATGGTGAACCAGGAGAGTTTCCTCAGGCAGAGAATTGTGAAAGCCAAGGAGCAGCTGAAGAAGCAGCAAAAGGACAATCGAGAGAAAGAGGTGTCCCAAGTCATGTTCCACAACTTGAGTGGAAGAGCAGGGTTGCACAACTTAAACATTGTGGACCTCAATGACCTGGGGTGGTTGGTTGATCAAAAGTTGAAGGAGATTAACAACAGGACAGAGGCAATACAAAAATCGTCTCTTTTGTCCCAATTGGCGGTGACAGCAGCAGCAGCGGATGGGGTGGTGGTGAAGAGTAGTAGTAGAACAAATAATGTGGAGGTGGAGGAGGAGAACAAGCAAGCTAATTTAGCTGAGATGCGGAGGCAGCAATGGTATATGGATTTGATGAACTCGAACGATCAACTCAGCTTTGGCACTGGGGATGACATGATGCTGCCATTTGCGGGTACCAACCAGGCCATTAACAGCATCTGGTCTAATGCTTTTTTCCCTAATTTGGACAAGTAGCTAGTGACTTGTGTTGCTTTTTTCCCGCAACCGGTTTTCTGGGTTGACTGAAAATGTTCTGTTTTGTAATTGTTTCTATTGTTTTCTGGGTATTTTGGATGGCCTTCTTGGTAGGTCTGGTTTGCTCTGTTCTGTAATTGCTCTATTGTGTCTTGTAAATTTTTTTTTTTTAATTTTTATTTATTTATTTATTTTTACTGGGTTTACTGGGTGTTTTTTTATTTTATTTTAATTTAATTTATGCAGGGTGTTTTGTCTGACCTTGTGATGTTTGTGTTGTGGGGGCTGTTAGGGTGCTTGGATGGTTGCAATCCTTGTCATATTAATAAATTCATTTTGCTTATCAAAAAAAAAAAAAAAAAAAGTGTTGTCTTGCACATGCCTTGAATTTCTTTCGCACATGTACATCTTGAACTTGATGTAAAATAATTTCAACACAGGCGCCATAATACAACACTGGCAGAGGGTTTTGGCAGAGGGTCTTCTGTGATGCAGTGCCAATACTTCTTTAAGTTCAGAACAAAGAAAGGACTCAAACTTTTTATCAAAACTTTGCCGTGGTCATGTTTGTCGGTAAGAATAGTGAGTAAACTTATCCGATATCTTTGATTAGCATTTTCCCAACGGGTAGTAATCCAAGTTATATCATGTGAAAAAAATTTATCGATGTGGAGATCACACATTAATATTCACCATCTGAATTTATTTATACCTCTATTTAATTTTGGGATTTCTTGAGAATTGCCTTTAATGACATCAATTAATAGCATGTTGAATATATATATATATATATATATATATATATATATATATATATATATATATATAGATATCAGAGGTGGTCCCATCAGCACGTGCTGATATAAGTTACATCAGTACTATACATTGGGGGTTGTACCTCTTGCATTGATTCAATACACCTCACATCCCACTAATGCACAAGGTACAACTCTCAATGCAGGTTTTGATATAAGTTATATCAGCACGTGCTTACCTGATCATCATCCTATATATATACACTACAACAAAAGACCTCAATTGGGACCTTTAATTTGGGACGGATATGGTATGAGTCCCAATTAATGAAGATTTGACAATTTTTGAGACACTTATATGCGTCCCAATGGTTAAAACATAAATTCAGTTTATTTCCCTAATTTTCAATCCCAAAAAAAATAAAAATTAAAGAAATAAACGTCTTTGGGACAGACATATCCGTCTTTAGGTATTTTGTTTATTAAATATTCAATCGTGCGGACCTTAACAACGGATATATCCGTTCTAAAGAGTTAATTTTTTTATAAAACATATCTGAGACGTATATATCCGTCTCAGGGTCAAAACATGAGGGTTTTTAATACATTGAGACGGATATATCCGTCCCAAAAACAATCCTTTTAGAAGGATCTGATCATTTTGGCTTTACAAAACACATTTGCCCTTTAGGCGCTAAAACCTATTTCCCCTTTCTCATTTTTCCCGCTCTCTGTGATCTTCTCCATCCTCTCTCTCTCTCTCTCTCTCTCTCTCGCCATTTTCCAACCAATTTCTTCTCACCGTCGAGGAATTCAACGGAGATTGTGGTTTTGGGTGGGGATATAGCTTCGCATTTGACGACCTCAGCCTGTAGACGACCACCTCCGCCTCTTCGCCGTTGATTGTCTGACGGACATCGTCGCGCACCCTGGTGTAACCTCTCGTTCCTCGCCGTTGCAGTAGAAGGTCGTCGTTCCTTGCCATTGCCATAGTCAGCCGTTGATTCGCCGTCGCCTAAGCCCGCCGTGCACTGGCTGTCGCCAAAGCCCCCATCATCACGCCATAACCAGACACCATGTAGTATATCTCGAGGTGTGTTTGTGGTTATCTATCACGATCGTTCTATCATTGATTCTTTACATTCAATCCATGTCTCTCTATCCTCTGAAATTTAGGGTTTTTTTTTTTCAATTTGGGGGTTTTTTTTCATGTGTAGTTTAGGGCTTGTCCCGAAATGCGGTTTTGGGACTCTGCAACCAGCGATTCACAGCTGATGGCTATGGATTGAACAGGAGAAAAACCCTTACCCCCAGCCTGTTTTATTACAAAGTTTTCCTCTCTTTATGTTAGATGGTTATTGTGGGTTGGAACGATTTTGGTTGGACTATGTTTTGGTAACTTATGCATGGAAATCTTTGTTTTTTCTTTTTTGGCTGATGAAATGGGTGAACCACTGGCTGAATTTTTCATTGTGTTCTGAAGCAACATCAGCATTTATAACACTTACCACCACTGTAATCTAATGAGCATCTTATACCTCTTTCAGAAAGAACTAATTAGTTGCACAGTCTAGGATTTGGTTCTATGAACGACTGAATATCATGTAATTTATTTTTCAGAACTGTCTTGGCCATTTATATTAATGAGATGTTTGGATGTCTCAACTCCCATGGACATTGAATGAGACTTTTTTCTTTTACATAAAAATTGAAATAAATACATAGTGTTTTTTTAATGTCATTTAAACGAGACCATTGCTTTCCTTAAAATAAGGATATTGTAGGAATTCGATAAATGACAACTATGTATATATATATAGTGATTATTCTTCATATTTCCACTATATTGACTGTTGAGTGTTGACTCTATAAATGCTCTGTAATACAAAATGGACTGGTTTGATTTCATTCAACTTTCACCCTTTCAAATGCCCTGAATTATTATTATTATTTTTTTGGGGGGGGGGGGGGGGGGGGGGGGGGGGGGGGTGGGGGTTAAAATTGTAAACGATGTTTTTTTGAATGAAGTAAAACCTAATTTCAGATGGTACCGTTAAAAAAAAAGGACTTTATTTATTTATTTCGTGATAAATGGGTTAGAACAATTCAAGAGTTAGGGTCGGCTTAGGATGACAGTCTCAATTGCATTGTTGCTATATATATATTACTATTCATGATTAAGTGTTGTAATTTTCTTGAATGAATTGCCACTAATTTAACTTTGTTTCCTTGAGGTCTATCCTGAAAAAAGATGTTGACATATCATTTTATGGACGGTATGGCCCTAATTAAAGCTGAATGGTGAGAAGGATCTGTGTAGTTGATCCCAATTGGTCAGGATTTAAGGTCTTGTTGAGTTGTTTACTTGAGCCCTGGATTCTTCCACACAGTTGTCATAATTCTCATTTCTTTAAAGGAAAGGGGTGGGTAACAATAAAATGTATTGTAAGACAAGTTTAAGCTGCTGGTTATAAAGTCACCATTCAGCTTCATAGAGGAGCATGATATCAATAAATGTGCATTTATCAAAGTTCCTGAATGTGTTAACCTTTTCATTTGCTGCTTTCATAACTTTTTGACATTTATACAGGTATTGGATGCAACAGATAATGAACCTTGGGGTCCTCATCGTTCTGCATTAGCGGCCACCACAATATTGTAATTTCTAACTTATTTATTCTTAATATTTTTGCCAGTATTGATTAAACGCAAGAAAAATGTCTTGCTTTTTATTTTATTATTTTTCACATACCTGAACTGTTTAGACATCTTCCAGCTCTGAATATCAAATGGTTATGAATGTTCTGTGGACAAGATTGAGTGAGACTGGCAAGGACTGGCGTCATGTCTATAAGGTAGCACTTTCTCTATTCCTACATTTATGTCAGATATCAGATAACATAGTGGGGAGTTTCCATCTCTTTTTTCCTACCTTAGAAGCTTATATTTTTTTTTTGGGTCTTTTCTATGCTTTCACTTTTGGAAATCATTTCTGTCTCAGGCATTGGCTGTAATAGTGTATTTGGTGGCAAATGGAACTTAACGTGCAGTCGATGAAATAATAGAACATACTTTCCAGATCTCAGTATGTATTATTCTCTCATATTCTATGAAAGTTTCCTATAACAACAAAATAAGCTTGAATATTTCTCTTACATTCTGTTTTTCCAATTTGTATCGCATTGGTAAAGTCACTCTCAGGTTTTGAATATGTTGAGCCAAATGGGAAGGATATGGGAATCAATGTGAGGAAGAAGGTAGAAAACATTGTGGCCCTTTTGAATGATAAAGAAAAAAATACAAGCAGCTAGAAAAAAAGCTGCTGCAAACCGTGACAAGTAAGATTTTGCTTCAAGCACTGAGATTGTATCTTTTGCTTCAACTTCTCTGCATTTTGTTGTTGGATTAGTCGTCAGTTAATGAAATCTACACATGTCACTATTTGTTTATTTTAGGTACTTTGGACAACTCTCAACTGGAGTAACATATAAGTCAGGTTCAGCCTCATATGGGAGCAGCAGCAGCTAGCTATAGTAGTAGTGATCGATATGGAGGCCTAAGTGGTACGAAAGAAGGTGATTTGTTCAAGGATAGTTATAAAGACAAAGATCGATTTGGAGAAGAAAAAAGTGACAAGGATACTTCTGCTAAGTCACGTCGAGGGGTTGCCAGTGAAAATCTAGGGTTGAAAAAGGGTTCTACTCGCTATGGCAGGTTCGTGTTTTTATTGTTGTTCATAATAAGTAGCAATTGTTATATATTTCTTACATACACACACACACACATTTGGAGATTGGAAACAGGAAATCTTTTAGTTCTATTAGTCATTTTTGAGACATTCAATGGTTGCGAGCTCCAGATGTATTGTCATATTGTGTTTTATCTCGTGGTCAATGAATTTGTGACACATAAAAGAGATTCATGTTGTTAGTTGTGTACGCATTCTATATGCTTGTTCATTATATGCACTTAAGGACCATGGCTACTGGAGAGCGAGCAATGCTCTGTTTCGTTACTAATTTACTATAAATTTTATGGACATTCATGGGTAATATTAATTGATGAGTTTGGGAGACCTTATGGAAACTGTGATTGCTTGTGTGGGTGTTACACATGTTCATTCCGTGTGCCCTGGGTGTGTAAAGGTCTTTACTTGCATGCCGGTGTTCTTTGTGTGCATGACAGATGTGTTAGTGGTTCAGGAATTTGATATTGTCCAATCAGACTAAATTTTTATTTTGCAAGATTTGGAAACCTGTTGCTTTTTATGAAATATGGTTTTCTCTTAACTCATTAATTATCACTGCACCTATGTGTGTGTGCGTGCGTGTGCGCGTGCATAATTCTTTGCATGTATAATGTTTGCTATTTTCCTAATTTGATAATGTTTGTTGTGCAGCAAGGATCAAGATACTTTTTCATCCAGTGCATCAAAGCCATCAACCTCAAGTGTGCCATCAAGTAATAACGAGGATGATTTTGATGATTTCGATCCTCGGGGAACTTCCACCACCAGTAAGTTTTCTGGAATGATGTCTTGTGGAATGTGGTTGTTTACTTCATGTAACTTATAAACTAGAAGCCATGTAGTGCACATATTGGCAAATGTTATGCCTTCAATCAGCACATCTAATGCTTATCCAATCACGAATTGCGAATTGTTTCATAACTTTGTTAAAGGAGGCATTCATATTTTGCCAAATTCGCTTAAATCAGTTGCAGTTGACAAATTTATTGAAAGATTAAACAATTGCAAATGAATAATATTTAAAGCCTTTTCAGATATGAGGTGAGATCAACTTACACATGGTGTAAGACTCTGTTCTTACACCAATTAATATATATATATATAGAGATAATATATATTGGTAGGATGCACATTTCGTTAAGCCCACCATCGGATTCCCATCCGTGCCAATCTTTCACTGATTGGATATAAATTGACAATTGTTCAATAAAATCACATTTCTTTTTATAAATACAAATATAATTTGGGCGGCATATGGATGGGTAGCCTTGTGTGATGTCCTTATCGTATTTGTGTATTACAGTGGTCATTCTAAAATGGTTGTTTGTACATGCATGTTGTATGAATGTCAGCAGTTGTTTAAGATGAATAATGTTTTGGTATTATTATCATGTTTCCACCTCATCAGATGCAAGTTTGTGTGTGTGCTAGCGCGCATGGACAGAATCACCCTTAATGATATTGGTTATCAAAATAGTATTCCTTCCACATTTATGGTATATCTAATGGCAGTATGTGTTTTACCATTTAATTATGAATTTTCCACATTGTTTGACAGAGTCTGCTGCTGGAAGCTCTAATCAGGTGGATCTGTTTGGACAAAGTTTGGTTGGTGACCTCATGGATGCACCGACATATATTCCCAAAGAAGTGACTGCCAAAAATAGCAATTCAGCAGAAGTTGATCTCTTTGCAGATGCAACTTTTGTATCAGCATCACCCAATGTAGGATCAGGGGCAAGTTCTCAGACACAGGTCAGATACTTCTCCATCATAGCTTTTGAGAGTGCAACAATATATGGTAATGTCACCATCATACAAAATTTGACTTTGGAGACATTGATCCTACTTCTCCTGGCAGTCATAACCCCCCAATGCACACACTTGAGGTGCATATGTGGAAGTCACTTAATAGTTGCAAAAATTGATGTTTTTCCAAATAATCTGTCTAATTTAAACTTTTTCCCCTTTCTCTAATGTTCCATATAGAAGAATCCATGTTGAATATCATTGGCATTTCTTTGTGTTTCTTTTATAATATATTGTTCACTAGTCTTTTTTTTTTTGGCTGCGAATTGTTCACTAGTCATTTATGTATGTATGTATATGAAGAATGTTAGCTTTAATATTTTGAAAAATGTATCGTTTACCAATTTGAAATACTAGAAGCATCAACTTTTCCTCTTTGAAAGAATGCAGGGTATATCTTTTGTTCATTAGGTGCTAGGATCACTTTTGTCTGCATTAATTAATTTTATCATGACCAATTTATGCAATCTAGTTTGATATAATTGCACCATTAGGTGGTTAGGTCACTTTTATTCCCTATTCATCTTGGCCCAAAATAGGGTCCAACACACCTAAGCTTAATGATCGTTCGTTTGGTTGATTGAATATTGTGGTCGGCTAAATAGGGCTGTTTATGAGGAACTTGGAAAATATGGCAACATATACATAGAATCAAGTTTTGTGCTGCGAACGCGTTGATGAATTAGAACCAAGTATTCTGATTAACTTTTGTATGCTCCAGGATTGAGTCGCAGCTGAGAAGTGCAAGAAGGTGTTCTATTGGTGATGAAGAGATCAAGAGTTCAAAGCTATTTTCATTTTTTGTCTGATGTTATCATTTTTTCATCTCATTTTTTGTTTATTACTTAATGTATCAAAAACCATTCAAGAATATATTCATATGATCATATTAAATTATGTCAGTCGTTTACTGAATGATTTTTTTTTCTTATTGTGTGGTGATTTTGTTTTTACATAGGTTCATATGGATTCTCTTATTGCTAAATGGAAGCTCAAATTTTTTTAAAAAAAGTTTTTTTTAATCATGCGACGGATATATTCCTAGGAGTCATTGAGATGGATACAACCTTCCTAATGTAATTTATTTGAACGATGGAAGCTCAATCTTTAAAAAAAAAAAGAAGAAATTTTAATCATGCGACGGATATATTTGTCCCTAGGACTCATTGAGATGTATATAACTGTCTTATTGACGTAATTGAGACGGATATAATCGTCCTAATGATATAATTTTCAGCCTATTGATGTCATTGAGACGGTTATAACCGTCCTAATGGTGTCTTTGAGACGGATATCACCGTCCTATTGATGTCATTGAGACGGATATAATCGTCCTAATGATATAATTTTCAGCCTATTGATGTCATTGAGACGGTTATAACCGTCCTAATGGTGTCTTTGAGACGGATATCACCGTCCTATTGATGTCATTGAGATGGATATTACCGTCCTAATGACGTCATTGAGACGGATATAACCGTCCTAATGTAATTTACATAAGCTGAAAATCTCAGAATTGAGACGGATATAACCGTCCCAAGTGCCCATAGTTGGGACGGATATAACCGTCCTAAACGTAAATAATAATATTAAAATGAGATTGGGACGGTTATATCCGTCCCAATAACTTTGCCACGGTTGTGTTTTCCGTCCCACTTTTTTCTGCGACGGGAGCAATTGAGACGGACATAGGGACGGATATATCCGTCCCAATATTGGTTTTGGGACCTTTTTGTATTAGTGATGGGGACGGATTTTATTTGTCCCAATTGGGGTCTTTTGTTGTAGTGATATATACATACTCCACATATCATGGTTAATTCAGGTGGATTGTAAACCATTTATTCACCCAATAAAATAGGAATTCTTGTCTGTCATCTATCTCACTATAATAATTGATTATCAACACATTTCCTATTATTTCTGAAGGTGGATAGAGATTTGAAATGGCTTGATCTTCTGCAATGAAAATAAAAATAATAAATATTTCAAAAGCTGGAATTACAAGATATCTCTATCCCTTTATGGATCACCATGTGAACAAGACAAGAATGCCATGCCACCACAATCCATTCTGGGATATGGTCCTTGCTTTTGTTTTTTGTGCACTGCGGTGAAGTAAAATTAGCCTTGGTAACCTGGAGGAAAATATGAGGCATCAAACTGTTCGACTTCAATAGGTCAAGGTAAAAAAAAAAAAAAAAAAAAAGCAAAGGAACAGATGGTGCACAAAACCCACTGCTGTTACTGTGAACTACATGGTTCTTCTCACAAATGAAATACAGATACAACTTGGTACTGTCACTTCCAAAAATTGTGGTCTCAAACTTTACTATTGGACCTAATTTAACATCAATATGCACCATATGTACTGGCATAGACTATAACAGAATATGACTTCTGCAGTTCTGCATATAGAGGTATAGAGGTATCAATACCTTTAAGACGGACTGGTTGAAGAGTCGCTTGACTGGATTCTGTTCCTATGAAGTCTGGGAATCTCTTTCGGTACGCTTGAATTCACAAAAAAAAAAAATCTAGGAAAATTTGACAACTGACAATGATTCTCCATCAGTAAAGCATTTTAAAGTGACCTAATGGAACCCTTTTGTTATCGCTTATTGCAATTTTTTTATACCTCCATTTAACCTATAACAACGAATCTTATACGCTAAACCCTTCTTTGGACTACTAGCTTATAAGATTTTCCATGGATGTCAGTGTCGCATTTTTATCAAATGGTAGAGAAGGGATATTATTATTGTTAATCTATATAGAAGGACCATTGGTTGTTTAAGGGTTTTTAGAATTTTGACTTGATAATTGAGGAGCAAGTGAGATATTTTTCTACTAGAGATGTTTGGAACACACTGAGTGCAAGATTCTGGAGGTTCTCTTTCACTGATTGTGAAACATAAAAGGGGTTTTTGTTGGTAAAGGAAGGGCAGAAGCCTTCATGGAGGGACCCATGAAGAAAGGAAAATAAATTTAAATAACAAAATATCTTTAACTAGTTGGTAGGCTAATATAGCCATATGGGTAAAAAGAATTTTTTATTTTTTTTATTTTTAAAAGAAAGGGAAAAGGAAAAGAAAAGAAAAGAGCGAAACTGGAAAAAGTTCAAGAGACCCATTATATAGTGGAGTAGAAAGGGAAAATTTTGGTGGGCTTAAAACCATCAGTTGTACAAAGAAGCATATAAAGAAACTCAAAAGGGATCTAAGAAAAGGAGAACCTTCTACTACTAGTTTAGATGGCCATTATTTCATACAGCTGTACGACATAAAGCAAACACCCTCATATCTACCAGTTACTTTTAGCCTGGCATGGCTAGTGAGTCCCTCAACTTTGTCTTTTGTGATAATTTTATTTTATTTTATTTTTTACATTATCAATGTCTATAAGAGGAACCATTGAGGGCGAAAGAGGAGTAACAGACAAGGGAAGAATACCCATCTGTTTGTTTGGTTTAATTATTTATTTATTTTTACCAAAAATTTTCATCCTAATCCAAAGGTTAGGTCCCCCAAACCCAATTTTGGTCAAGTTTTAAACCCTAACGTACCCATTTTCAAAGGAGTAGAAATACCACCTATGCTATAAGGCCGATGGTGATGAAGAGTCATTGATAGTGTTTGCATT
The DNA here is from genome assembly GCA_039720395.1 of Liquidambar formosana. Taxonomy (NCBI): domain Eukaryota; kingdom Viridiplantae; phylum Streptophyta; class Magnoliopsida; order Saxifragales; family Altingiaceae; genus Liquidambar; species Liquidambar formosana. Next base: position 20,378,230 of record CM077820.1, read on the forward strand.
ATCATAGGCTTTCACAGTCAGCCAAACTGTACAAAAAATGACACCTGAACAGCACAGGGAATTATCTGTGTAATGTATTCAACATAATTGCTTGATCTAACATAAAAGAGTTACACGAGGAAAAAACATCGAGGCTTAATCAAAGAATTTGCTATAAAGTAGGGGTCAGTGAAGTACAGGGGGAAATGGGGAATATTAACAATTATAGCATGATGATTCTTTTGGAAGCCAAACATAAATGGCACTGCCAGCTAAAGCCGAAAATTTGAAGATTCTGGTGTCATTTATTTGTGGCTATGATATGAAATGTACATGCTTTTGCATGAATTGGTATCTTAGGATATGTGTACAACACATTTAAATGACCCTCGCCAATGGTTCCTACTTGATGGACTCTGTTTGTCATTCATTGCTTGGAGGGGCAACCTTTCATGATGTGGCTCATAATGTTAATGCTATTACAAATGTGTTTGTCTCAAATTCAAAAAAGAGTCTAATTGAGTTTGGAAACCTTTTATATGCTCTGGCCTGCAGTAATCGAGCTCGTGGAGTGCAGACTTATTCCACCTCTGGCATTTAATCACCAACATCAGAGTGTATTGAATTATCAAAGATTTACTGAAAGAAAAAGGAGTTGTTGGAAACTCAAGCCCAAAAGTAAGAAAGTAGAGGACAAAAAATATGTACTATGCACAACGAGGTTTGTAGAAAAAACCACAACCCCTCTTCATAGGAATGTTGAAGATTCCAAAATGGGCACTCTAATATTCACCTCAAGAAAAATTGGGGAGGTAACTTAAAAATTTAGTAGCTTGAAGAATCCACATGGCCGGGCGTCATACTATGGATATATTTATCATGTCCCATCCTCATTCTTGGGACCTTAACCCTATACTTCCTGTCATTACATTCCTATTCTACTCCTAAAATTGAATTTAAGAACTCACAAACTTTTGCTTACCAAAAGAACTCACTGTCTCTTCTCCAATGCATCTATTTAAAGTACACAATCTAGAAACCTTCCTAGTGCTTAAAATGATTGATATATTCCAGCTGATGATGAGAATGAACCCATGACAGTCATCCCCAAGTTGCTGCTCACAATCTTGTTAATGAACTCAAAACCATTGAGATGATCCAAAAATTGCAAGAATGAGAAGCCGAAAGAGACTACACAACACTCTCAAGTTAGTACAGTAAGAAGAAAAAGTGTTGAGGAGTGTAAACAAATCCTTATGTTATTCATATCATTATTGTGATTCACAACCCAGAAAGTACAACACTTTTAAGGTAAATCCCAATACAAGTATGCAACAGACAGAGACAAATGTAGATGTGGGTTCCGATGGTTCAAATCACACGTATCCAGGTGAAAAAACTGCACGTTCAGAGTCTGAGACACGACTTTCATGACACTTGGCAAGGAAAACTGTAGTTTTGTTGTCAACAAAGGGATCGGCTACACGACGACCTTTGTCTCCGTCACTACGCCATATCCTTGGCGCACTCACTGAATCATCCCATGTATCCTCACGTTTCTGAGGCCTCTTGGATTTAAAGAAGTTGAATATGGAGAAAGGATTAGAAGACTTCTTCTGCCTGTTGTTGCCTCCCATGGCTTTGACTGTTGACACAACCTTAAGTAAGAAGGAAGTTGTAGTGTACTCTCTTGGTTTTGCAATTAAAAGGAATTAAACTCTTTCGTATTTATAGGAGGAGCCAAGGAGCTTGGTAACCTTTGTTGGAATGATCTTAGAGTGGAGAATCTAGAGTTCAAGGACGGCTGAAAATCAATACACGTGTATGGTCCAGATCAAATTAAATGACTTGGTAAGAAAATGATATCATATTGGTAAATTTTGGCAAAGCACATTTTGTGGTCCTCTCCTTTTGCAATTGGCCCAAACAACCTCCGTGGGTCGTTCAATGCTCCATTTCTTGGTCTTCCCTTATTTTCTTTTGGAAAAAATAATTCACACTTTTTGTCTTGGCCGCTACCTTGGTCTGTTCCATACAAATGAACCAACCTGATTTTACGTTTTCTTGGATTTTTTTTGTCTTTAATTCCTGTCCTCTTTTCTTTCTTTCTGAAATAGTATTGCTGATTCATCCAAACACTAGAATTTAGTTTTGTCTATTTTAGATTGTCACCCTTGCATGCAGCTGTACTGCTGTACATAAACACGGACAACTCCCAATGTACATCAATGGCTCTTGATTCTCTCCACTTTGTTTCCATTGTGCTTTTGTATCAACATCCATATGAGAAGGAGCCAATTAGAGGGAAATTAAGAGGAGTAAAGACAAGCGAAGAAATGCCCATGTATCATTAAAATTGGAACATAGGGTGTCTTCTGTTTCTTTGAATTAAGTTTCACCTCTCTCAGGGTGAAGGCTTATTGATGGGTATTTTTTCATTTATCATGGGCTCGTCATTGTCACCCAAAATGTACGGAAACGAAACCTGAAGGAAAGAGAATTATTTGTGTAAGCAACTAGTCTAAATAGTTGCTTGATCAAACACATAGGAGTTACTTGATGAACAAATACTGAGGCTTGATTAAAGATTATTTTCGATTTCAATGATCATTACAAAGTAAGGCTCATCAAATTACATGCAGAGAGTATTAACAATTATAGTATCATTACTATGGAATCCAAGCATAAGTCAAAGAAATGCCAGCTAAAGCACAAAAAATTTGAAGATTCTAATGTCGTTTATTTTTATTTTCAGAATGTGAAATGTACATTCTTTTGCATGAATTGGTATCGTAGGATAAAAATACCCTCAGCAATTGTTTTGATTTGATAGACTCTTTTATCGATCCATTGGTTTCAGGGGCAATTTTTCATGATGTTGACAACGTTGATTAATGCCATTATGTGTCTGTCTCAAATTGAATGAATGGACTAATTGTGTTTTAATCAGTCCAGGATTGAGTTTGGGAATTTTTATATGCTCTGGCTTGCAGGAATTGAATTCTGTGGAGTGTGAACCCTGCTGCAATATTTTTTTATTTTTTTGATGAAGACTGCCCCGCTGCAATATACAATTGCAAAGTATAAGTTATCAAAGAGCTGGAAGAAAATTAATGGTGAAGAGAAGGAATTAAAAGCTAAACGAAAGGACAAAAAGGGGATTGTTGGATTCTCTAGCCCAAAAGTAAAAGGTTGAGAACAAAAATATGTACTGTGCACGGTAGGTTTTTCAGAAGAAACCACAACCCCTCTCATGGGAATGTTGAAGATTCCATAATTGAAGGCACTCTAATATTCTTAACCAGTTTCTCCCCAAGAACAATTGGAGAAGTAACTTAAATTTGTTGGCTTGAAGAATCCAACTATCCAAGTGCCATACTATAGATTTTGTCAGCAGTGATCAATCAATTGATCATGTCCCATCCTCATCCAGTGATTAATTAACAGAGTCTCTGCAAGGCCTCTTTCAAAAGTCTCTGGCAGGCTTCTTTCTGCTAAAGACGACATGCTTGAAAGCACGATGAGAAGGAGCCTGTGACAGAATCTTGTTAATAGAGTATAAGTAGAACCATTGACTCTGTCCAAGAACCACAAGAATGATAAGCCAAAGGAGACTAGCTAGACAACACTCTCGAGTTAGTGTAACAAAGAAAAGAAAGGGTAAGACACAAAGAAATCCATATGTCATAAATTTCAGTATTGTGATTCACATCATAGAAACAACACTTCTAAAGAAAAATTACAACACAGGAGAGCAAGGGACATAAACAAATGTAGAACTAGCTGGGTTCCAAGCTATCACATCACATGTTCTTTTGTGGTTTGAATTCTGAATCATGACTTTGATGAATCATGTCAATGAAAACCGGGACTTTCTTGTCAATACCAGGATCAGATACCAAATGAACTTTTTCCTCATCGCTAAGCCATATCTTTCGTGCGCTAGTGAGTCCCTCATATCTACCCATTACTTTTAGCCTGGCATGGCAAGTGAGTCCCTCAACTTTGTCTTTTGTGATAATTTCTTTTTTAAATTATCAATGTCCATAAGAGGAACAATTCAGGAGGAAAGAGGAGTGACAGACAAGGGAAGAATATCCATCTGTTTGTTTGGGTTTAATTATTTATTTATTTTTACCAAAAATTTTCATCCTAACCCAAAAATTAGGTCCCTCAAACCCAATTTTGGTCAAGTTTTAAACCCTAATGTACCCATCTTCAGAGGAGTAGAAATACCACCTAGGCAATAAGGCTGATGGCGATGAAGAGTCATTGATAGTGTTTGCATTGTCACGGGCTTTTCACAGTCGGCCTAACTGTACAAAAAATGAAACCTGAAGAGCATAGGGAATTATTTGTGTAAGCGAAGTATTCAACATAATTGCTTGATCTAAAATAAAAGAGTTACATGAGGAAAAAACACTGAGGCTTAATCAAAGAATTTGCTATAAAGTAGGGGTCAGTGAAGTACAGAGGGAATATTAACAATTATAGCATGATGATTCTTTTGGAAGACAAACATAAATGGCACTGCCAGCTAAAGCTGAAAATTTGAAGATTCTGGTGTCATTTATTTGTGGCTATTGATGGATTCTGGAAGGTAGAACAATGAAGGATTTCCTTATTGTCGTCAGACTATGTATCACATGTAGGAGTTTAGGAAGGAGAGAATACATACGTACTGTTATATTTTTATGATTTGAGAAGGGTTGTTGTAGGGTGTATTTATAGACACCCAAAAGGTATCTATTGTGACCATTGAGATGATCTCAATGGTCATTAGACACCTATGATGACTCATGACCTCTTCTCAATAGTCATACCTATTCAATCACCAATGGGGTGTGATGGTTCATTCTTTACAATGAACCATCAATCACCCTATCTTTTCTCCTACATGGGAAATTAGGATTCTCTCTCCTGGAAGTTATAATCCTAAAGTAAATAATACGGTGTACTGATGTACACCGTATCTCATGTTTTGTCATAATGAAATTCTTCAATCTCCCACTTGACAAATATGAGATAACATGATAACTTCCTCTAGTTAGTTACCACGGTTGAATATCCTCCAGAATTCTTCAATTGGGCACTAACTTTCATCTGAATTTTCTTCAGATCGACGTCAGATGATGGTATGACCATACGTGCGCACGCTTTTACCATTCTTTTCTGACCGCGTCTATTTCCCAATATATCAATTTCTTGATATGTTATAGACGACTTCTGTTCACTCTATTTCAAGTGAATTGCACCAATATATCTATAACAGGGAACCATAGTTCACCACCCCAATTACTGTTGGCGACTTCAGCCAAACACAAATAGTGTTGACCTGCGCTCGATTTTTAGATCAAGTACTTCCTTCTAGGTCATCGCAAAGGTTTTCCTTGATTCAATTTATCAGTGACTTTAACACTATGCGCCTAAGTGTTATGCAGAATCAATTAGATGTTTATTGTGAACTTTACATCTTCAATCGTTCTCGTCATAACCTCGTTACCTCGCTAGTGTCCTCTATCTTATTTTTGACCAACATTTTTCCCATAAATAGATAGAGTTGCATCATCTTGTTCTTCTCAGGCGTGCCCGAGATTCAACCAATAATGCATTATACTGCATGCTTTTCTACAACACCTAGGTGTTTCTTAATCCCATTGTAGCCACATGCTCTCTGAATATTTCCAAAGATAATCCCTTGGTCATGGGATCAACCACCATTCTTTCAGAGGGTATATATTCGATTTTGATTTCTCCCCTCTCTACTATATCTTGTATATAGTGGTAGCCCACGTCAATATGTTTTCCTTTTGAGCTATTTGCTCTACTTTTTATCAAAGCGATGGCAGACTGATTATCACAATACACATTGACTGGTCTATTTGGTATACCTAATTTCAAATTATCCATAAAGCGCTTTATCCAAACTACAGTACTTGCTGCAGTGCTACATGCTATGTATTCAGATTCCATAGTGAATTTTGCAACACAACCTTGTTTCTTACTTAACCAAGAAACAGCGGTTCCGCCTACCATAAATATGTAGCCACTAGTAGACTTTCTGTCTTCTATATCACCTGCAAAATCTGCATCACTGTAGCCTACAATCTCTAGATCTTTTAAACCAAAACAAAGTTTCATAACTTTAGTTCCTTGTAAATATCTGAATATCCTCTTTACTGCTTACCAATGTGTCTTTCCTGGATTGGCTTGATATCTGCTTACCAATCCAACTGCATGACATATGTCAGGCCTTGTGCTTGTCATAGCATACATGAGACTGCCAACAGCCTGGGCATAGGGGATTTGTATCATATCTTTTTGTTCTTCCTCATTTTGTGGACACATAGACTTGCTTAGGCTTAAGCCTTTGCAAACAGGTGTACTTATTGGTTTACATTTTTCCATGTTAAACCTTTTAAGTACTTTTTCTAGATATTTTTCTTGATCTAGATATAATAATCTTGAATTCCTATCTCTAGAAATTTTAATTCCTAATACATAGGAAGCTTCTCCCATATCTTTCATTTCAAATCTAGATCCTAGGTATTTCTTTGTTTTGTTCATTATATCCATATCATTTCCTGCTAGTAATATATCATCAACATATAATGATAATATTGCTAACTTTTCTTTGGATTTTAATATATATACACAGTGATCTAGTGGACTCATTTCATATCCTAATCCAAGGATAGCTTGGTGGAACTTCAAATACCATTGTCTTGAAGATTATTTGAGTCCATATAAAGATCTTTTTAGTTTACAGACTTTATTCTCATGTCCCTCTGTTTGAAAACCTTCAGGTTGATTCATATAGATGTCTTCCTTTAATTCCCCATTGAGGAATGCAGTTTTGACATCCATCTGATGTAGCTCTAGATCTAATCTAGCCACAATTGACATGAGAATTCTAATTGATGTAAATTTTGCCACAGGTGAATATGTATCTACAAAGTCTATACCGGGTTTTTGTGTGTAGCCCTTTGCCACTAATCTTGCTTTATATTTATCCAAAGTTCCATCTGCTTTTAATTTCTTTTTGAGAACCCACTTGCATCCAATTGATTTTCTACCCTTTGGTAGATCAACAAGTTCCCATACTCCATTATTTTCTATAGAGTCTAGTTTCTCTTTCATAGCCTTGTGCCATTCCTTGCTATCATCCATTTTCATGGCTTCAGAGAAACTTTTAGGGTCTTCACTTAGATCTTCTATATCTTCTATACTGAAGACATAATAATTTTTCAATTTTACAGATGGTTCTCTTGGTCTTTTCCTCCCACTATTATGAATATTTGGAGAAGGTTCATTAATTTCCTCACTATTAATCATTTCTTGATTAATAGGGAAATTTTCTTGTAAAGTGGGCATCTCTTGATCTTCATCTAAGAGTTTTATATTTTCCAAAGGTGTCACCACGTTAGTGGTTTCCATAAAATGGGCATCCCTACTTTCAATTAATCCCCTTTCTGAATGGAAAAACCGATATCCACTACCATTGTCAGGATATCCAATAAAACGACATTCCCATGTCTTATTAATTAATTTATTTCTAAGAGGTTTTGGTATTAACACATGCGCCTTACATCCCCAAACTCTTAAGTTTGAAATGTCAGGTTTATGGCCAGTCCATAACTCATAAGGTGTTAAGGGTTTGGCTTTTGTTTTAACTCTATTCAGAATATATGCTGCAGTTGACAGGGCCTCACCCCAAAAATGTAAAGGTAAATTAGCATATGCCATCATGGATCTTGTCATATCCATTGGAGTTCTTTTTCTTCTTTCTGCAATTCCATTTTGTTCTGGAGTATATGGCATAGTGTAAATATGCCTTATCCCATAGTTTTTGCAGAATTCATCAAAAGCTTCATATTCCCCTCCTCTATCATTATTCAAAGCTTTTATGGGTCTACCTAATTGAGTTTCTACTTCTATTTTAAATTCTTTAAATTTGTCGATAGCATCTGACTTATATTTTATTAAATAGATATACCCATACCTTGAATAATCATCAGTAAATTTTATAAAGTATTCCATTCCTCTATGTGTTTTTGTTCTTAAAGGTCCACATATGTCTGAGTGTACTACGTCAAGTAAATCCGATGATTTCCAACTTTTAGAAAAAGATTTCTTAGTTAGTTTACCTTTGATACATGGTTCACATGTATTATATTCAATCAGATTTATTTTAGGTAGCAATCCCATTTGGCACATTCTTGCCATTTTTGCTTTATTTATGTGTCCTAATCTTAAATGCCATAAATAAGAATCATTATTTATAGTAGAGATAATAATATAATCGAAAAATGGAATATCCTTTATTGAGTACATATCATTAATTCTTACACCTTTTAGAAGGATACGTCCATCCTTTCCAATAGTTACATGACCAGATTTAAATCGAACCTCAAATCCCTTTTTTTCAAGTACAGACACAGAAATCAGATTTCTCAGAATATTCGGAGAATACAATACATTTTGAAGTATTAAATTTGATTCTTTATAAGAAATTTTACAATTACCTTCGCCTAGTACATCTATATATGTATCGTTTCCCATGTAGAGTCGGTGCTCTCCTTGTGCCTTCTCTTTGTAAGTTGTGAAGATATTTCTGTTCTTTGTAACATGTCTTGTAGCTCCTGAATCGATCCACCAATGATCTTCCGCTTCTTGTGATACCATTGCTTCAGAGACTGTCATGACCATCTCTTTTTTGTCATTGATTTTCTTTTTCTTTGGTCTTCGACAATCGATTTGGAAATGACCCTTCTTACCACAATTAAAACAAGTTTTATCTTTCTTTAACTTGGACACTTTGGAATTTGATTTCTTGCCTCTTGGTTTCCAAGAGTTTTTCTTTGATTGTTGTTTTGAAGTTTCCTCTGCTAACATCAACTTTCCACATCCTTTTTCTTTCTTTCTTCTATTCATTCTTTCCTCTTCAAGAGCCAATAGTGCAGGTAATGTGTTCATGGACAATTTTCCTTGTCCATAAGTTATTGAAGTCACTACATGATCCCATGATTTTGGAAGACTATTAAGGATAGTGGATACTTGCATTTTGTCGGAAATTGAATGCCCAGCGATAGATAGATCTTTTGCTATGATTTCCATCTTTAGCACATGATCCCCTATGCTATCATTTTCGGACATTTGAAGTCCTGTATACTTATCTAATAATAATTGTATATAGGTATCGGATTTTGGTCCATATTTGTCCTCAAGAGCATTCATAATTTCTTTTGCAGACTTAAAATCTTCATAGAGAGGAATTAAATCATCTTGCATATGATTTAAGATGGATGCTCTTGCAAGCATATCATCTTCCTCCCACTTTTCTTTTAATTTCAAAGTGTTTGGGTCATCTGAAATTTCTATTGGTTTTTCTTTTGTGAGAACATATAGGGTCTTTTCATGTATTAAGAGAAATGAAATTATCCTTTTCCAAATTCGAAAATTTATATTATTTAATTTTTCTGTTTTAACTGTGTCAAACATAGCCTTTGCCATAAAAAAAAATAAACAAATATAATATCTAATTGTGTATTACAGAAATTGTGTAAAAAAAAATAAATGTGTAAATAATAATGTGTTTCTAAGTAAATAAAATTCTAATTACTAGAATTACTAGAACAAGCCTGAATTAACTCTCCCTCGGAAGGCAATTTTTGCTTTTGTCCACCAATTTCTTCTTGTAATACACTTTGTACAGCCTGCTCAGAAGTGACTTTTGCTGCGTCTAAAAATTGATTTTGATCCCACGGTTGCGTCCGGGACGTGAAATTTTGTTGGGGTACCAAATTTGGTGCAAATCCGGGTTCGTTTGGACCTCTAATTGGGCTAAAACCCAATGTATCAGCAATCTGGGTTGGTTTTGAACAAAACCGAGAAAAACGGGCCGGATCCGAGCCAATTGGGCCGAACCGGGTCCTATTTGGACCGTAGAAGTGGGCTGGCCCGAAATAGGCTGATGGGCAGGCGGGTCGAAGCAGCGGGTCAAGAGCGGACGGGTCAAAAACACGCACGGGCGGGTCAAAGACGGGTTGCGGAGCGGCGGGCCAAAATGGCCTGATTGCTGGCGCGTACAGGCGCGTGAAGCGCGGACCGTGCGCGTATGGGCGCGTGGCACGCGGGCCTGGTGGGTGGCAGCACGTGAAGGCTTTCCTCGGCGCGTGGCGGCGCGTGGGCACTCCTCGGGGTGCGTGTGGGCGCGTGAACGGTTTGAACTGGGTTATTTTGCGATCCGGAAGTGATACGGGTCGGGTCCGACGGAAAATTTCACCACTGTTCGTGATTTTCTGCAAAAAACCAGTGTTTTTGACGTTTTTCTGCAAAAAAGACTTCTGTGAAGCACCCAAATTGAGATTTTTCTTAGAATCACTGTCTGAAATCTCAATAATTACATTCTTCCCTTTATTAGAACTTTGAATTTCTTCAAAAATTTTGGAAGAATTTGGAGATTTTCTCAAACCCTCTTGAATTTGAGCCTTCTTTTTCTCGTTGTATTCACTTTCAATGATTTTCAAATCTCTTACATCCGTACCACTAATAATCACTGTCAATGGGCAGGCTTAAGGATTAACAACATTCAAATGATGATTGTAAAAACGAATCTTTGTGTCTACATTTGAATTTCTTTATCAAGAACACAACGAATATCGTCCAACAATCCTCTTGAATGGTTAACCCTTAATTTCTCTGCGTATTCCCTCGCATTACCAACTCTCTTCATCAACATGTGAACCTGGCTCTGATACCACTGATGGATTCTGGAAGGTAGAACAATGAAGGATTTCCCTACTGTCGTTAGACTATGTATCACATGTAAGAGTTTGGGAAGGAGAGAATACATACGTACTGTTATATTTTTATGATTTGAGAAGGGTTGTTGTAGGGTGTATTTATAGACACCCAAAAGGTATCTATTGTGACCATTGAGATGATCTCAATGGTCATTAGACACCTATGATGACTCATGACCTCTTCTCAATAGTCATACCTATTCAATCACCAATGGGGTGTGATGGTTCATTCTTTACAATGAACCATCATATACCCTATCTTTTCTCCTACATGGGAAATTGGGATTCTCTCTCTTGGAAGTTATAATCCTAAAGTAAATAATACGGTGTACTAATGTACACCGTATCTCATGTTTTGTCATAATGAAATTCTTCAGCTATGATATGAAATGTACATGCTTTTGCATGAATTGGTATCTTAGGATATGTGTACAACACATTTAAATGACCCTCGCCAATGGTTTCTACTTGATGGACTCTGTTTGTCATTCATTGCTTGCAGGGGCAACTTTTCATGATGTGGCTCATAATGTTAATGCCATTACAAATGTGTTTGTCTCAAATTCAAAAAAGAGGCTAATTGAGTTTGGAAACCTTTTATATGCTCTGGCCTGCAGTAATCGAGCTCATGGAGTGCAGACTCATTCCACCTCTGGCATTTAATCACCAACATCACATTGTATTGAATTATCAAAGATTTACTGAAAGAAAAAGGAGTTGTTGGAAACTCAAGCCCAAAAGTAAGAAAGTAGAGGACAAAAAAAATGTACTTTGCACAACGAGGTTTGTAGGAAAAACCACAACCCCTCCTCATGGGAATGTTGAAGATTCCAAAATGGGCACTCTAATATTCACCTCATGAAAAATTGGGGAGGTAATTACTTAAAAATTTAGTAGCTTGAAGAATCCAAATGGCCGGGCGTCATACTATGGATATATTTTTCATGTCCCATCCTCATTCTTGGGACCTTAACTCAACCTTATACTTCCTGTCATTACATTCCTATTCTACTCCTAAAAATGAATTTAAGAACTCACAAACTTTTGCTTACCAAAAGAACTCACTGTCTCTTCTCCAATGCCTCTATTGAAATTAAGTACACAATCTAGAAGCCTTCCTAGTGCTTAAAATGATTGATATATTCCAGCTGATGATGAGAATGAACCCATAACATTCATCCCCAAGTTGCTGCTCACAATCTTGTTAATGAACTCAAAAACCATTGAGACAATCCAAAAATTGCAACAATGAGAAGCCAAAAGAGACTACACGACACTCTCAAGTTAGTACAGTAAGAAGATAAAGGGTTGACTATAAACAAATCCTTATGTTATTCATTTCATTATTGTGATTCACAACCCAGAAAGTACAACACTACTAAGGTAAATCCCAATACAAGTACACAACAGACATACAAGTACACAACAGACAGAGACAAATGTAGATGTGGGTTCCCATGGTTCAAATCACATGTATCCAGGTGGAAAAACTATACGTTTAGAGTCTGAGACACGACTTTGATGAGCCTTCTCAAGGAATTCTGTAGTTTTGATATCAACAAAGGGGTCGGCTACACGACGACCTTTGTCTTCGTCACTACGCCATATCTTTCGCGCACTCACTGAATCATCCCATGTATCCTCACGTTTCTGAGGCCTCTTGGATTTAAAGCAGTTGAATATGGAGAAGGGATTAGAAGACTTCTTCTGCCTGTTGTTGCCTCCCATGGCTTTGACTGTTGACACAACCTTAAGTAAGAAGGAAGTTGCAGTGTACTCTCTTGGTTTTGCAATTGAAAGGAAACTCTCTTGTATTTATAAGAGAGGCCAAGGAGCTAGTTACCCATTGTTGGAATGATCTTAGAGTGGAGCACCTAGAGTTCAAGGACCGCTGAAAAATCAACACACATGTGTGGTCCAGATCAAATTAAATAGGAGTGGAGAACCTAGAGTTCAAGGACCGCTGAAAAATCAATACACGTGTATGGTCCAGATCAAATTAAATAACTACTTGGTAAGAAAATGATGTCATATTGGTAAATTTTGGCCAAGCACATTTTGTGGTCCTCTCCTTTTGCAATTGGCCCAAACAGCCTTAGTGGGTCGTTCAATACTCAATTTCTTGGTCTTCCTTTCTTTCCTTTTGGTCACACTTTTTGTCTTAGCCGCTACCTTGGTCTGTTCCATACAAATGAACCAACCTGATTTTACCTTTTCATGGATTTTTTTGGTCTTTCATTCCTGCCCTCATTTCTTTCTTTCTGAAATAGTATCGCTGATTCATCCAAACGCTAGAATTTAGTTTTGTCTATTTTAGATTGTCACCCTTGCATGCAGCTGTACTGCTGTACATAAACACGGACAACTCCCAATATATATCAATGGCTCTTGATTCTCTCCACTTTGTTTCTATTGTGCTTTTGCATCCATAGGAGAAGGAGCCAATTAGAGGGAAATTAAGAGGAGTAAAGACAAGGGAGGAATGCCCATGGATCATTAAAATTGGAACATCGGGTGTCTTCTGTTTCTTTGAATTAAGTTTCACCTCTCTCAGGGTGAAGGCTTACTGATGGGTGTTTTTTCATTATCATGGGCTTGTCACTGTCACCCAAACTGTACAGAAACGAAACCTGAAGGAAAGAGAATTATTTGTGTAATCGACTAGTCTAAATAGTTGCTTGATCAAACACATAGGAGTTACTTGATGAACAAATACTGAGGCTTGATTAAGATCGATCATTTTCGATTTCAATGATCATTACAAAGTAAGGCTCATCAAATTACATACAGAGAGTATTAACAATTATAGTATTATTACTTTGGAATCCAAACATAAGGCAAAGAAATGCCAGCTAAAAGCCCAAAAACTTTGAAGATACCAATGTCGTTTTTTTTTTTTTTTAGAATGTGAAATGTACATTCTTTTTCATGAATTGGTATCATAGCCCAAAAACAACCCTCACCAATTGTTTCCATTTGATACTCTTTTATCGATACATTGGTATCAGGGGCAATTTTTCATGATGTTGACAACGTTGATTAATGCCATTATGTGTCTGTCTCAAATTGAATGAATGGACTAATTGTGTTTTAATCAGTCCAGGATTGAGTTTGGGAATTTTCATAAGCTCTGGCTTGCAGGAATTGAGTTCTGTGGAGTGTGAACCCTGCTGCAATATTTTTTTATTTTTTTGATGAAGACTGCCCCACTGCAATATACAATTGCAAAGTATAAGTTATCAAAGAGCTGGAAGAAAATTAATGGTGAAGAGAAGGAATTAAACGCTAAAAGAAAGGAGAAAAGGGGGGTTGTTGGATTCTCTAGCCCAAAAGTAAAAGTTGAGAACAAAAATATGTACTGTGCACGGTAGGTTTTTCAGAAGGAACCACGACCCCTCTCATGGGAATGTTGAAGATTCCATAATTGAAGGCACTCTGATATTCTTAACTAGTTTCACCCCAAGAACAATTGGAAAGTAACTTAAATTTGTTAGCTTGAAGAATCCAACTATCCAAGTGCCATCCTATAGATTTTGCAAGTAGTGATCAATCAATTGAATGAATTGATCATGTCCCATCCTCATCCAGTGATTAATTGACGGAATCTTGTTAATAGAGTATAAGTAGAACCATTGACACTGTCCAAGAACCACAAGAATGATAAGCCAAAGGAGACTAGCTAGACAACACTCTCGAGTTAGTGTAACTAAGAAAAGAAAGGGTAAGACACAAAGAAATTCATATGTCATCAATTTCAGTATTGTGATAGAAACAACACTTCTAAAGAAAAATTGCAATACAGGAGAGTAAGGGACATAGACAAATGTGGAATTAGCTGGGTTCCAAGGTATCAAATCACATGTTCTTTTGCGGTTTGAATTCTGAAACATGACTCTATAGCTTATATTTTATTTAGATTAAATTCTGAGTTAGTTGTGATGATCTTATAAAAGTGGGACCATAGATCAAGCGGTTTTTTGGTCAAAACAGTGAATATATTTTGACCGTTTGATCGAATATAATTTGGTAATATTAGTAGAGTTTTAATGAGTGTAGAGGTTTGATTCTATGTGTTTTAACCCATAGGACTTATGATAGGTTAAGTCCTGATTGGATTTGGAAACTTAGGGTTAGTGGTCCTCACCCAGCCACCTATATATTTCATTAGGTTATGGAACCCTATCTTCCTGAAGTTAGGAAGGCTGGGTGTAGCAGCACGGCCGTCATTAGGGTTTTCTATTCTTGCAGGTAAAAGCATTTCTATAGTGACTATGATTTCGACTCCTTCTGGTATGTATTGATTATTTATTTAATTATGATTTGTCATACCATATAGAGCCGATCCATCTTGTTTTTGCTTCCGCTTAGTTAAATGTGATTTGTATTAATATTTTCTATCATGTGGTATCAGAGCCACGGCTTAAATCTGTATGGTTTTGGTGATCATTTTATTGGTAGATTATTTATAAAACAGTTTTCGATGAGTTGTTTATTCTTATTCATCACTTTTTGAGTTTTGATTTGTTTTTGGTATTAGATTCATATTGTGGCGTATATCAATTCCTACATATGCAAAAATCGTTCGAAGTTTTTCTTAAAATATTGTTTTGGGTCTAGTCGAAACCTTAGTGTATGGTTTCGATCTTATTTTGTATAAAAATTTGTTGGGGCTATGAAGCTTATTCTTTTTGTCGGAAAACTAAGGTGTTGATTGTGTATGAAGCTTTATTCCATAGCTTCCAATCAACACTGAATATTTTGTGACCAACCCACTTCTATGGAAACACAAAATTAATGTGAAGATGGAAGGGCTCTAATTTTTTCTTTATTTATTGGACTTGTTGATCCAATTTGTTTTCCAAAGTGTTTTGCTTTTGGACCCAATTCATTAATTAATGACATATATATATTTGGTAATAAATTTTAAGGTAAATTGCACTTAAGAGTCCAGAGTTTAGGGTGGATTTCACTTAAGGGTCCCAAATTTTAATTGCGTCAATTTGGTACCCAAATTATTATTTGGGTTTCAATTTGGGATCCACTGTCATAAGCCGTTTGTTGACCAAACGGTTTAGCCTCTAATTTTGCACATGCCGTGCATGTAACCTATATTATCCCTATTTTGCCCTTTTGATGGGTATGAAAACCCTATTTTACCCCAACATGGCTCAGATCTGAAAATCAAAGTTGATCAATCTATGGTCAAAATGGTCAACTAAGGGTCCCACATGGTAGGTCTCATCAAGATGAATCTATTTGTCAAATTTGGAGTGGTAAACCTAAGGTCTTCAAATGTTGGGGAACACAGTATGTGTGGGTGAGCGCACCCACACTGGATCACAATCCACTTCACCTTCAACCGCAGAATGGCTTGAAGGATAAAATGTCAGTTTTGAGTTTTGTTTCAGGCCAGCTTCCCCCTAACTTATCTCACTCATTTTTCAACCAAATTCAGTGATTCAAAAGCTGAATTGAAGCTCTTGCGAAGGACTACAAGTGCGCACAAATCGTTGATAAAAAACTTGCAGAATCATAATCATTTTTTAGCCCAAAGTCTCAGGTTTATAACTTAAAAATCTAGAAATTTTCAAGAACTCATCCCACGATGCGGTATTAACCTAAACCAGTCACCGACGCCACTGTTTCAAGAACTCATCCCCATCATTTTTGATGGGGACATCAATGAGGATGATGAGGGAAGAGGAAAACAATGGCGGTGAATCTGATTGGGTGGATTTAATGGTGACAGTGGCGGTAGATCTAATAGGAATTGTCGTCGCCGGCGTTCAAATCTGGTTAGGTGGATCGTCGTCACCGGCCTGGTACGAGGATAAGAAGAAAAGGAGATAACGGTGGTGATGGTTGGGTTTTAAAGCAGTCGGTGATGGTAGGTTTCAAGCTAAACTAATTGTTGACGCCAGCGATGAAGAATGGGGCATGGGTTTGAGAACACAGGCAAAAACGACGTAGCTTTTTGGAGGGCATTAAAGTCATTTTAGGGATGCCGTTAACACCGTCTCTGATTTTTGGTTAACGCAAACATTGGGTACCAAATTGATGCAATTAAAACTTGGGACCCTTAAGTGAAATCTACTCCAAACTCTGGACCCTTAAGTGCAATTTACCCTAAATTTTATTACTATTGGTTATAGAATCTCAATTTGTGATTTTGACGAGATGCAAATTATGATAAAAGAATATAATATTCTCTATGTTATCATAGACCATTGTATTTTATTTCTTTCTAATTTTTGATGTGGGTTTTTTGAAAATATAATTTTTATGAGACATGCCAAATTTTGTAAGTCTCAATAATAGAATTATTCGTGTATTTTAAGTTGACACCAGTTCGGTAGTAAAACATATTTATTGGTCACTTGTGGCTTGGTCTCAATTTTGTTGGAGGAAATAAATTAGTATTGAAAAATTATTGAATTTATTGGGCATGTGATCTTTTAGTTTTTCGGTTTCCGTTTTGTCAATTGATTCAAAACATATTTTTATCCATTCTCATTTGTTATTTTAAAATTATTATATGTTTGAATCAATTTATCAGTGATCTTTATAGAGAATTATTATGTTAGCCTATGTTTGACTAGTAGTCTCCTATAGGGAAGGTATGACTATTGGTATTGTTGCATCATGATATGTTGTGAGACTTTTGCTAATAAGTGTATGTGACTATCGGACTGCCAAAGTAGACAAAAAATTTCTATAACTATTAGTAGAGGGCTCATTAGTATGTTGTTCAACTTGTTTAATTATGTTGAGTTTGTGTTACTTTTGAATGTCATGATGTTACGTTGCCTTCGATCGTGTTCATGTTTGATATATGACCCAAAGGTTTTGTCATTTATAGTAACATGGTTGGAATGGGCAAGGAAGTGGAATATGCATGTGTGAAATTGATTTCAACATTTGACGCAAAGGCATTAAGAATGATAGGACATTATGTATAGGAAACTTGCCTTGATCTTGCGATAAAGTTGCTTTGTTATTTAGCACATGATTTCAACCCAAATGAGGAATCTTGAATTGCAAATAATTTAGAATTTGGTCTACCCCAAAGATAAAATTTTTGTGGATGTTATTAAATTTACATATGCATAGTATTATATTATCCACGTTCGTTTTTGGCATATTTAATTTGCTCCTATTCTTTTACAATGTATTTTGAATATTTCATATTAATAGTGAAACAATTTTAATTCTATAGCTGTTAAGAAATTAGTTGTTTTAAGATTAAGGCTATAGAAAAATTTTAAATTTTTAAAATTGATCTCTTGTTTTCTATTTCATGATTATAAACATAAATTTTTAGAATGAAATCAAATATAATTTATCTAGAAACTCACAAGCACAATATTTTTGGGGCCTT